>PITA01001248.1:0-175735 GCA_004023965.1 Spilogale gracilis | reverse complement strand
CCAGGAAGCAACTGTGTAAACTGACACGGAATTTGAAGACTTAGTCAATGGGAAGCCAGCGAGATAGTGATGGCCCCAGGGGAAGAAAGAACTAGTTCAGGCAAAGGACATTTTAATAAAGAGGGCAGCCAGACTCCCCCTGACCCTGATATAATTTCTGACCCAAGTCTTTCCCCTTCTATCCCAGCGTGAAGGCAGAAACCCAACCAACCCTTGCCAGGTGCTTTATTCACATTAGCTCATTTAACTTTCTCCAGAGTCACGTCAGGAAGATAGGTTTGTCATTTTCCAGACTGGGACTCTATTAAGTCATTTGCTAGAGGTTGCACAGCTGGTGGAAAAGCTGAGCTTTAAACTGTGGTCTGACTGCAAAGTGGCCCTCACTCCACTTCGTATTAGAGAGATAGAGTGGGAGCTGGTGGAGGGCAGTCTAATCCCTGGCTCCTAAGGAAACTTGTTCTGGTTAGGACTTAGAAAATGGCCTCTGGGACCCCACACAGTTTATGGTGCTGCACTGACAGTCTCGTCCATCCTTGCATCTTATGGGCTCACATGCAAAAGGAGCCCCATGGGGTTGAGGGCGGGGAGGCTGAGCAGGTCATGAGCTTGTCTTCCCAAATGGGGCCAGGCTGGGGGAGCTGAAGACCAGAACTTCACATTCCAGGAAAGCATGGCTGGGACTGAGGAGGACTTGGAAGCTGACTAGGAGAGAAGCTGGGCGCTCAGCACTGTGTGGCTCAGGCTTTCCCAGACACAGGAAGCATGGGCATTCTGGTAAAGTGCAGATTCTGGTCGGTCGTTTTGGAGTAGGGGCCTGAAAGTCCGCATTTGGAAGAGCTTCTAGCTATTGCCAGTGCTGCTGGGCCACAGAGCACATTTTTGAGTAACGAGGTATAGAGGGTCTGTGTGCCACTGGATGTGGCCTGGGCAAGGGAGCTGCCGGACCAGGAGCGTGCTCCAAGAGCAGAGGGCTCACCTCTGGTGTGGGCAGAGGCTGGAAGTGCAACCTGTCCCCAAGTGCCTTTCATTTCTGGCACAGTGACTGACACCTCTTCTCCAACAAGGTACAGAAGCCCCTGCCGATGGCCTAAGGATGACACAGAGCCTAGAAACCATCAAAGAATGATAAATCTAAGTTCATAAAAATAAAAATTTTCTGCCTGGCAAAACTCACGATGAACAAAGACAAAACACAAATGACAAACAAGGGGCAGCCATCGGCAGCATGCCTTACCGACAGAAGGCTAATTTCCCTAATTTATAAAGAGGTGTTACAAATCAATAAGAAAAAGACCGATAATCAATAGAAAAACTGGGCAATGAGGAGACAAGAGATTCAAATATATAAAAATATGCTCAGCCTCACTCATGTTGAGAAAAATAAAAAGACTACACTTAGATTCCATTTTTTTCCTAACAGATTGGCAAATATTAAAAAAAAGGATGGCACACCGTGCCGATGAGAATGTTGGGAGAGGCGCGCTTGCAGCAGGGCCGATGGGAGTGTCACGAAGACTGTCCATGGGAAGGCTGATTTGGCAATGCCTATCACGTACACATGACCTGGCAATTCCCTTCTACGGACGCCCCTTACACATGTGCCTGCAACTGTGGAAAGGCATGTTGGCCAAGCTTATTCGTTTGGTGGTACTTCTGGTAGGAGCAGAAGATGGCAAGTCATCTGTGTGTTCATCAACAGAAGACCAATTCGGTGGCCAGCCAGTCAGTGCAAGGGAGTACGACACAGCCATCCAAAGAATGAGCAAGCAGTCTGTGTGCTGCTATGACATCATATCCGAAATTGGTTGTTATGGGAAACAAGCCAGGAGCAGCAATGTGAGTGGGGTGTGTTCTACACGTGTAGGAAACCTGGGAGGTGTAGGTAGCTCAAAAGTAGCAGGTTATCAGTGACCATTCTGTTGAATGGAGTGAGTGAACGTCATGTAAGTGCTGGGGCTCCCAGTTCCTGCTGACCATGACCCCAGGTCACGTGGGTAGGAGAGCTCGGGCCACATGGCACAGCGATTGCCCTGACCAGTGCCGGGAGATGGGCTCTGAGGGGGAGCTAGGGGAGGTCCTGGGTTCTTGGATGTTGAGAGAGCTGCTGGAACCAGCTTCTTGTCCCCCTTTGTCCTATGCGCTCTCCCACCTGCTTTTCATCAGGAATGTGCTGCCTGAACCACACTGGCTGGTAGGTTTCCATGTCAGTTAAGCCATAAGCTGATGTCATTGGCCCAGGCCTTCTTGGGATTGGGGTTGATCTTCCTCTGTTCCCTCCCTCCTACCTATATTCTGATTCTTAGTCCTTAACCCAGGCCCTCCTGGGACCCTTTTCTGGGTGGCATCTTATTTACATGATGGTTCTTTTCTGTTTCTGCTCCTAGAGTCTCTGTCTCTCTCTCCCATGGGCCAGGAGGGAGGCCTGGCACCTCTGTCCAGGACACTTCTGGCTTTCTTCACGTTGCCAGATTTTTATAACAGCTACTGTTTGGAGAGTGCTTCTTCAGTCCTCGATATCATTTTAAGTGTATTAAATGCTTATTAAGTGACCTTAAGTGGTCTTGGAGATATAGCAGCAAACAAGACGAAGTTTTTGTCCCTCTGGGGCTGAAGAGAAGAGCAGAAGCGATGAACTACAAATAAATATATAGTCAATTCCAGATAGTGCTGTGGGCTCTGAAGGGAAATAAAGAAAATTAAAGTCATTGAGAGAGATAGGGGTGTGGTTTATCAGGTGTTCAGGTAAGACCAATCGCAGGATGAGCCTGGATGAAGGGAAGGAGTGAGCCCTGAGAATAGTGGGGGGAAGGCATTTCAGGCAGAAGGAATGGCAAGCACGAAGGCCTCAGGTGGGAACACGACAAGCAAGAGGAAGAGTATAGGCAACGAGTCGGAAAGGCAGCTGGGCTCACATCAAGAAGGGGTGCGGTAGGCCACGGCAGAGGCTCCGGGTACAGTCTACGGAGTCACTGGAGGGAGTTGAGTTTATAAAGTTGATACAATTTTTCATAATCTGCAGATGAAGGGATGAGGCTGAGAGAGGCTGCCTGGTGAGTAAGGTATAGATCTCAGGGTCATACAGACTAACTCCCACTGCCAGGATGCAGGGTCTCAACCTTCTTCCAACATCCCAAAGGCTGGCTGAGGGAAAGGATGGGGCCATCCTTCCACAGGCCCCTCCAACGCCCCAGCACAGGCTGAAGGTGCCCCTAGGCACATGTCATGGGCAGATGTGGGCTGGCAGGGCTCCTGGAGGGGATCTCAGGTTCCCCACAGTGGGCAGGGTGGCAGTGGCTGAGCGTCGTGCCACCAGGACCCCAGGAAGTGCTGAGATGGCACAAATGTCCCAGCTTCACACCCTGCCCACTGTTGATGAATCAACTGAATCACTCAACTGAAAAATTAACTCAAACCCACAGACATCCCTTGAACCCACAGAAGGTCACTGGGAGGTGCACATCTGGAACAGAAACTAATGGGCACCGTCACCCCCAGCACTGGGGGCCCAGCTCCAGCCTCTCCCAGATGAACATTTGTGCCCTGAAGCCTAGGAAGCCCAGGGTCTTCTGAAGGGGGGCCTCCATGTTTCTTATCTCCCCTTGTCTTCCCTTGGTTGGCAAAACTTCTCTCAGGCCTAATGGCTTGTGGCTTGTCTGTTCTTCCTGGATTTACTTATCCAGTTTAGATTGTGCTCTTAGGACATTCAAGGTCTACCTGGGTCAGGGGCACCAGTATAGGGAGCTTTGCTTTCCAGGAGCTTTAAGTCCATGAGAATCAGGTACCTAGAGAACTATAAGGCTGCACTAGGGGCACAGTGTGAATTTCAGGAGGACAGGATTTTTGTCTGTTTCATTCACAGGGGCCCTCAGTGACTTGAATAGTGCCTGGCACACAGTAAGTGCTCAATCAATATTTGTGCAGTGAACGAATATGTACATGACTGAATGGAACTTCGCTGAGGGTGGGCTGAGTGTGGAGCAACCATGACTGGCAGGGGGTGGGTCGCCTTTCAACTTTGACCGTACCTGGGAATGGCTTGGAAAGATTTACAGTCTAGTCACTTGGGTTCCACCCCAGAGGTTTGGATTGGACTGTACTGGGGTGCACCTTGGGTACTAGGAGTGATAAAAGCTCCCCAGGAGATTCCAATGTGCAGCTTGGGGTGAGCACCTCTGTTTCCGGCTTCACGATAGAACTGCAAGGCTCTGGGAGCGTGGGAGGGGCTACTGCCTCAGAGCCACTGACTGGCTCTTCCCAGGTGCTCAGTGCTTGGTGAGTAGGCAGGAGTGTCTGTGCCCTTCCTCTGGCATCCCACCTGGCAAGGCCATGTTCAACACCACCCTTCCTTCCACAGTTCTCCCTAGTTCTGTTTCTCTGCCCTATTGCCCCTTCCTGGGGACTCACCCCTTCCACAGCTTTCCCCTGCTGCTGCTCCCCTCCTGACCTTGATCAACTCAAAGCGTTGATCAGCCCATCAATTAATTGTGTCCTAATCCAATCTTGGCTTAGTTGGAGAGAGGGCAGTAAATCCAGCTGGGTAATCATGCCCTGATATTTGTGTAGGGATAATTACTATCTCTCAAGCCTCACTTGGTGGCAAGAAGAGATGAAAACCCATAAAACACCACTTGGGGCTGTGGCTCATTGTTTCTTGGCTGCACAGGGCTGGCTGCCAGCCCATCGGCCCCGCCTGCCCCTGCCCCTGGCACAGGCCCCAACCTTTTCCCCTCCCATTCATGCCACTGGCAGGGCTTGACATCAGAGGCAGTCTCAGGGCTGGATCCTGGCCTGGCCTCAAAAACAAGTAGGGGCCGTTATGGGTCCAGGGAAAGCCTGTGTGTGTGTGTGTGTGTGTGTGTGTGTGTGTGTGTGCGCGCGCACGTTGTGTGTTTGCATGCTATGACTGGGCAGGGAAGGTGATCCCAAGAGCCGGGCAGTCCCCAGCTACCGGGAGACTAGGAGGGACCAGAATGACAAATATGCGGGTCTGAACCACAGGGTGTTATCTAGACCAACCCAAGAGGTTGTTGCCATCTGGAAGAGGCCAATGTGTGTCCCACCTGGGCCCTCAGGGACATGAGGCTCTACAGGGTTCAGAAGGACACCGTGGCCTGGGATTTCTCTACAGACATTCTGGCTCCATGGGAGTGGACTTCATTCCAGTGGGCTGAGCTCATGCTTGAGAGAACGTGAGAGTCAGGGGCTGAGAACCACCTGGATCTTTAGCCCAAGAACAGAGCCCCTCAACCTGTGCAACACTGAGCACCCACTATGAGCCAGGCTCTCCACTGGGTCCTGAGGACATAGGACTGAGAAAGGCCATGGAGTATCTTCTTTTTTTTTTTTTTTTTTTTTTTTTTTAAGACTTTATTTATTTGAGAGAGAGAGAAAGCATGAGCAGGGGTAGGGGGAAAAGGACAAGCAGACTCCCCATGGAGCAGGGAGCCTGATGCGGGACTCGATCTGAGGACCCTGGGATCACAAACTGAGCTGAAGGCAGCCGCTTAACCAACTGAGCCACCTAGGCGCCCCGGCCACGGAGTATCTTAATTAAAGGATGATCTGGAGTCGAACCTCTGGGTTTGAGTCCTGGGACTTGCAAGTTGTGTGGCCTTGCACCCGTTGTGTGACTTCTGTGTCTCAGTCTCCTCAACTAGAAAGCAGGACGCCAGGACCTACCTAAGCGCGCTGCTGCGAGGCTCCCACAGGGTGGCTGATGCGAAGGGCTCAGATCCAGGCCGGGCACCCCGTCGGTGTTACTTAAGTTAGCCGCTACCATTAGCCTTACTGTTATTCAGCCTTCTGGCATCAGTGGCCCTCAGCCACCCCTGGGTGGCCCCCGGACCAGCAGCGGCATTCGGGCGCTGTTAGCAGTGCAGGATCTTGGGCAGCATCCAGACCTGCTGCGTCCGGACGCGCATTTACAGCAGGCCCCCAGGTAAGCCGGCTGAGACGCCCTAGGCTGGGAAGGGCTCCACGAGCTCAAGGTCTGTCCACTCCCACGTTGTTTCCCCAGCATCTAGTGTCTCTAGTCTGGAAGGGAGGAGGTGCTCAGCGGGAATTTGTGGAGTGAATAAATGAGCTCAGCTAAAAGCTATGGGGGGCCCTTTCAAAGCATTTTGAAAGGTCCCCTTGAAGCAGCAAAGAGGGCGATTCCATGGGTCCATCTGTCCAGTGAGAAGGGCTGCGTGGCAGCTGCAGCAGGAGCAGTGTGGCAGGGGAGGGTTAGGAGGACGGGGGTCACGTGGGCTGCTCGGATTGAGAGACGAAGACAGCAGAGAGTCTGAGGGAGACTAGGAGTCCTCTTGGGCGGTCTCTGCTGGGACAGAGTAAGCTCCTAGAGGCAGCGGGGTCCTGCCTATGTCTGGGGCGGCTGTGTCGGAAGAACCTGAGGAAGCCCCTCCACAGCTGGTGATGGAAGGTAGAAGGTGGGAAGCAGCAAGGGGCTCGAGCCCCCAACCCCTTACCTGAGAAGGCATTATTGGTGTTGAGGAAGTAGATCTCCTCGCGGCCATCCCCATCAATGTCGCAGGCTGTGACCCCAATGGCATTCCCCTGCCGGTCCCGCAGTGCATAGTAAGGGGAGCTGCGCTCATCCACCGCAATGTTCACCAGTCGCTTCTGGGTCCGGTCATACTTCAGAACCAGGTTGGGGCCATTGTACCTGCAGGAGGAAGGGGGAGGGGTATTGAGGAGGAGCAGCTGGGCTCATCTGGGGTCTTCCCACCCAACAGCGGGGCTTAGCATCCTCTCAGACAGGGCAACAGGGGGGCAATGCAGCCTTGGGGCATTCTGGGGAGACCCCCCCGATAGCCTCTCCTCAGGGGTCCTGGGGCGTTTGGTGAGTGTCCCTCAGTCAGCTACAGACTCACTCAAAGTAAGGGTCAGCTGGGCCCACGTGGGACATAATATGAAAGCAGGGTGGCATGGGGGGATGGGCAGCTTTGCCACAGGCATTCTGAAGAAAACAGCCACCCCCCTACATCTCCCTTGCGCATTTCAATGTCAAAGGCACATTCTTATTTATAAGCTTGCTAATTTAAATCTAATAAGCAAGTGAGGTGGGCATGGGAGGTGTGTCATTGACCCATTTTACAGAGGAGGCAACTGATGAGCTTCGTTGGGGAAAATGAGGCTCAGAGAGACTGAGGGCCCTTCCCCCAGGTAACATCACCAATTAGGTGTCAGATGGTAGAACTTGGACCCAGGCTCTTTCTGGGCAAATGAGCCCTGGAGGCGTAGAGGCTTTCTTGCTGAGGTCTGGAATGACTCTCTCCTGACACAGTCCCAGCATTTAACAGTAGTATAAAATGAGCATCTCAGATGGGAGATTACAAACACATCTAAAGTCCGTCGGTGGACCTGCTGGATCTCTTTCTCTAAGGAAGGCAATATAAGAGCTTAAAATGCTTGTCTGTCCGCATCTCTTCTGTCTCATTCTCCTGCAGCTGCACAGCCTCCTTGCTGCACTGAAGGCCCAGGCATGGCCTTGCCTCAGGGACTTTGCACTTGCTGTTCCCTCTGCCCAGGATGCATTCCCTCCAGATATCCGCATGGCTGTCTCCCTCTGTCACCAAATTCAGGCCCCGGCTCCGTTGTTGCTTCTCAACAAGGCTTTCCTGGCCACATTCCTGAAACCCACAAGCAACACCCCCTCCCTGTGCTCCTTATCCCTCATCCCTGCTCTCTTCCCCAAAAGATTTTACCAGCAGCTGACAATTCGCTATCTTCGTGTTTACTCTCTCTTCTCTGTCTGATCCCACTAGAATATCAGCTCCATGAGTACAGAACTTTTTGTCTGTTTTGTTCCCCAGGGCCGAGAACAGTGCCTGACACACACTAGGGGCTCAGTAAATACTTGTTGAATGACTGAATGAGTGAAACCTCAGCATCCATGTCTGAGTCATAAAGGCTTAGGTGTTGCACAGTTGGTTTCTTCCCATTGTCTTTTTTTTTTTTTAAAGATTTTATTTATTTATTTGACAGAGAGAGATCACAAATAGGCGGAGGCAGGCAGAGAAAGAGGGGGAAGCAGGCTCCCTGCTGAGCAGAGAGCCCAATGTGGGACTCGATCCCAGGATCCTGAGATCATGACCTGAGCCGAAGGCAGAGGCTTAACCCTTTGAGCCACCAGGTGCCCCCCATTGTGTTTTGATCTAGAGAAAGCGCCAGGCCCAAGGTCACCCTCCAGCAGTATAGCTGTGATTGTCTGAAGGCCTCCTCCGGCGTCGAGGGAGCACCAGCTTGCCAGGCTCTACTAAGGAACCCGGCCAACACCCATCCATTAGTCCTGGCCTCCTGCCTTTGTTTTAACCTAAGCGTGTACATCCTGAGTGATGTTTCGCTGCAGGCCCCTGGCTATCCCAGGTGAGAACGCTTTGGGGGGGGGGGGATGGGCTGGGCGGAAGGATCTATCCAAGGTCTTTGAGAGAAATTACTTCTTGCTTTCCTGACGCCGATCCAACTTGGCCCTCCTCTTCATCACTGAGATGCAGAGCCCGTGAAGTTTGGGGAATGCTGAGCAACTGGCCGGGCGCCTTCTGGCACCCCTAGTGTGTGAAGGGGGGGCGCCCAGCTCACTGGGAGCTGAGTCAGCTTCTGGAGATGGAAGGTCATGCCTTGGATGTCTTGACGAACAGTGTCTGAGAGCGGCCAGTCGAAAGCATGGTGTGACCCAGGGGACGTGTCTGGGCAGGAGAGACAGAATACTGGGGTTCCAGCACCGTCAGCAGCCGGTTCCAGCCCCAGGAGTAAAAACCGCCTGAGGTGCCCCACACTAGTCCTCCAAGCCTTGGGTCTTCTGCTTGCTATGGTCTCTGCTGTTCCTCACAAGCCCCCTCATGGCCCCAGAGGGCGGGGCTCGTTGAAAGCACTATCAGACGTGTTGTCTCACCTGAGCCCCACAGAAAGAAGGCAGATGAGGCATTTTCTAGAAAAAGAAACTGCGGGTTAGGGAGGCAGTGAGCGGTGCAAGACCACACCACTGATAGGTGGTGGGGCTGGGCCTCTAACCATCTCCAGGCTCCACATCCTGAGTGCTTTCCACACTGCCCGTGAGGGCAACACTCCTAGTCCTCGGATTTGTTTTTCTGCCCTGTCCCCCAAAGTAGTGACCATGAGAAATGCCCAAGAACTTCATGTCAGAGGGGAGATAACAGCCCTACTTTGCTCCAGCACTCTACAAGGCGGGTTCTCATCCTCGATTTCGTTCAGTTCTAGCAGGTCTTGACTTTTCCCCAGATGGGTTTTGTTACCTTAGGCTGGTCAGTTCCCCTCTTTATGTTCTGGGTTTCTTTTCTGCAAAATGAGATTTGGACTAATTCAGGGGGTCCCAGACTGTGTCAACAAATGTGGCCATGGGGAGTGGGGCGGGCTTGCTAGGCTGGCTCAAATTCCTCCATCAGCTACAGAGTGAGCACGAGACACAGTCCTGTCTAACCGACTGGTGGCCTGGGATGAATCCCCACACTTGGGCCCCTTGTCTCTGCCGCCACCCGGAGGGACGCAGAGTCAAACCCACAGCTGCTAGGTAGGCTTCTGAAGGAGCCCTGACGCAAGGCCAGACGTAAATGCAGAGTTTTCACTCCTCCCTCCACCCAGGCTGCTCTCTACTGGGTCTGCTGGCTGGACATCGAGCCTCTTACAGTCCTCCCCCAGGACAACCAGCCTTTCCCCGTCCCCTCCTCTCCATGGAAGCAGGTGTTTCTGTTGGGTTCCTCAGCACCTCTCCCTGCAGCCCCAGACAGGACCTGCCTTTTCCAGCTTCTGGGACTGGACTCAGCTATAGCCACCGCCTTCCGTGGGGAACAGTCTCCCCACCCTCCCACCCTCCCCTGAAGCCTGCCCTACTGACTACCTCTCGGCTGGACACAGTCTCCCCTCTGGATACCCACTATTGGGCACCTCGCTTACTCCAGTGCGGACAGAGCTGTCTGTGTTCCAACACCACTTGCTTCATTCAGACATAGGCTGCTGGAGCCCAGGAAGCCCGTGGCTATGTCTCTGCCATCGCTGGGCCTAGCGCAATGCTCGGCATAGAGAAGGTGCTCAGTGGGTGTCTGTCCAAGGTGTGAATGAGTGAGCAAGCAGGTGGATAAACATAAATAATCAAGGGCAGTGTGAACAGAGCAGCAGTGCAGGCCACGCCCCTTCGGAGTCCTGTGTCCCCACCATCTCAATGCATCCTCATGACAGCCCAGGATTCTGCAGATGTGGAGACCGAGGTTAGCCACAGTCACTAACCCTCCCACAGTCCCTCTGCACGGCAATCCCCTGGCTGATGAGCCTGGGGACCCGGATGTGAGGGACATGAAAGTTCATGTTTCCTCTCTCTGACACCTGCCAGAGATCACTGGTTTCTCCCAGAATTTCAAGAGGTGTTGCCGCTCAGTTAGATAGGCTTAAAGAGTGGGACAGCGTCCCGTGCTCTTGAAAAGTAGCCATGACTTCCTAATACCAAAAGCTGGGCCTGCAGGCAGAAGGGATCGGCTGGGTGGTAGCTGGAAACTGTGCCCGAGAGACACGGGCAGGGCACAGCCCATGCTGCGATCCTGGACAGTCTGGGGACAGGACTGCTGCAGACAGGGAGGGGTCCAGGGTCTGGCCCCGCCCCTTCCCGGCTGTGACCTTGAGCTTGTCACTGAGTGCCTCTCCTCTAAGTCAGGGCTGCTACATACCTCATAGCCTGGCTGGAAGGCTCAGTGAGTGTGATAACACTTGGTAAACTGTGAAGAGTTACACAATGATAAGTTCTCATCGTTATGAAAAGTAACACAACAGCCGAGGTCCAATCTCTCACTCTCCAGCGATCATTTTGAGAGTTTCCAAACACACTCTAGTATTTCTTATCCCAAAAGTCCCACCTTGATCTCTCATCCTCTACGGGTATGTTTCTTTATTGAAACCCCTTCATAACCAAACTTCTAGACTTGTCTTCCCAGGCTCTCTCCGCTCTCTCACCACCCATTCACCGCACCCCGATCCACATTCACCCCAACTCTAGCAAAGCCACTCTCGTTACTGTCCTAGGCGGGTTTCAGGTGGCCACATCCAGGGACGGGCTTTCTGTCCTCATCTCCTCCAGGTCTCCAGCTGCATCTGGCACACCCGCCAGCTCTCTGGGCTTCCACTGCTCTGTTCCTTCTTAAAACACTCTCCTCTTGGCTTTGAGAATGTATCCTGTCCTCTGGGGCCCTTCTCTCTTCTTCCCTCTCCTTTTCCTCTTGGTAGGTTCTTCCTCCTTGCTCTGCCCTCTTCATGGTGAAGTCTCCAGGCCGGTCCCTGGGCACCTTTCTCCTCTCTCTGTCCCCTTGCACTGGGGGATAATATCCATTCCCATGACCGACAATGCCCAAATTTCTATCCCAACCCAAGTCCCCAGTCCGAGTACAGACTTCTGTATCTGCCTCCCTGCCTGATGTCTCCCCTTGCACGCTCTACACTCATCTCTGATGGAAGGTGTCCAAAATGGAACGAGGATTGCTCAGCCCCCTCCTCCCTGCAGTGAGCACTGGAGGACTGAAGCCTGAAACCCTGTGCCAGCCTTGGTTCTCCCTCCCCTCTGTCTTCACATCTCGTTGGTTGGTCAGTCCTGTCATTTCTACCTCCTAAAATATTTCAAAGACTTTCTCTCCTTTCCTTGCCTACTGTTGCCATCTTTGGAGAGTCTCCTTCCACCGGCTTCCTCACCAGCCCTGAAATCTAATCCCCCACACTGTAGCCAGAGTCATCTTTTAAACACATAAACCAGATCAGCCACTCTCCTGCCTAACACCCACAGGCGGCTTCCCTTCACGTCAGAATGAGCCCTTACTGCACCTGGCCTGGGAGTCTGGCTTGGTCCGCCGCCAGCTCACTGGCCTCCTCCGACCACACTGGTCTCCTCCCAGCTCCCAGCGTTCCAGCAGGCACGGTCCCAACCCCGTGCCCTCTTACAGAGCTGCTCTGTCTGATGAGGACATGCTCCCTGCACCTCCCTCCTGCTTTGTCCCAGGCTGGCTTCTACTCAGCCTCTAGGTCCCACCTTGAGGTGTTTCAGAGAGATCATTGGTATTCCAATCCCTGTATCCACTGTCCCACTCTTGCTCAGGTACCTATATACTACTCACTTCTCCCAGTAAATATTAAGCTCCATGAGGGCACAGACTGTCTGTTTTGTTCATGTCTGTCTCCCCATGACTGAGTACATAGTGAGCCCTCACCAAATACTTGCAGGGTGAACAAAAGAGAAGGAAGCTATGGAAGGTACGGGATCATCACAGGGTAGCTGAGCAAAAAAATCGACTTTGATCCTCCACCTTCATTAATTCCCAAAAGATAGATACAGACATAGTCATGACAAAGAGGAGGCCGAGGGCTGGTGCCCTGGGTGAGGATCAGAGAGAACAACAAAGTGCTATAGATAGATACAGAGCCTCTACCTTTTTTCCTGCTGAGAATCATTGACCCACGTGAAAAAAAGGTCGCTTAGGCAGTTACACAAAGGGAAGCCAGATCAAAGGACATAACAATTATCAGGTACCTATTGAATATTAGATATTGTGCTAAGTAACTCACATATGCTAGCTCATCATATGTAAATGGAAATTTAAAAAATTTGAGCAATATATAAAATATGCTATATCTATTTAAAAAATTAAGACTATGAAACTTTTTTTTTTACTTAAAAAAGAAAAGAATGAAAAATAGAGGGTTGCTCAACATTATTGTCAGGGGAGAGAGGCAGGGCAGGAGGAAGAGACAGGTGTATGTATACACAGAGAAGCAAGAGAGATACAAAGTCATGTACCCCAGTGAAAACTGAGGGACAGCAAACCCCTGGGCACAGACAGAAAACCACACATATAAATACAGATGCAGAGAATGGCCAAACAGAAACAGACACATGTGGAAAAGGTGGCAAGCACACATACCAAGACAAATAGAGGGACTCTTGGAAGGATGCAAAGTCACTGAATTTTCAACAGGACTCTGAGATATCATCACAGAGAAACAACCCATCTTATGGCCATCTTGGGCATTTCCTCTAAAAGAGTTTTAAAGATGTGTGACATTTTCACAACTATGGGCATAAGGAACTATTTTTTTTTTTCATAAGGAACTATTTTATCCTTGTTCAATACTCTTATTTTTTTTCCTACTATCCTTATTTTATAGATGAAAAAAGTGACTTTCAGGGAAAAATGACTTTCTGAAAGTCAAACAGCTCATCATCAGACAAAATAAACTGAAAGACCTACTCATTACTTAGTCTAAAGCAGGGATTAGCAAAACTATGGACTTTGGGCCAAATATGGTCTGCTACCTATTTTTGTAAATAAAGTTTTATTGAGACACAGACATGTTTATTCATTTATATATTATCTATGGCTGCTTTTCCTATACAACAGACTGTATGGTGCCAAAGTTGATAATATTTACCATTTGGCTCTTTGCAGAAAAAGATTGCTAAGGATTGAAAGGATTGTCAGCCTCAGGGCACCTGGGTGGCTATTGGTTAAGTTTCTGACTCTTGGTTTTGGCTCAGGTTGTGATCTCAGGGTTGTTATCTCAGGGTTGTGGTCTCAGGGTTGTGAGATCAAGCCCCATGACAGGCTCTACATTCAGCATGGAGTCTACTTGGGATTCTCTTTCCCTCTGCCCCTCACCCCCCATGCTCTCATGTGCTCTCTTTCTAAAATAAATAAATAATTCTTTAATAAAGTATTGTCAGCCTCATATTATGGGCATATTATATGTTCTAAGTGATCATTATTAGAACATAAAATTATAATAAGCTTTAGTAAAAATTAATTTGGAGTCCATACTTGGGAATACATGGTTTTCTGAAACAAGTACTTGAGGGTGAGTAGAGGTGGAATGTAAGGAAGATGTTAGGATGAGAACAGGGCTCTATTATGGGGGTTTATCTAAGGCTAAGAAATGAGCAAACACACATGTCTCTTAAGTGAGTAAAGGGGTTAAATGGGGTGTGGTGGATGGCCTCCAAAGATGGCTGCCATCTTTTTCTTTCTTTTCTGTATGCATGTGTTACTTCACCCATCAAGAGGTGGAATCTCTTTTGCCTCTCCTTGAATCTGGGCTGGCTTTGTAACTTGCCTCAACTGTAGAATATGATGGAATGGAAGTGATGTTGAGGCAGTTCAGGACCTAGCCTTTAAGAGGCCTGCCAGCCTCCCTTTCATCTCTGGGGAAATCCGGTCACCTTGTAAGAAATTGGACTACTTTGAGACAACCATGCTCTGAGAAAGCCCTGTCTAACCCCATGGAGAGATCATGTAGAAGATTATGTAGGCACCAGATATGTGCATGAGGACCTCGTGGGCTCTCCAGCCCAGTCCAGTCCAGCCTATGGCTGAATGCAGCCAAGTGACACCAGTTGATGTCCTGTGGAGCTGAAGAATGACCCAGCTGAGCCCTGCCCAAATTCTTGATGCACAGAATGGTGAGAAATAAGACATTGTTTTTTCAGCTACTCAATTTTTGGAAAAGGAAGCAGATAACAATGACCTATATTTCAGACCTAAGATGGGAAGAGTAACTTATTCCTGGCAAGTAGGAAAGAGTATTATAAATCAGTGAGACTCTCTAGTTCAGCCATTTCAATTTCCAGTAGGCAGGTCTCCCCAGGCCTTCCTTGGGGTGATACTTGGATCTCAGAATAGCTAATGATCTATGCAGAGGCTGAGGGTGGGTGAGTGCTAAGAAATAAAAGGATTCTAGACACTCCTGTTTTTCTACCTCTCCTTCTCATTCTTTTTAAATTTCTAGCCAAATCTAACCATTTCCCATTTTGAATGTAGGACCTTGAATATAGACCATTCCTTTGGAAGAAAGTAATGCTTTTTTCCTTTTTACATATTTAATTGTTTGAAAGCCACTGAGGTTAAATAGGACCAGAAAGCATATGGGAAAGTATTTAAACAGGAGAGTCACAGATTGAATCCCAGAAGAGGATATATCCAGAGGCCAGATATTAGTTTAAAGGAACAGAGACTTTGGTAGTGGGAGAGTTCTAGGCGTGATGAGAACTCTGGGGTTGAGGATTTTGTAGGGAGTAAGTTGGGTACATCTGGAAAGGGCATTCCAAAAAAAACCCCAAATAAATCTTATCCTGAATTAAGACCTAACCAGGGTAGATAAAACCCTATAAATAAGTGCAAAGAAGAAGAAAGTAACTCCAAGATAGAGGACAAAAATCTTTTGTCCTAGGGAGGGGATGGTTTTTCAAGAAAAGAATGTTTGGCACCAAACACCAAAAGGTCAGGATAATCTGTAGTGATGAGTGTCTGTGTTCTATAAGAACTCCATGCAGACTGATTGATTCATGCCTTGTTCTAAAAAAGATCTGTGCTCAGCATGTGCTTTATATGCCCTTGGAATTTCTTATATTTTGATGAGCATGGAAGCACCCAGAAGGCAGAGACTACCATGTGCTCTCTCCCCCGCTATACCTAGGACAATGCCAGGAAAAGGCAGGTGCTCAGTCATTTTTGTTGTTGTTTTTGTTGTTGATGATGATGATGATATTGATGATGTTGATGTGAAGACCATGACTCTATTCCTCACTGCATGTTTATCTCAAGAAAAGAGTAAGACAGGGAGGCAGGAATTCCATAAATGATTAAAGGAGAGACCTGGGTGACAGATGGAGGCTGTGTTCATCAGGATTCTTTGGTTACAAGTGGCAAACACTCCACCTGCACTAACTGAGGAATTTATTGGCTCAGATGTCAAACTGCCAGAACTGAAAGAGTGAAGCCAGGCCTCAGGGTGACCGGAACCAGGGGTTCTGACTGGAAGGTTGTCTAGACTTCATTTCTCTTCTCCTCTTCCTCTTTCCCCTGTTGGCCGCCTTCTCTCATACCCTCCTCCTCCACAAGGCTTGACCTGTGGCAACACTCTCAGCTTGGCCCCTCAGCTTGTGCACAGATGGCAGATGCTTTCTTCCCTCTGTTCCAATGTGAGAGGCCCTGGGGCAGGGCTCTGATTAGCTCGGGTTGAGTCAAGCGCCATCCTCAGGGGGCAGGGAGCCTATAGTTGACAGCCTTCAGCTAGTACCAGAGCTAGCAAGAGCAACGTCTCAAGAGCTACATATTTTTTCAGGGAGAGAAGTGCCGGGAAGGATGAGGGATGTGTCTCCAGATAGACAGTCACTCATCTGGCTCTGTACATTCCAGAGACAGACTTGCCAGGGCTTACTGATGGAAGGCAATGATTCCCTGGCACCATCGAGTCCCTGTGTCCTCTAGAGATATCTCAAGGTCTCCCCACTCCCTCAGAAAGAGGTAAACACAGAAAGTGGAGTGACTGTCTGACTCACTATGTTCTAGAAATGGGTCCAGTTCTTGGCCTCCTGCCTGCTCCTCTATTGCTGGCTGCAAGGAGGCGAGAGGGCACAGAGAGTTGGCAGTGAGAAGCCCAGTGTGGGGAATGGGGGGACACGAGGCGAGCTCTGGCCCCATCCTGTGATCAACTTCCATGGGTTTAGGCAAATCACTTAACTGCTTGGTCCCCAAATAGGAGGTCACTTCTGGGGGTAGAGAAGGTACCTTTGATCTAGAACCTGAAGGAAGTACAGGATTTTCATAGAATATTTATGAATTAGGCATTTACAAAAGAAATAGTGTGAGCTATGAAGCAGAAACATATGCTTAGGAAATAGGGGGCAGACTAACTAGATGACACAGAGATGTGTGTTGAACAATCGGGGAAAAGAGTGGAAGGCGAACTGGAAAGTACAAGGCAGCTAAGATCGCAGAAGATGTGGCACATAAACTAAGACTTTGGGCTTTATCTGGTGGGTGATGGGGAGCTGCTGGAGGATTCTGGCAGGATGTACCATTATAATAGCACTATTTTGAAAAGCATTGTCTGGAGGCTGTGCGCATGAAGGACAGGCCAGAGGAGAGACTTGAAATGATAGTGCAGAAGAATGGGGATCCCCCTGAATTATTCCCAAAACCCTTGAACTACTTTAACCAGATTTTTGTTCTTTGCAGCAAGTGACTCCTAAGACATAACAGAGTCAAGAAGGTACAGTAATCAAGAAAGGGTTCAAGAGAGAGGCATGGCCAAGAGTGCTAAATGCTCTCAAGAAGCCCAAAAGACTTGGGGCGCTTGGGTGGTTCAGTTGGCTAAGCAACTGCCTTCGGCTCAGTTCATGATCCTGGAGTCCCACATCGGGCTCCCTGCTTGACGGGGAGTCTTCTTCTCCCTCTGACTTCTCCCCTCTCATGCTCTCTCCCTTCCTCTCTCTCAAATAAATAAATAAAATATTTTTTAAAAAAGTTAAAAAGACCAAGGACTGGAACAAGCAAATGTATTTACTACCTTGGAAGGCACTGTTGATCTTCAAGGAAGGTGTTTCCTTAGAGAGGAGAGAGGAACTAGGTTGAGGGCAGGCGAGAGTGAATAGGCAGCACTATGGGACCAGAAGGGCTCAGGAAGGCCTAGGATCCTGACCAGGGGACACAGAGTGAAGTGACAATTTCACCACACTATGGGGCAGTGCATATCTGTGGGTAGGAGGAAAAGACCCAGGAGGGCAATGGATTTGGAGGAACCTGGGCAAGATGTGTAGAGGATGGAGGGAACAGAGTCTGAAGTACAAGCACTCCAAGCTCAGATCATCTGGAATTGAAGAGGAGAGGAAGGCAGGATGGGTAAGAAGACAGGATAAGGTGCAAGAGAATGACTGGACAGTTGGTGCCCAGAGACCTTGGTCTGCTCCTAGGTGAAGAAGAAGTGAGGTTCTTAGCTGAGAGGAGGGTATGGAAGTCATAGCTTGAGGAAGGAGGAAGAAGTCAAAGTAAAAAGTGAGGAGCTAATCCATGGCCATTTTCTGTGGTAAAAGGGACATGCAGGGTGAGCCACCTGAGGAATGAAGCCAGGACAACTTGAAAGTGGGGGTGGATGGAACAGGGTTAGCCAAGGAGGCAGGGAAGACACACTCTGCACCCAGAGTGGAGCCATCCCAGGAGGGAGGCCAGAACAGGGGTCAGGGAATCCGCCAGAGGCAAGACACAGGTGGAGTGCAGGCAGCAGTGTCTCAGGGAGCTGAGCCTGGGATGGGGTCTTAGACCTGAACGGGGCTTCCTGCCCCTCGGCCTTTGGGAGTGGCTGGGTGAAGATGGTGGGAGCATCTTCTCTAGGGAATGAGTGGTAGGCTCTGAGACCATAACACGGGGGCCACAGAAAGTGCACCGGACTTGGGGTTAGAACAGAATGGCTGAGGCGGTGTAGCTCTGTAGGGAGGAGTGTGACCCAGAATTCAGACCACCTGTGGGCACATCCCTGCTCTGCCACTATCTAAGGGTGTGGGTGTCCTTGGGCAAGGCACCCAGCCTGCCCATGCCTGCTGCAGGGTTGTGCTGAGGATTAAGAGACTACCTGTAAAGTTGTTAATAACAGTGCTGGGCCAAGAGCACATGCTCAGTAAACACTGATTAGCATTCTGTCTTCTCCCATATACACTCGGTGCCTGACATACAATGGGAACTCAATAAATATTTTTTTAAGAATGAATTATTATGATTATTACCTATGTAGCCTTGAGCACAGAAGACTTAGCTTCACTGCGTCCTGGACTATATTTTATTTTTCTAGCTCCTAACACAGTGTCTGATAAAGGAAGCTTCTTACGTTCTCTAGGATTCAGTTTCCTCATCTATAAAGCAGAGCTAATAATATTTGCTGTACCTCAAGGTCAGATGAGACGACCTACGGAAACCAAGACACAGCAATAGGTTTCGCGTGGGCACGTGCACACACGTGTGTGTATGTGCATGCACATGCACAATACTTGGCTGTTGTCTGCAGCACAGGCTGCCGCCTAAGCCCCTGGGGAGCTCTAGCTCTTCTACCCTCTTTGACAGGAACTGAATGATAGGCCCATTGAGCTGCAGGAAGGCCCGGTGAAGGGGGGAGGGTGTGACAGGAATTCGTTGAGGCCTGGTCACAGTGGCTGTGGTTTTCTCCAGCAGGGAGGCAGTCGGGGCTGGACACTTCATTGGACATGAGGTATGTAGGAAGTTGCTTTAAGTCAATCTGTCCTGATGCCTGTGTTGAATGAGGAAGGAGAGACACAGGTGACTCGGCACGGATCACAGGCCCTGGTGAGGAAAAGAGAACAGCGAGGTCTTGGCTGGCCAAAGGCAGGGCTTTGTGTGAAGACAAGGACCAGGCAGGATCCTGTTGGTCACAGCTCCTGCAGGGGTGGGGATGGTAACATTCAACTTAGAAGAGTCCAGTCCTTCCAGCCCAGGGCTCTGTCCAACTGGAGTCCTGGCCCAGACTCTAGCTGGGTGCATCCCTCACTTGACTATCTGCTTGGAATTTCTAATTTAAATCACTGTTGGAGTCTCCCCACCCCCACCCCCGCCCCATGTCTGTCAGGATACAAGGATCATGCTGTTGGCCCCTTACCCCTTTGTCTGCCTGGATCACCACACACTCTCTCCAGACCCTGTATAGCTCTGCTTGCTGGACTTCACTTCCTATGTACCCTGCTATCATCTCAATGGGAAAATTAAGTTCCTTCTAGTTGTTTCTCAGACTGGAGCTAATGTAGGCTTGCCTGGCTGTGTCTTGAGAAATAATAGTTGGAGAAGGCAGCAAAAGCCTTCTAGTTGCTATGGAGTGTTAACTGATGAATTAAACTCTTCATTTTGATTTGAAGGAAACAGTCCTAGAAGAGACTCTTGCTTTAAAAAAAATATAAAGCTGCCAACAATGAAAGGCATTTATTCAGAGGGGTCTTTGTTGCCAAGCTGGCTTGAATTCCCTTAGCCATGCATTAACACTAATCAGAATCTGGCTGTTGGAGCAAATGTGCATTTAAAGTTTAGTGATAGAAAATGCTGTGTGTTAAGTATTAGCAAGAAAGTACCAGATGTACCAAGATAGTTATTCTTTAAAGTGCTTGCGTAAAAATTACCTATCTGAATGGCAATTAAAAATAAACAGTTATTTTAATTAAAAACGAAAGGTACATGACTATAATCCAAGATATTAGGTAATGCGACACTTTATGTTTGAACTATCCATCTAGAGTAAAGCCCCACTTGAGCTGGCACACTGAAATGCAGAACAAAGATCTGTGTTACTCAAAGTGTGGGTGGGAACAGGTGACACTAGCAACATTTGGGAGCATGCAAAAAAATGCAAAGTCTTGGGCCCCAGATCTCTGAGTCAGAACCTGCATTTTAACAAGATACTCAGGTGATTCATGTGCACGTTCAAGTTTGAGAAGGGCTGATCTGGTGACCATTTAGATCAGAAACAGCTGGAGAGATTGTTAAAAATACAAATTTCTAGGGGTTGCTGGGAAGATGGCAGAGTAGGAGGACCCTGACCTCACTTTGCATGGCCACCTAGAGAACCCACATCGGCATAAGTAACTCAGTAAATGACCCAAAGCTTGGCAGAACAGACTCTCCACAGCTGGATGGAGACAAGAGGGTATAGCAAAGTAGACCTACCCCCAACGATATGGTCTTGGCAAGGCCCCATTAAAGCAGTGCCTCTGGCCTGGCAGTGTGTGCGCAGCCCAGACAGGACCAGCACCCCTCTAAATTGAGTCCTGCTCCAGGGAGAGGGGAATATAACTGCACACTAGTCTGACTATAGGTCCCGCCCACCAATAAAAGCTTCTTAGGAGACAACACAGGGAAAGTGCCCTTCGGTTTGGTGCTACTTCATTTCTGGAAAACACCTGGTCTGACTCAGCTTAAGTCCAAGGCAGCCCCAGACTTGTCCACCAACACCACAGCAGCAGACCCTGCCTGCAGAGAGCCATCGCAGGCTGGACTGAAGGCAAACACAGCTCTGCCACAACAGTAGGACACCCTGGTAGCAACACACATAGGAGACATCCCTGAAGCACATTTTCTGGTAAAAAGGAGACATTGCACTGAGGGGCACCACATGACCTCTTCTTCATAGAGCCACTACTTTCAAGTGCGAGATACATAGCTCACTTTCCCAACACACAGAAACAGACACAGCAATAGACAAAATGAGGAGACAGAGGAATATGTCCCAAATGAAAGAGCGGTACAAAAATCATAGCAAGAGACATAAACAAAATGGAGATGAGTAACATCTGACAGTTAATTTAAAGCAATGCTCATAAAGATACTAGAATTGAGAAAGGAGGGCAGGACTGCCATGAGACCCTCCACAAAGAGATAGGAGACCTAAGAAAGAACGAATTACAGATAATGAACTCACTAAATGAAATTAAAACTAGACCACCTGGAATAAATAGCAAACAAGAGGAAGTAGAGGAACATATCAGCAACCTGGGGGACAGAGTCATGTAAAGCAATCAAGCTGAGCAGATGAGAAGGGGAAAAAATGCAAAATGAAAATAGACCCAGGGAACTTGGTGACACTGTCAAGCATAACGGTTGCATGATAGGGATCCCAGAAGGAGAAGAGAGAGAAAAGAGGACAGAAGATTTATTTGAAGAAATAATAGCTGAACCTTCCTGAATCTGGGGAAGAAAAGAGAAATCCAGATCCAGGAGGAAGAGAGAACCCCCAACAAAACCAACCCAAAAACATCTGCACCAAGACACAAAGTAAATAAGATGGCCAAAAGTAGGGATAAAGAAAAATTTTAAAGCAGCAAGAGAAAGGAAAGCAATTACACATAAGGGAAACCCCATAGGGTTATAAGGACTTTTCAGCAGAAACTTCGTAGGCCAGAAGGGAGTGGATGATATATAAATGCTAAAAGAAAAAAATCTGCAGCCAAGAGTACTCTATCCAGCAAGGATTTCATTCAGAATAGAAGGAGAGATAGAGTTTCCCAGAAAAACAAAAGTTACAGAAATTCATGACCAGGTGCAAAACCAGCCACATTCCCATCACACATGAGGCCATCAGGCTGTGGGTACCAAATTCATAGTCCAGCCCCCCTCCTTCCCAAGTCAGCATGTCCTGCCTGCCACCTGCTCAATGCCAAGTCAACATGCCTTCACCTGAGATTGACAAGGACACAATCTGACACTCTTCCCCTCAAATTCCAGCCCCTGTGCTCAAGTTTGTGCACAAAAGTAGGCATAATTATAACAGCAGAAGGAAGCAACCCAGATAGTGACACTAATTTGGTAGAATATAGCATGGATAAAAGGAGTGCGCTAGGCTGAGAACATCTCCAACAAGCACATCAAAGAACAATACATATAGCATGATTCTGGTTACTGAAAGAAAGAAACCTGGGAAAAATAAAACAAGATGAAATCAGAGAGGAAGAAAACCATAAGAGACTCTTAATCATAGGAAACAAACTGAGGGTTGCTGGAGGGGAGGAGGGAAGAGGATGGAGTAACTGGGTGGTGGGCATAAAGGAGGACTTGATATAATGAGAACTGGGTGTGATATGCATAACCCCTGCAACTTATAATACACTATATCTTAATTAATTGAATTTAAATTAAAAAAAAACACAAAATGCATATTCCTGAGCTCAACCCAAACCTGCTGCATCAGGATGTCCAGAAATGGAGTCCAGGAATCAGTATTTCAAATGAACAACCTCTCAGGAGGTTTTTTATATTCCCCAAACTGTGAGATCCACCCGGTCTTTCCATTCTCATCGAGGTCCACTAAAGGCCAGCTGACACACAGCATTCTGAGTCCCGCATGAAAGGATTCAGATGGGCATCATCTCTGTCATTTAGGGATTTATAACGACATTGCTACAGCTGAACAACTAGAGAACAAGCTATGGTATAAACACCTGGAAGGATTATATATTGAGTTTACATATTCACAGTGCATTGGACTCTCCCACACTTGTTGATATGCATCCTCTCTGAAGGTGGACAATAATGGACATGTCCTCATCCTTCCTAGCTCTCCTGTTGCCAAACTGACCTCTATACCAAGGGGCCATTCATTCTTTTGGGCTACTGAGTCAGGCTCCGCCCCCAGCTCATCCATATGAGTGTCCTGCTCAGAGAAGAGACAAGGAACCAGTGATTTATTTCATTAGCCTTTTCCTCTAAACCTTCTCCTCCACTCCTGGTGCCCATCACTCCTTCCCAGGGCCAGCAGGTCTTGGCCCCGTGCAGCTCTGCTAAAGGTGTTCCCAACACATGGGTCAGGAAAGGGACAGATCATGCCTAGTCGTCTGTGAGCTCTCAGTCCTTGGGGATGGCCTGAGCTTTTTTCTTTTCCTTTTAATGTGTGCATTTGGATCCTTCAGAGAGAGAGATTCAAACCATAACGTTCTTTTTTAGAGATAAGAGAAAACCAGCCAGCATCTTTTGAAATTCAATGTATGACAAGGGAGATGGGGCAACATGGGATAGGAACCTGGCTGGAGGTCTCTGTGGACGCGAAGCTTCAATAGATGGCAAGGAGGCCAGCCTCCGCAGTGGTCCCGTTGGGGAAAAATGTGTACATTGGGCTAACCTGGCCCTGATCTCACGACTCAAAACATGCCATGCAGTTGCGAAATGCTTTCTGGTTTACCCACATGTGTGACTTAATCCACTCAGCCATCTAGTAGGGGTCCTTATTCCTCTCCTCTCCCTCTTTAAAGGCAAAACTGCGGCCAGAGATTAGTCATGTGTCTGGAAAGCTGGAAAGGGTTGGGTTGGGCCTTGGAGGTTCTTCTGACTTCAGAAGAAGTCAGAAATTCTAGCTTCTTCTCACCCAACAGTAATGCCTTATTCTAGTCACGAACTAACATACCATTTTAACTAGCCCGGGATTCCTTTTGGCATAGCTCTCCCCAGATTATACCAGTGAGTGCAGAACTAGCACGTGACACTCCCTCAGCAGGTGTGGTGGCCAAAAAGGAGTGGCTGCTTCTCTCTTCGGGGGGGCTCAGACAAACTCTTGGAAGTGTCGGTGAAAAATCAATGCCAGATGGTGCTCATGGAGAAGTCTCCACAGCCTGGCTGCCGTGGAATCATCCTGGGAGGGACGACTTTGCAGTGGGAGAACATGGAAGACCACACTGGGCCACTGATCACACAAGCCCCACGCGGTGGCATGGACCTCACATGGCTCGATGCCACTTTCAGTGTTGAAGGTTAACACGGCAGTGAGATGGAGGGGGAGCAGCATCCAGGAGGCATTCCTGCACGCCTTGAGAGCCCCATCCAGGCCTGGATGTGGGTGGTGATGACGCTTGATGGTGACACCAGAAATAATGCTCCTGTCCGCACCGTCATTGGACTCCACAGATAAATGCAGACCTGTTGTCAGAAATGACAACCTGGGTAGTACAAATAACTGACTCAACATTGTGATCGCTGGAGCTGAGGCTCAGAAGGAAAGGGAAATCTGAGCAGGAACCTATAGCAACCAGGAAGTTCTGCCCCTGGAAGGGCCTTCCAAGAGCTGAGAGGGCTCCTGACAAAGCCTGCTCACCCACTTCCCAGAAAGAGGCGTGTCCCTCTGCTGAATTAGTTCAAGGAGTCCAGCATGTGCCCTACTCCTCCATGTTCGTGTGGAACGATTCCCGCGCACAGAGTGTATATTGGGGCGCTGCTGGTGTGTGCTGGGTCCAGGGACCCCTGTAGCAGTTTCCACAGGCTGCCGTAACAACTTACCACAAACCAGGTGGTTTAAAAGAGAACTGTCTGCTCTCATAGACCTGGAGGCCAGTGAAGTCTGGCCTGCGGGGCTGCATTTGTGCTGGAGTTTCTGGGAGACAATCTCTCCCTGGCCTCTTCCGGCTTCTGTGGCTACAGAGGCTGCTTGGCCTGTGGCTGCTTCACTCCAGCCTCTGCCTCCATGGTCCCACGGCCTCTCCACTTTCAAAACGCCCTCTGCTTCTCTCTCTCAAGGAAGTATGTGACTGCATTTAGGGCTCACCCAGATAATCCAGGATAAGCTCTTCTCAAGGTCTTTAATTTGATCATATCTTTTGCCATGAAGATACCATAGGATCCAGGAAGTGAGGCACTATCCAACCCATAGAGCCCCCTCTAAACTAATGTTTGTCTTCCTGTAAGACATATCAACTAGGATAATAATAACAGTAGCTGGGGCATACAGTAGGTGATTCATAGACATCAGCTCGTCTGATCTTCCCAACGGCTCTGTAAGGCCAATATCTGTGATTTCCCATTGCAAAGAAAGAACAGGAGGCTGAAGTCCATCCTCCTTCAATCTCAGCAGAGGTTTTTCCTCTGTGTTCGGTGCAGCTCAATGGTCCTCAAGGACCCCAAGAGGAAGAGCAGAAGAGGAGCAAGGCCCTAAGCCACTAACCCTCTTCGACCACAGCAGGCCCATCCCAATCTGATTTAGATACTCGGAGGCCGCATATATATATATATATATATATATATATATATTTTTTTTTTTTTTTTTTTTTTTTTTTTTTTTTTTTCCCAGAGAGTTAAGCAAAGTCAACTTGGGAAACCACAGCTCTGTACTCCACTGGCTTGTGTTGCTCAGGCAGGGGCCCGGGCTTAGGAGCCCCACGTCTGCAGGCGGACACACCTGGGTCCAACTATCCTTGCTATCCTGTCCTTGTTCTGTGACCTCAGGCAGGTTACCCGACCTCTCTAAGCATCACGTTTCTCATCTGTGCAGTGGACAGTCATAGTATCTACCTCAAAGAGTTGTCGTGAGAACTGAATGAGATAAGGCACTTACCATGCTTCTAAAGCGCTCAGTAGAGACTAGCTGTTTGTTTTCATGGTTCTCTTTCATTGGCTTGTGTTTATCACTACTGATCAGTTTCCTTAAGAATCAATCTGGAACCCCTTGAAAATGAGTCTTTCTCCATAGAGATGGCTCCAGCAGTCTTTCCCTCACTGCCATTTCCAGAGGAGAGGGATGGCATCACTCTTCCTGGCTAATGTTTGGGGGCATTGTAACCCACCCTATGCCCAGAGGGTCTGAGTCACCTTCAAGGTGATGAAGATAAGGTGCAGCCATCACCTCAGCCCACCAAGAAGCCAGAATGACAAAACTTGTAAAAGTGGTCCCTAGAGAGGTGATCTGTGATAACCCCAAATGTTTATTTAGTGACGTCTGTGGGGTTCTAGATGATCCTGGAGTAGATGATCTGTTGCCTTGGTGACCAAGCACCACTCCCCATAAGACGCTATGCAAGTGACAAAGGGGAGTGTGCCCGCCTCTGCTAAGGGCTTACTACTACGTTTGCCATCAGTCGAGTGAAACAGGTGACTTCCAGGAGGCAAGCTGATGGACACAGACCTCTTCAATATATTCCAAGACAGTTGCTTTAAGCACAGGTTCCGATCGAATTTTAGAATGTGTCATAATGAAAGCTTAGCATTTATTGACTTCTTGCTGCTTGCCAGGCACTGGACTAAAGACTTTATCTGCATGTTCTCATGTTCCCCAAAATGAACCAATTATCCCTTCTTATAGATGAGGCCCAGGAGGTCAAGTGACTCCCCGAAGGTCACGTAGTTGTGGAGTGGTGGTGCACGATGCAGACGAGGGTCTGTGTGGGCCTCTGAAGCCTGTGCTCTCCACCCAGCCATGACTCTTCCCTAAGCACCAGCGTTCTCAAGAAAGAAATCTCACTGCCTGCTCTTGTGCTTCTTCCTTTTGGACAGGATCTTATCCTGATCATTGAAAATGAATGTTCTATCCAGAAACCGTGGTGGTGAAGCAAAACAAGATGAACAAAAGCACCACCACCACTCACAAATCCAAACAAACAAACAAAAACTTGCTTTGGGCCAGATTCTCTTTAAAATCATAGAGATCGACAACTCTAGGCTCTCAGAAGGTACAGACAGGGACCTATCTCCCCAAGGCAGAGTGGTGTGCCAGGGTCACACACATGCTCTAGGATGGAGATGTCAGAGGCAGAGAGAACTTTCTGGAGAGTGCCCTTGGAGAAGCAGGGCACTCATTTTAAGGGAAGAGGCCTCACTCTAAATAGCCTCCAAAGATGTTGGGATAAGGGTATGCCTGGCACTGGTGGGCTCTCTGTAGGGGCCAGTGGCTGATTTCTTAGAAATAGGACAGAGATGGAGCACCTGGTTGCTCAGTTGGTTGGGCATCGGACTCCCAGTTTCAGCTCCAGTCATGATCTCGGGGTCATGGGATCAAGCCCTGCCCCCGGCTTCACGCTCAGTGTGAGTCGGCTTGAGATTTTTTCCCCCTTCCCTGCCCATACCCGCTCTGATCCTCCCTCCCTCCAGCTCCTGCCATGCTCTCTCTCTCAAACTCTAAAATAAATAAGTAAATAAGCAAATAAGCAAATAAATAAATAAATAAAATCTAAAAAAAAAAAAACCCAAAGAGGAGAGGGCAGAACAGAAGTAGGGTGCAGAAGGAGAATGGGAGGGAGTGCTGACAGAAGGAGCACGTTTCTCCTATGGCCCTGGGAAGGTGAGCCTTTTCCCAACAGCACACCATTCTTGACAGAAGGAACAGCAGGTACTCACTGAATGCTTATTATGAACCATGTGCACTTTAGCCCAATGACTTCATTTGATCTTTGTGACAACCTTAAATGGTAGAAGCCATTGTTATCCCCATTTTACTGATGAGGAAATTAAGGCTCAGCAAAGTCAAGCAAGTTGCCTGAGGGTACACAGTGGGAAGGCAGCAGAGCCAAGTCAAACTCAGGCCTAGAGCCTGGTCTTGCATAGCTTTCCTCCTGCCTTCCCTCTGGCCGATCCCACACACTCAGCCTTCTGAAGGTGATAGTTTTGAGGCAGTGGGGACTGCCCTTGCACTGACTGTATCTACTGCCTTAGGCTGGGAGGGAAGGTCCACACCCAGGAAGTTGGGTCCAAAGTGTGAAAGGAGTCAAAGACATACAAGTGGGAGTAGAAGTCGGGGTAGGCGGGCACAAAGGGTGGGGAGGGGCTTAGACATAGGATGTGGTGATGAGGTTCCTCAAAACATACATGCTTCTCACCACTTCCTGCATCACTCAGGACAAGTGGGTTTGAATCTGGGGGGACCGAAGCGAGTTCTATGGGGTCCTCCTCCCTCCCATCCCTGTACCACCTACCAGGGCTACACAGGAGGATATCACTTCCTTCTTTGCCTCCTCTTACCCCTGTACGGGTGCTGTTGCAGCCCCAACAGAAAACTGGGGGTTACTAGAAACAGGACACTCATAAAATGGGTAATTTCATAATACATGTCTGGCTCCCTCAGCCCCAGAACACATTAGGTGAAGGGTATAGGCTGTAAGACTGGGTACTGGGCATTCTCTGCCTTTTCAGGCTACAGGAGAAAAGGGGTACATCACATGCCAGCTGGCAAAAGAAAGGGGACAATTTCTTCCCTTTTCAAAGACATTCTAGTGCATTTAATGGAGATAGCCGTGGGGGACATTAGAAATTAGTCACCCTTTTAAGAAAAAGCAGTGATCTCTTGCTGCCCTAATCCATTCCTTAAAACCTACTTGGAGAGTTACAGCATGTCCCCTTTAAAAAAAATAATAAACTTAATTTTTTTGGAGCAGTTTTAGATTCACAGCAAAATTGAGCAGCAAGCACAGAGAGTTCCCATGGACTTCCTGTCCCCACACATGCACACCCTGCCCCCTGCCACTGTCGACACCCCTCACCATAGGAGTGCCTACATCACCATCGATGAACCTCTAACGACACATTATCACCCTAAGCCCATAACTGACATGAGGTTTCACTCTCTGTACATTCTATGGGTTTGGAGACTGTCCTTTTTCATCTGATAGGATCAGGAAGGGATGACTGGATTCTAGCCACCCACTGGGGTAATGCCGCAGCCAGCATTAGCCCCTAAGCCCTGCTTAACCCTCACACCCACACCTTCTTTGCCAGAGAATATGACCAACTGGTCCTTCAGGGAAAGAGAGCAAGATAGAGAGGCAGAGAGAATCCACAGGCATGAAACCAACAGGAATAAATTCCATGGGACCACCCCCACCCCCTGCTGCTTTAAGGAGGGCTGTTTCATGGTTGACCTTGGATTAACATTGAGGAGAGATTAGAAGACCATCTGGAAGTCCAGAAACAGCAGGACTCCCCACTCAAGCCTCAGGACCAACATTAGCAGTGAGTGGAAAGGAGCCCCAGGCTACTCTGTGGCCATTGAGTAGGTGAGCCTGTGGAATCAGACCTGGTTCAAGCCCCAGGTCTGGGAATTCCCAGCAAGAACTGCAGGATTGCTCTAAGAATTATCTGAGGGGATGAGTAACAAGTCTGTGGATCAGGGGTCCCTGTGACTGCCCCAGGTTCAATGATTCTCTGGGAGGACTCTCAGAACTCAGCGTACAGTGCTCCCAGCCACGGAGAAGGGGTACAAAGCAAAATAAGCAAAGGGAAAAGGAGTACCAGGTAAAGCCTGGAGAAATAAGTTTCCAAGAGTCCTCCCCCAGTAGAGTCCCAGAACACACGCTTAATGGCCCAGCGACAGGCTATGACAGCATGCATGAAACACCATCCACTAGGGAAGTTCATCCAAGACTCAGTGCCCAAGGTTTTTGAGGGGCTGGTCATGCAGGCACTCTCCTACCATGTACTGAAATTCCAGACTCCTGGAAGAAAAGCAGGTGTTCAGTATAAACCATAGTGTGTATAAACACTTGAGGCACCGTGAGTCATTCTTATCAGTCCTACAGAGAGGGAACTCTCCCCAAATCCAAGTTCCCAGAAGCCAGCCAAGGACCAACCTTGCAAGCAGGGCTCTCTATGGAGAACGGTTTTAGGCCCACTACGTTACCTCCTTTCTGAACAGCCCGCTTCACTGTCGGCACCGAGCAGATGTTCATTAAGTTGCAGTTCAGATTGCCAGCGGTGGCACATTTCTGGGCCTTTCTCTGTAGGAAGGAGAGCTCATCCCACCAACACTAGTGTCGTCCAAGTCAAACCTGGTGCTTGCTTGGAAAATGAAGGACATGCGTGCATACAGGTGCACACACATATCTATACACAGGAAAGCGTGTTTAAGATACAGTTAACTGTCTACACAGTAAACCTTTCCCTCTTCAAATAGAATCACTCTTCTTTTATCTCTGGTCTTAGTTTGCCATTTATAATTCTGAATAGCATGCTTTCTGTACATTCAGCTCAGTCACTGATGAAAATGGGTCCATTAAAGCAAGACCCAGGACAGGGCCCCAGGCACTCTATTTAAAGCCTCCATCATGGGGTGCCTGGGTGGCTCAGTTGTTAAGTGTCTGCCGTCAGCTCAGATCATGATCCCAGAGTCCCGGGATCAAGCCCTGCATTGGGCTCCCTGCTCAGTGGGAAGCCTGCTTCTTCCTCTCTTACTCCCCCTGCTTGTATTCCCTCTCTAGCTGTGTTTCTCTCGGTCAAATAAACAAAATACTTAAAAATAAATAAATAAATAAATAAAGGCTCCCTCAGACTCAGATTTAACCTCAGGACAGGATCCTGTTCAGGGAATTATCATCTGGGTCATGGGTCAACATATTGGTTACTGTAATGTGTAGGTAGGCTATTGCCTTCTTCACTAAAATAAAAATAAGTAGTATCTACAGCATTTTGCTACTCTACCAGCTAAATGCCTCCTTGCAAGGAAAACAAGGTTGGGTAGTGTATGGATTATTCCTATGCAGCCAGTGCTAGCTCACTGTGATCCCACACCATGTACAAAAAAACTAATAAGCCATTGGTCTGAAATTACTGTTCTTTAATTGACAGATATACTCTTTTTTTCCTCCTGTCTGAAATAATTTGCCTGTTCTAATCTCTGACTGCACCGTTTTTTAGGATCACCATGTGTCATTAAGAACATGGCTGTGGGTTCCCCAGCTCCTGAAATGTCCTGTGATTTCATTTCAGATGACTGGATGTTGACCTCACCTGCCTTAGGCTGGGAGGCCCTTAGTGGAGTATTGGTTCTACCCATTCAAGTTTGAGGGCTCCTCATGGAGAAGACAGAAGTCAACAGAATTTGTAAGTTCTACCTTCTTTCTATCACTTGCAACATTATATTCTACCTGCCTCTCCTTTTTCTCATCCTTTGTTATCCCAAACAAGAAATATAACAACATTGCACTCCAGGACATCAATGGTTAGGAATAACTGTCAATAAAAACTCACCAAAATTATAGGAGGCCCATTATACTATTCTGCCTACTTCTGTATATGTTTAAAATTCTTCAATATAATTTTTTCTCCAAAGCCAATGAAAATCATTTCAAAGATATTAGAAAACATTAATTACCAGTCTGGATCTTGGGTCAGAGAGAAGAGAGGGGAGGGACTGAGCATGTGCTCAGGAAGGGGACCGGGCAGATAGAGAATCTTGGAGAAATTATGAAGCTCTCTAGGGCCTTTACAATCCTAAATCTAAAAGCCAAAATGTAGTCTTTCCTAGTTCTTCCTTCCCTTTACGTGGTGAAGGGATGGTGGTGATGGCTAAGAAAGAGAATGCTGACTCCATATAAGTAGAAACACCCCAGTGTTCATGTGCCCTGATCATCCCTTCTTGCCCCCCAGGCTTGCATCTTATTTTAATGGAAACTGGTTAATTTCCATATGGACTTGTGATGGTGTCTTCTTTGTGTTTGTTGTCTTTGCTGGTGTATTTTTTAGAACCCAAGACCCCCAGAAGACATTTCCATGTCTTTAACTTTCTTTAGAAAGCTTTAAAACATCACTGTGCTCAGAAAGCAAGCAAATCCTTCCTCCTGGGCAGGCAGTCTCCACCCCTGCTGGTCTTCTTCACCCGGTGCCCATCTGTAGTCGGGCCTCAGGTCACAACGGCTGGGTCTCTCTGTCCAGTGTTTCAGTCAAAGAAAAAGGAGGAGAGGCTGAGAGGCCACAGCAGCCTTCTCAAACAAGCCCAGGAGGGGCGGATCGCAGCCAGTACCTACAAGAAGTTTCTGATCCACAGAAAACAGGACATTCTGCATCGGTAAGAAACACTCAGAGCCATTTTTCAAAACTAGCAGCTGGAAAGGAAGGGATGCCAATTGCCGTTCAGTGCGCACCGACGCAAACCCGTTCCACCCTCAAAGAGCTTCACGGTCATTATTAAAGAACACGTTTCAGAACATAATGTTATTAGGCTATTGATTGTTGTTGGTTTCGATGTTTAATTCAGTAACAGCTTGAGTTGTGGAGAGCTTTAAATGAAACAGATGCTCGGAAGACCTGTACGAACACAGCAATTTTCCACCAGGTTTCACAGGGAGCTCTGGCAATGCCACGGGGACAGGGGGCTCCTGGTGCCACGAGGTTCTTGCAGGCAGGGAACTCAGGGGCCGACTGCTGAGCAAGGCTCTGCGGTTTTTGGTACAGAAAATAGAAAGGGCGGAGAGTTCCACATGAATCCAAACAACATCCGCTCCCTCTGTCACCACACGTTAAATGATCTGGGACTGAAATTCGGTACACACCTCGGGCACTCTTGCAGAACGGTGCCCGCGCATCTTGGCGGCATCAACATCCCCAGGAGGAATAGAAAAGAAAAAAAGAAAAGAGAGAAGGAGAGGGAGAGAGAGAGGGGAAAAAAAACAAACAAACAAAAAACTCTCCTCTGAACATACACAGAGATAAAGACCACAGTGGGAAACCCCACTGAGACAACAGGACTGAAGGTTCCAAGGATACAGCCAGCCCACACTGTGGCAGCTACCCCCCCCTCGAAGCGGGTGGATTGGCAGGACCCCAGGGGTGTGCAGAAAATCCAGGGACACTGTCCCTGGGGCCCTGTCATCACCATTTCCTCTCCATTCTTCCCCTAAAACGTTGCCTAAAACCAGCCTCCCATGTACCCTAGTCAATACCTGCCTCTTGTTTGCCTGGATCAGCGGTTCTCAAAGTGTGGTCCCCCAACCAGCAGCATCAGCATCTCCTGGGAGCTGGTTTAAAAGGCCAGTTTCTCAGACCCTACCCCAGATGTGTGACATCAGAAACTCTAAAGATGAGGTCAAGTAATCTGTGTTTTTAAAAAGGCCTCCGGGGGTTCAGAGGCGCACTCAAGTTTGAGACCACGGGCTCGGACCATTCCGCAGGCTGGAAAGGCCTCCTCCCTCCAGCATGGCCCCCACCCTGCCACCAGAGCCACCTTCTAAAGCACAGACTTGCTCGGCCTGGGGGCCCCGGCACAGCCTGGCATGGGGTTAGGTGCCCGATAAATATGTATTGGCTGATCCAATGAACTATGACCCCTGCTTTTAAAACTTTGATGGGCTGGCTATTCATGGCCTCCACAAAATAACCCAGAAGCTCCTCAGTGAGATAGAATAATATTTATCTGATGGTTAATTCTTTTTAGTACTATTTTTATTAACAGTTACCATTTGTGGGGGACCTACATCATGCCATGCAATTCGGTGAATAAGCCCTGGATTACGATATTTATTCTTTTTTAACCCATCAACCCTGTGAGGTGGAGGGAGGTGGTTGCCCTTTACAGATGAGGACATTGAGGCTCAGAGAGTTTCTGTAACTTGCCTGGGGACACACAGGCACCAAGCAATGGGCTGGGGTTCAATCCAGGTTTGTCTGTCTCCAAGACTCATGCCCTGGGTGTATTTTCTTTCCAAAGTAGACCTCACTGACTGCTCTATGTTCTTCCACCTTCATGCTTTCTCTGCCTTTGGCTTGGACTCTTAAGTCTCTGTGAAGCCTTACTGGATCCTCCTTCAAGACAGAATGACTTGCTAATTACACTCACGACCCAGTGCATTATGGTGTATGGCTTACAGGGTCCTAAAAACCTTTTGACGAGTGTTTCCTGAAGTGTGGTCCTTAGATCACTTGGAGAGCAGCGACAAAAATGCAACGAAATGCAGAGCCCCAGGCCATGTACTGCCCTGCCCCCAATTCTTAACACAGTGGGCTAGCTGTGGGGTCCAGAAATGCCTCTTTCCTAAGCTCCACACTATCCCTTTGGGTATTCTGCACGCTGATGTTTGAGGTCCATGGCCCTGGGGTGTGAGCTTGTCTGGTCCTCCCGGGTCCCCTGGAGTGAATGTACACGGCTGCCACTTGATAGGCCATCAGAGAATGAATGAATGAGCCCCTTTTTCCTAAAAAGATTGAGGTGGGGTGGTGTGTCCCATAAAACACTCATTGGAGAAAAGCCACAGCAGCGACAAGCTTTCCAGATGTGGCACCAGCTGCTGGCGTGCAAGAAACAGGCCCGAGTGTGAATAGAAGACACATGTTTCGAACCACAAACACTTGACATATCGACTTTGGCAAAGCTTGTGGACCAGGCAGTGCTGATAATGTTATTAATGCTGAATGTATTTGCCTGACCTTATCAGGCCTTATAAAGAGCACAGGAGTCTAATTAAGTTCAGATGCCAACACCTCTAACTTCTTTTCTCGATAGCTACTGAGCCCATCATTTACCCTGATGTTCCTGAAATGGCTGGTCTTTAAAACCAAAGGAAGTGAGTCATTAGCGTGTGGAAGGCGCTTGTCATGATTTGTGGTAAAACCAATCTGCCGCCCGGGGGGGAGGCTGTTTCATTCTATTCACTGTAAAACCAGCCTTGCTGGGAGGAGGCCAGGCCTTATCAGCCCATCCCACCCATCACCCGGCTCTGCCCTCAGTCTCCTTCGATTCTGTTTGCACACAAATGAATTGGAAGGGACACTGATGGGCCTGCCGGTCTGGTGGGCGCAGGACAGAGAACTGGGGAGGAAACCAGGTCAGGGCCAGGATTCAGGAGGGACCTGTGGAGTCAGGAGTGATTTCCCAGGGCTGCTGGCAAATCTTATATATGGACCGTCTCCACCCTTGAAACAAATATCAGATAGTAGCTGAAAACAATAGCAACCCCCCCCCCCCTTATATAGTACTGGATGCCAGAAACTGGTCTAGGCGCCTTTATACACAGTAACTTGTTCCATTCTCAAGCTCCTACGAGGCAGGTTCTGTTGTTACCCTCAGTGTTAAGATGAAGGAACCGGGGCAAAAGCAGTTAAGGAACTTGTCCAGGAGCCTGTAAATCCACCCACCGGATCTCCCCTTTCTTTGCAGCTGCTGCGTGTACTTGAATACTCCCTTTCATGGAACATAAACCACCACTACAGGCAGCTGACCACCCTGCTTTTGGGGGGGGGGTAAGCTTCAACTTTGCAGAAAATTATTCCTTATATTGATTGCCGTGAATCTGCCGTGAATATATATATGTGTAGTTGGAGATAATGAGATATTGACGTGAGATGGCTACCCCCAAAAGTACAAGTCGTTGAAGTCACTGAGGGCTATACTAATAGAGATATAGTGTACGAGAAGAAGGAGGTGTTAGGGCCCGGCTCTTCCCTGGCTGAAAGCCATGCTGGGAGTGCTATGTTCAGTTCTGGACAAGTCCATGAACTTGGGAGGCTGCTGGCAAACTGAGCTGTCTGAGGAAGGGTGATCTGGTCAGTGCAAGAAATTGAAATCAGGACCCAGGATTTGATGAAGGAGATGGAGGTATTAGACTTGGAAATGATAAGACAGATGAGGCAGGGTGAAGGGTGAGTGTGATGGCTATCATGGGGAATGCGTTTAGGCTAAGGACAGAGACAAAGGGAGGAGGCAGGCAGGAAAGGCTGATTTTTATTTTACTTTTTAAAGATTTTATTTATTTGACAGAGAGAGAGAGAGAGCACAAGCAGGGGGAGCAGCAGAAGGAGAGGGAAGAGCAGGCTCCCCACTGAGCAGGGAGCCCTATGTGGGACTCTATCCCAGCACCCTCGGATCACGACCAGTGCTGAAGACAGAGGCTTAACCAACTGAGCCACCCAGGCACCCTGATTTACATTTTTTAAAGATTTTATTTATTTATTTGACAGAGAGATCACAAAGAGGCAGAGAGGCAGGCAGAGAAAGAGGGGGGAAGCAGGCTCCCCGCTGAGCAGAGAGCCTGATGTGGGCCTCGATCCCAGGACCTTGAGATCATGACCTGAGCTGAAGGCAGAGGCTTAACCCCCTGAGCCACCCAGGCATCCCCCTGATTTACATTTTTTAAAAGAATTTTAGTTTGGGATAGAGGTTTAGATTTATAGAAAAATTGCAAATTTTTTATAGAGTTCTGCTATATTCCACACACTCAGTTTCCTCCATCATTAATCTCCTGCATCATTGCCAAGCTAATAAACCAGTGTTGAGACATTATTAACTAACATCCATACTTCATTCAGATTTCCTTAGTTTTCACCTAAAGTCCATTTTTTTCTACCAGACCCAATCCAGGAGACCACATCACAGTGAGTGGTCAGGTCTCCAGAGGCTCATCTTTGTTGTGACAATTTCTCATTCTCTTTGGTTTTGATGTCCTGGACAGTTTCAGGGGTGCTAGTCAGGTGTTTTGTGGAATGTCCTTCATTTGGGATCTGTTTGATATTTTTCTCATGGTGAGATTGATGCCACAGGTTTTTGGAAGGAAGACCACAGGGTAAAATCCATGTGAATCACATCAATGGTACATATTATCCACATGACTTAGCCCTGTCGATTTTAACCTTGAACGCCTCTTAGACATATTCTTCACTGTGGATTTTTGACCAATTCCTTGCATTCTACCACTGACAGGTACTGCCCTAGTCCTATAATCAGTCATTTCTCTAGGAAGTCCTGCTTCCTTTTATTGGAGAATGGTTTTAGAAACCAAGATCTGGGGGCTGGGTGTGCCCATTGCTATTGGGGTGTTCATTAGCTCTAGGCCCTCTCAGAGGACAGAGCAAGGAAAAATGTGTGAATCCAACCTATGTATGTATACATATTTATAAGTATTTCTATATGTAACCATCTGTCTCTACATTGAGCCAAACAGGAGTTCACACTGATGTTTCCAACTCTATTACCACACGAATCATCCTACCCTAGGGGAAGCTGATTTTTTAGCAACAATAACAAAAAACATTCTGGGAGGTGATGGATGTATTAACTAGCCTGATTGTGATAATCTTCTCATAATAACTGTGTCAAGTCATTGTGTTGTACACTTTAAACTTATACAACATTACATGTCAATTACATCTCAATAAAGCTGGAGAAAAACCCAATGTTAAAAAAAAAAAAAGACATTCTGCAAATTTGGGGCTGGCTGGTGACTACTCTGTCACTGAGATATTTAAGAAGACTGGGCAGCTACCAAGAAAGAGATCTGGTGGGTAAAATTGGAGACGTGATTTCACTCCATGTTTGAGGTAGCTTCCTGCCCTCTGACTGTTGAAACAGAAGCACCACAGAAGGAAGGAGTATGTATGGCTTCCCAGAAAGATTCATTGTCTTCAGAAGTCTAGGATCTGGGCAAAGAGGAGAGTTGGCATTTCGGGCAAATCAAGTAAGCACTATTCAACTGGTGGGAAATTTATGGCATCTGTAATCCAAAGAAGAGAAAACGACTTAAAATATAAATGAAACTCAAAACGGTTTTAAATTCACATATGACAGAGTCAGAATGGGTTATGAAAGGGGAACGATGCTGGCTTGTGGGAGGGACATGTGCCAGAGGACTGACACCTAAGGAGTTAATCTTGCTGTCCCTTGAGGAGTCCTGGGTGTATGTAGTCAGAGGGACAATTCTTAATGTCTTACTACCCCAGCCCAGCATCTAGTCAGAGAATATGGAGCAGCCCAGAGGCCCAGAGAGGGGAGACAAGGAACTGAGCATCCAGAACACACGGAAGGTTGCATTTCCCAGGAAGGGGATGGGAAAAAGGAGTCCCTCCTTGGTTAGCAGCTCTTTCTTCCTGCCAGCGCCTCCTCCAAAAGACCTTAAATCACCTCTCAGGGAAAGAAAAGTGGTGAAGGGATAAAAGGTGCGTCCCATTCCTAAAGTTTTAGAGCCAGTACATACGAATTCTAGTTGGAGATTTATTTTTTAAATAATCTCCCTTAGGTGACACCGATAACTGGAATTTCTTAATGGCATCTGGGAGTGACACTGGTGATCTGAGTACCAGAGTTTGCCCACTTGACATTTGTTGTTCTGGGTAGTTATCAGTAGTCTCTCTTCCTCCCATGTCAAAAGTGCCCTGGTTTGGGTGGCAAGTTATAGGGTCACCCCTCTTCATCCTGGAAGGGGTCATCTAATGGCGAGGCATCCTTTTTGGCCAAGCTCCAAGCTAAGAGACAGTGAGGGTTCTCTATTGGGGATGGGGAAGAGGTTCATGTTGGGGCAAGAGCGGGTTCTAGAGTCTCCGGTGGCCGGAGGCTTGGAGGTCAGTTACATAGACTGATCAACTCACCGGGTGCCTCCCTTAACCCCATAAGGAGCACGGCATAACGAAGGCCCTGCTGCTCCACCCCAAGCCTCCCCTTGAGTCCCTGTCTTTCCCTTCTCTTTCTTCTCCTTTCTTTCTCCCAAACCTGCAGTTCCCCTGTCAGTATCAAAGGGCGGCCCATGTGCTTCGCCCTGTTGCTGATGGCTCCCTAGATGAGAGCGTTAGCCGATCTTTGGCCAAGAGTAACCATGGAAATCTGAGACATTAGCCATTGCCAGTGGCGGACCTCTGATAGGAAGCTCTCAGACTCCCTCCAGACTCAGGAGACATGGGATAAACCACAGTTGACTCCACAAGGCCACAGATATGCAACAGAGGTCTGATCACGTCTTTCCCCCACCCTGGCTCACTCCCAGCCTGGTCACCCTTGGGACGCGTGCCGACCGTGCCTGGTAACCGTGCCAGAGGAGCACACTGCCCCCCACAGTGGAGGCCGCTGGCTTCTCTCCTCTCTCTTCCCGCCACTCCCCATTCTTTAGTGACCTCGCACAGTATCACTGCTTTAAATACCATCTGAACGCTGACAACTCCCGGATTTATGTCTCCACCCTGGACCTCTTCCCTGAACTCCAGACTCGTATATCCAGCTGCCTCCTCAATATTGCTCTTGAATGTTTAATAGACGTTTCAAATGTAACTTGTCAAAAAATTGAGCTCTGATGCCCTTCTACCTTCATCCCTGCTGCCTTTCTTTGCTTACTTCCTGACTGTCTAGGTCCTCAGGCCCAAAGCTACAAATCCTCCTCCCCTCTCACCCCTGGATCTCAAAACAGGAGCAGAATCTGGTTATTTCTCCCATGTCTGCTAACCTCTGGTCTAAGCCCTGTCATCTTTCATCTGGACTCCTGTAAGAACTTCTCAGCAGTTCTCTTGGCCTCCCCTTCCTTCCACAGTCTCGCCTCAACACAGAAACAGCTTTGCTTTAGAGGGCGAGTCACTTCAAGGCCTTCCTCTCCCTCAGAGCAAGAAGCCAATGCGAACAAGCAGCCCTCAGGGTGGGTAAGGTCTGCTGCTGTGGCCAGGCACACACCTGACTTCTCACCCCTTTCCCCTCCCTCACTTCGCGCCAGCCCCACCCCCTGTATTACTGCCTCAGGGCCTTGGTGGCGGCTCTCCCCTCTGCCTGTGGACTGGACCTCAAGTTCCCTCCCTCACCTCCCCTAGGGCTGGCTTCAGACTCCTCAGTGCGGCACACCCAACACCAGGTCCCAGCGTTTACCTCCTTTTCCCACTTTGCCTCCTTAGCGCTCTCTCTGTCTAACATACAACACGGTTGGCTCATTTTCTTGTTCCATTCTTTCTCCCTCACTAGGACATAAACTCCAGGAGGACAGGAGCTTTGGTCTGACAGTTTCCAGCAGGGTCTTCAATGCCTAGGCAGGGCGTGACGCAAGATGGGAGGCACTATGAGAATACTGGTGATTGTTTGAAGGACGAATATATGAGCAGCACATATAAAGTAATAAATAAAACACTACTTATGGGAAAATGATCACAGGGCACAAAGATAACTTACAAAGAGTGAACACATCTGGCTAATGAAGACATAAGAGAAAGTTCATCTTCATTAGGAACGCTCCACGAAATGCATCTTAAAACAATGACATGCTGTTTTTCTAGTATCAGAGTAACAAAAATAAACCAAAGAATAATATGCAATGCTGACCTGTATGTTTATACACTGCTAGTGAGGATAGAAATTTGTACAAAGTTTTGGGAAAGCAATTTCATAATACGAATCAAGAGATGAACCTTTTGAGTGATGACTGGGAATCTATTGCAGAGAGCTCAGACTTTAGATAAGAGCTTGTGCCTGTCTACAGATGCATGTATAAACAGAAGATGACACATACATACAATGAAGCAGTATCAACCTTAACAAGGAATGTGGTTACAACATTGAACCTTGAGAACATTATGCAAAGTGAAATAAATCAGTAACAGAGGGACAAACACGCTATGATTCCTCCATATGAGGTACCCAGAATAGTCAGATTCATAGGGACAGAAAAGGGAATGCTGGGTGCCGGGAGCTGGGTGGAGGGGAAAAGGTAGTTATTGTTTAATGGGTCTAGAGTTTTAGTTTTGCAAGATGAAAAAAGTTCTGGAGATGGATGGTGCTGATGGCCACACAATACCATGAATATCCTAATGTCACAGAATAGGACACTTAAAAATGGTTAAGGTGGGCACCTGGGTGGCTGAGTGAGTTAAGCATCTGCCTTTTGCTCTGGTCATGATCCCAGGACCCTGGGATGGAGCTGCCCTGCATTGTATTCCCTGATCATTAGGGAGCCTGCTTCTCTCTCTGCCCCTCACCCTGCTAGTGCTCTCTCTCTCTCAAATAAATAAAACATTTTTAAAAAGGGTCAAGATGGTAACGTGTATGTTATGCGCATTTTACCACAGTTAGAAAAAAAGCTGCAGGACTGAACACAGAACTGCTACCTGAGTTTGCCAAGTTTCTTTATGTCCCTTGGAGAGTGGGACATATCTGTAAACATGAGTCTTACTATACCACATCATGTTTACCTTGTAGTATACATTTATCTTGGAGAAAAATAATAAAAACAAACAAAAATGAAATTAAAAAAAGCTTACACCCACCATTTTTCACGGAGGCACTACAGCAATATTAAAAAATAGAAACTGACATGACACCTGTTGATAAAGAAAGGGTTGTGTGAATTGTGGAAGACCTACAAAATGGAATATTAGGCTGGTGTTAAAAATGATCTGTACAATTACTTTAATAACCTGGAGCATACCTGTGGTATAATTCTGAGTAAAGAAGCAGGATATGAAATCGGCAAAATAAGGGGAACTGACATTTAAAAAACTACATGGCTTTCTCTTATGGATTCCAAGGCCCAGAATGTTTTCCCCAGGTTAACCTATCTGAAATGAGACGTGTCTCACTCTCTCCAAAAAGAAGCACCGTATCAAGTGTTACCGCACGTTCTCAGTGGCACATAAAGTAATGGTGGGATCGCAGATGACGGGGTCTTAGATTTAATGAAACACAGTGTATGGAAAGGAAACTAAAAGTAATATGCCAAAATGTTAACAGTAATTATGTTACTTTGTATTTTTCCATATTTTAAAGAAATTTTATAATGAGCTTACATTGCTTTTAGAATCAGAAGGGGAAAAAGTATGTTAAAAATATCTCTTCAGTGAGTGTTCTCTGCCTGACAGGATAAAGCACAAACCCTTCAGCCCCTGTGCCCTCTGGCTTTTGCTATTCTCAGTGGTTATCTCCTGCCCGCTTTTCCCTCATGCGCTCTGCAAATCAGCACGTACTCCTGCCTCTTCCACACCTCCCTCTCCATGGAAGTGCTCTCCTTCTTGCCCGAAATGCACCCCTCCAGCACCACCACCCCCACTTTCCTACCTGGTGAAGTCTTATTTATTTTTCAGTGACCCACCTCAAATATCCTCTCTGTGAAGTCTTCCTGTTTACTCCTCGCCCAGAAAGCAATAGTTTCTTCCTTTGTGCTTCCAAAGCACTGCTTGCTGCTTGTTTCTGCTCTGGCCCAAGATTTTTTTTTTTTTTTTAAGATTTTTATTTATTTGACAGAGAGAAACACAGCCAGAGTGGGAACACAAGCAAGGGGAGTGAGAGAGGGAGAAGCAGGCTTCCTGCCGAGCAGAGAGCCCAATGTGGGACTCGATCCCCAGTCTCCGAGATCATGACCTGAGCCGAAGGCAATCGCTTAACCAACTGATCCACCCAGGTGCCCCCCTGGCCCAAGATTTTGAACAGAGCATCTGAACTGTCCCTTTGAGAATCTGACTCCTTCCCCTCTCCCTGCTGAAACATTTCTTTCAGGTTACCACTGACACAGCCTGCCAAATTCTAATTCTAATGAATACTCAGTCCTTCTGTTTTCCCTTCCTCCATCCTGAACCCCCTTTGGCCTGTGGCTTCCATGACTTCTCATTTTTCTAGAATTTTCTGGAATGTTCTCCACTTAACTTTCCCTTCTTGACCATCATGATGTCTTCTTTTGATGGTCATTGAAATGCCAGTATCCCCAACCTCCCTTCCTTGGCTCCGTGGTTCTTACTTGGAGGTCCAGCAGGTCTGAAGACAGGCCCTAGGAATTCATGCACCTTCTAAAGTGACATGCAAACTTCTGTGGCTATGACAGTGTGCACATTTTGTCTGGGGAGGCAGCCACAGCACAAAAGATCCCATGACCAAAAGAAAAAAAAAGGAAAAAAGAAAAAAGAAAAAGAAAGAAAAGGTTACAAACGAATGCCCTACACATTTTCCAGTGACCTCATCTATTTTTTATTTGAAGATAAAATACCACTTATCTTTTTATCTCCCCTCAAAGAACTTCTAAACGATGGGCAATGCCTACCGTGTGGGAGATATTTTGGCAAGGGGAGGAGGTGTTTCTCTTAAATCACAACTTGGCCTCCTCTGCCTGCACACATCAGGAGGAGGGGACGAAGTCTCAGAGACTCCCAGGAAGGGGGTGTCTGTGTAGATGGGGTGCGCCATCAAAGCACGACCCAAGAGGAGGAGCTGGCCAGGCATCGGTCCCACACGGAACACGCAGACTAACTTTCCTGTGCATTTCCTCCAATGTAGCACTCAGATCTGGCGGTTCACTGGCGGTTACGGCTCAAGCAGCAAGGTCACCTGCTTACAACTTAGAAAAATCCCAGCAACAGCACTGCTTAGGACATTCAAATAGAAGTCCATTCCCAGGATTGGCAAGTCAGGCTCTTTCAACACTTCCCAATTTCCTTAAAAAATAAAGGAAAAAAATTAATCTAGAAGGGGGAGAAAAAGCTTTGTTGAATTAATCTCCAGAGCTGTTGAACTGCTGAAGATATAAAAAGGATTTCATCTCTTAATCCCAGGGTCTCCTCAGCATCCCCTGCACCCCACCCTGCCTCACCTCTGTCCTACCCCGTGGGGTCACACCCCTGCCCAGTGGGAGGGGGTCGGTCCCTTATTGTAACCTGGCTGGCTGCTGGCTCCGGACTGCCTCCCATGTAGGACCAGCTCCCAGCTCTGACCAGCTCGGATCCTAAGGCTGGCATTTATGCTCCCTGCTCAGAGATGGGAAAAAAGACCCTTTCTTCTGCTTGATATATTTAGTAACGACCTTAAAGAGTCTGCAAGGCTGAATGAATTGGTGCATCTCTGTGCATTGGAAGCAGCTGCCACAGCATAGACAGGAGGAGGGAGAGACTGGAGGAAGAGGGGAAGGCAGGCGGATGGGAGGCGTTGGGAGAAAGGGAGCTGGAATGGAGAGAGGAGGGAGGGAGCATATGGGCAGTGGCGGAGAAGGCAAGGCGGGAGTGTGCACAAGCTCTGGCCTCTCTCCGGTGGACTGGCCTGTGATCTATTGCCTGGTGACTCTGGAGGGGTCAGCACAGGGAGGGGTGCCAGCAGGGGTGGCGGTGGCCAGAGCCTCCCGTTAAATCTGCCTAAATGGCAGCACTTAAGGGCCCAGGGAAGGAATCCAATTTGCTCACAAGGAACGTCTACAAATGTGTATGTTGGCATTTAACACAAAATGCTCCCAGACCAATCCCAGGGCAGAGCAGGACCTGGGGCTGATGGTTGGGCTGATCAGGCTTGGGGAGGCAGGCAGCCCTTGTTCCTGACCTGCCTCCTTGCTGGAAAGTTCAAAGGACTGCAGGCCTCTCAGCTCCAGAGCACAAAGATGTTGGCCTGTATGTGTGTGTGTGTGTGTGTGTGTGTGTGTGTATGGAAGGGCAAGGATGGGGAGCCTGCAGACATCTCTCTCTTCCTCTTCCTTTTCTTCAGTAGAGAAGTAGCTGCAAGTTCACTTGGCATCAAAGAGGAGAAAGAGGATTAACCCTTGGCATTACTTTGGCCGAGGTTAGGACTAGGACGGAGCCGCCTCTTTTTCCTTAAAGACATGGGGTTGTTGTCAGGTAGCGTTCTGTTCCAGCTTGGAGCTACAACTCCTTTGCAGAGTCCCAGGAGACCCTTCGTGCAAATAATAGAAGAGGGCCCCTTCCTCCAGGCCAGCACAGCCTCACACAGGTGCAGAGGTGGGGTTCCCCGGCTCACACACAGACTCGGCCTAAATGTGACTTTTCCCTCTGTACGAAGAGCCTCTCCCCCAGACAGAAGGAAGCAGAAAGCATCTGGTAGAAGCTGTGCCTGGGCCCGTCCTGTGAGGAACCAGCTTGCTCCTGCCTCTTGGGGCCACCAACAGCTCCAAGCCATGAAGCCATGGAAGAAAGAGGAATCATTTCCCCGGTGCATGGCCTCCCCTCCCCCAAACACATCTCACAGCTTAGGACTCCAAAGAGACCACGACAGGGGCTCAGAGCCCCAGAGGAGGACAGACAGGTTTGGCTGGCCTCTGAGGACCAGAAAGACTCTCTGGGAGGGGGAGCTGCTGGCCTAGAGAGCCTCTCCTTGGCTTTCTAGAGCTCAGAAAGGCAGGCTACAGCAGCTCGCGCTCCTCCTCGAGGGCCTCGCTGATTAGGTGGCTCAGAAGCTGTAGTAAGGGAGTAAACAAACATCTTCAGTAGGTCCTCAGTGCTTACTGTGCTTCTAACAAAGCTCAGCAGAGTTGATTAGTGATTTTTAAATGAGGGTAACGAAAAAGAAAACCAAATGTCTTATACGTGGAATTTAGTAGTTGCCGACAGGGTTTGTAGTTACCAGCCTGGCCGCCGGCTCCAGGCTGCCTAGGTTCCCACCCTAGCCCCACACTCCCACCCAGGCCCCCAGACTAGTATCTGGCCCAGGACGAGGTTACCTGACCCGCCTGGGCTTCACCTGTCTCACCTGGAATGTCAGGATGCTGACAGTGGTGCCCACCCCACGAGGTTAATGAGATGATCAAATGAGCTAACATATGTGGAGCTCCGAGAACAGCGCCTGATACACAGTAAGAATTTTGTAAATGGTAGACATTACTCGTTTCACTACAAATGCTCATCCCGAGGTTGAAATCCTATCTATCCCATCCTATCTGGTGGCAAACCAGATCTACCACCACCCCTTCCAAGAAATCTTTCCAGGCTTCTCCAGCTAGATTTAACCTCCTCTCCTACCCAGGTCCGAACCCCTCTCGGTTCCTGCCTAGATCCAGAGTTTATTGCATTCTATTTTGCATGTGGCTATTTGTGGATGTGTGCACGGGCCCAGCTGTACTAGATTACAATGTGGACAACAGGGACTGCGACTTACACATTTCTGTTTCTCCTGAAGTCATTAGCAAGGGTCCTTCGCACAGGTGTATTTGTTGAATTGAATAAAATTTGGACAAATCCAGGTCAGCTCAGTCATTTTGGTCAACTTAGGCCCATGGATCATCTTGGCAAAAGGTGAGAAGCAGAGAATTGTCTGAGCAACTCAAGAGTCTTTGCTGGATCTCCAGGAAATTACAGCACCAGGGGGAACATCTGTGAAGCATTTCTATGTGGTTGGGATTCGCTTGGGTTGCCTGGACTGTAAGGAGGAAGTCCTAAACAGCTGGACCAGGTGGGCGCCTGACAGCTAAGATAACTGAGCCCAAGGTAACTGATAGAGGGGCCTCCACTCAGGCATCTTCCGTGACAGGTTCTAAGTCATTTAGCAAGCTGTTCATCATGACGGGGGCTGAACTGTGATGCCTGGAGTGCTAGGTGAGGAACACTGTCTGGAACAGCAGCAAGAGGGAAGGAGGGCTCAGGAGTCTTAACTGGATCACTGTAATTTCTTTTTAGGACCAGCCCTGCTCACCCAATGGGGCGGGGTGCTGTGAAATCTTCCCCAAATCTAGTGTTGTCAGTTTTTTCCCTCTCCGGATAGCAGTGGCCAGTACAATGGCATTTCTGCTGTTAAAAAGAAAGCCAGCCTTACTGTCTACCCTATTTTTTTCTGGGGCCATCCTAATGGCGACTCTCCCGGGCACCAGTCCAAATTTGCAACTGGAGAGCCCTGGGGAGGAGCGTCAACTGTAAGGTCCCGACGGAAAGTCAACATGTGGTTAGCAAGGGAACCAGGAAACTAGAGGCAGCGATGCCTTAGGAACATAACCAAGAGAAATGTTGGCTCTGTGGAGCAGTTTTTGCTATCAAATCCGAAACCCTAAAATTAACTCAAGAAGTTGCCTATCAGAATTGATGAGCACTTCACCACTGTAAATCAGAGTGGCAGGGAGTCAATATGCTGCGGTCATCACTATGTATGTCCTGACCCAAGGCTGCACCTAAGACAGGAAGGATTTCACACCGGCCAGGACCCCCGCCGGTCTTTCTGGAGCTCCTGAGGTGAGTGGGACAGTCCCCACAGCCTCTTCCTGGCTGTTACATCATCATCTCCGTGGACTTCAGCCTCAGCTACTGGACCCCTGTGTAGGTAAAGGAGGTCAACAGCAAGGACACAGCCCGCCTGATCGAAGAGCCAGAACACAAAAGTAACCACTGAAGGCCTTTGCTACTCAAAGTGTGGTCTGTGGACCAGCAGCAGCGACATAACCAGGGAGCTTGTCAGAAATGCAGAATCTTAGGTCCCACCCAGACCTCAAGAGTGAGAATCTGCCTAATAACAAGGTCCCAGTGATTTGTATGCACATGGGAGTTTGAGAAGCACTGTCTTAAGCTTCGCTTCTCACCAACCCTGTCACCTTGGGAATGACACTTTTACCTCTCTCCACCTCAGATTTTTTAGAAAAGAAAAGGGGATATATAGTCTTTTTCTTCTTACATCACAGAGCTGTTATGAGGACATCAAGGACTTTACGTAAGTATGGACATCAAGAGCCAGGAAAGTATGAGGGGCTGCTGCTGGCTTTCTGCTCTTCACATGCACCAGGCGATTCCTGCCTCAGGACCTTCTGCACCCACTGTTCCCTCGGTTCTATGACACCTGGAGTCGGTCGCTTCCTCTGTGTGCTCATTTGCTTAAGAAGGTAGTTCTGACATTCTTGATACAGGGACTCTTCTTAACTCCTTTTGTCTTTTAGGTCTTAGCTCCAATAAGAAGGTAGTTCTGACATTCTTGATACAGGGACTCTTCTTAACTCCTTTTGTCTTTCAGGTCTTAGCTCCAATATCCTCCCTTCAGAAAGGCCCTCCCACTCCTCCCACCCTAAAACACACTCTGCCGGGTCACCCCGATTTGCTCGCTTCATATCACTTAGCACTCTATGAAATGATCTTGTTTTGAGAGAGAGAGAGAGAAAGTGTATGTGTGTTGTGTGTGTGTTGGTTCCCAATAAGAGCTCCATGAAGATAAGAATCTGGTCTGCTGGTCTACCATTCTTCCATCTAGGAGAACACTGCCCAGCCCTGAGGAGGCATTACATACATTTTGTTGAATGATTTGATGAATTAACATTTGTGGCTGGAAATGAATGTAATAAGCTATGGCTGGGGGTGGGTCTGGGGGATGGGGGAATGGGGCTGGTCCCCTACTCCTTTGTTTGGATGCCTCAGTAGTGTGTCCCTCAAGTAGTGTGTCATGGTCAAAGGGTCTAAGACCCAACTGAAAGCTCTCTCAGAGAAATTCTTCCTCCAAAGCACAGTATTTCTCTGGCCAGGAAGTGAGGCGGGGCTATCTTTATACTCAGGTGGCACGTGGGTTCAGTGAGAGGCAAAATGCTAAAGCAGAGGTCTACTGACCAGCAGCGTCAGCCTGACCGACTGCACCAGAATTTATGGGCACAGGGTCCAGGGATCCGTTTTAATAACTGCCTCTTATTGGGATTCTGATACAAAACAGAGCTTGGAAACCGCTGCAGTAATGAAGCAAGAGAATTCCCCTCTCCATCCCAGCTCTGGCCTATGAAGCACCTTCAAGGGAATCTGATTTTGGTGTTCAATCAGGACCCTGGGACCTAACGAACAATAGGACTGCTGTCATACCCTGGTGGGTATTTTGCTTTTCTTCCTCCAGCCTTTACATGCCCTTCTCTGATGGCTGCGCTCAAAGTGGGAGACTGTCGGCATGCAGTGATTCTTCTTTTACCAGTGTTTTCTTAGTGAGTCAGGCTGATTTAATTTTAATCAGCCGAGGCAGCAGAGCGGTGTTTCTTAGCCCTGGCTACACTTTAGAATCACCTGCGGTGTTTTAAGATCCTGCTGTGTGGGTCCCACCCCAGTGTGATGATATCAGAATGCCTCAGGGTGCAGCCAGGTGCCAGGACTTTTTAGAAAGATCCCCAGATAATACTAATTTACAGCCAGGCCTGAGATCCACTGTGGCATTGTCAAACACCATCTCTCCCAAGCTTGCCCAGTGGTAAGCACCTAGAGCACTTGTTCAAACTACCACATTCCAGATCTCTCCCCAGACCACCCTACCAGAGAAGCTCCAAGGGCCTGCGGGCTGTCTCTTCAACAAACACTCTGGATGATTCTTCTTCTTTTTTTTTTTTTAAGATTTTTTTAAAAATTTATTTATTGTGACAGAGAGAAACACAGCTAGAGAGGGAACACAAGCAGGGGGAGTGAGAGAGGGAGAAGCAGGGCTTGGGTCATGATCCCAGGACTCCAGGATCCGAAGGCAGATGCTTAACCACTGAGCCACCCAGGCACCCCTAGATGATTATTCTAAGGCAAGCTGGGGACACATTGGTCAAATGGCCTATAGGAGCTCCGGGATTGAATTCTAGCTTCACAACATCAGGAAAGTTTCTTAAACCTATTTCCTCTTCTTTAAAATGTGGTGGGATGGGAGAAATAAAAAGCATCATTCTCAGAGGATTGCTGAATGGTACATGAGAAGACTCGTGTAAAGTGCTCAGCATAAGGCCAGGAACACAGAAGGTGCTCAACAAATGTAACAAACATAACTTGCCATCCCACCCTCACAAAAGGTGGGTTTTTGGAAGCTGTATCTAGCAATGTATTTAGGTCAGGGCCTGCCTCTCCTGTAAATGAAAGACCATGTCTACCAGTTGCGTCTAAGTTTCTTGAACGTCCAATATTATACTCTACAACCCAACAGTCCCACTCTTGCCATCCGAAGGGTAGATTTTTTTTTTAAAGATTTTATTTATTTATTTATTTAACAGAGAGAGAGATCACAAGTAGGTGGAGAGGCAGGCAGAGAGAGAGGAGGAAGCAGGCTCCCCGCCGAGCAGAGAGCCAGATGGGGCTTCAATCCCAGCACCCTGAGATCATGACCTGAGCTGAAGGCAGAGGTTTTAACCCACTGAGCCACCCAGGCGCCCCGAAGTGTAGATTTCGATGCACTATCATTAGTGTTTGTGAAGTCCCAGGATTTGCTTCCACAAAACATCATAGTTTTTTTTTTTCACAATTGGGTTTAAAAAAAAAATGAAGGGAGGGAGGACGTGACTGACTCCAAGTATCATACAAACAAATCAGGTTGAAACAGGAAAACAGCTTAGATTATGTAGCCCGGCCTCTTCACACCATGGCCGGGAGGCAGGCTTTTCACTTCCAGCACACTGGCACCAACTCAGAGGGAGAGAAATTGAGGCATCAAACCAGGGCAGAGGCTCAAAGTAATTTGGCACAAAGAAGAGATGGAAAAATAACCCCATGAAGGCACCTAATATTCCTATAACTTAAAAAAAAAGATTTTATTTATATATTTGACAGAGAGAAACACATCTAGAGAGGGAACACAAGCAGAGGGAGTGAGAGAGGGAGAAGCAGGCTTCCTGCAGAGCAGGGAGCCCAATGCGGGGCTCGATTCCAGGACTCCGGGATCATGACCTGAGCTGAAGACAGACACTAAATGACTGAGGCACCCAGGTACCCTCCTCTAACATTTCATAACATGTATGGATTTAAGTGCCCCTCTACACACACACACACACACACACACACACACACACGGCACCAGGCCCCTGCTGTTCCTGGATGGACAGTTGCTAAATAAGAATGAAGCTGTCACTGAGCTCTGGAAAGAGCATTTCCCAGACCTCCTCAGTTACAACAATTATTGAGGAACACGTTTTCAGCTCTATCCTGCACTATCAGACAAAAGAATCTGCAAAATCCCCGATTCTTGACAAGGTGCAGAAAATCATCAAGCAGCTAAAGAAAATAAGGCATCTGGAGCCCATGGAATTTCTGCTAAAATTTTCCAAATTAGGTGAAGAGAAAGACATAATTGCTCTCCCATTCTCATTTTGAGGATCTGAAATGCTGAAAAAATTCTTGGGTGACCCTATGGATGCTGTGATTATGATCATTAAAAGTTTTTACTGATTATAAAAAATTTACTTTGGGCAAATTTTACAAAAATTGAGAAATAGAGAAAAGCATAAAGAAGAAAATTAAAATCACCTCTAAATCAACCACCTAGAATAGCTGTTAAGACTTGGGTGTATTTCCTCCTAGTCTTTTTCTGTGCATATTTAAATGTTTTACAAAGTTGGGACCATATTGTATCTAGTTATAGATAATGCTTCCTTCCCTAAGTTATCAGATTAGAATTAATTCCCTTACATCCTTATTCTTGGAAGAGACTTTTTAATGAGCACATAGTATTTCATCATGTTGGCATTCCATAATTTACTTAATCATTTTGTTATTAGTTGCTTCTGGTTTTTTTCCTATTCTAAAAAGTATAGCAAATAGCCTTTCACATAAATTTTTGACCATATATTTCTTTTTTTTTTTTTTTTTAAGGATTTTATTTATTTGGGAGAGAGAGAGAGAGAGTGCACGCACAAGCAGAGGGCAGGGGCAGAGGAAGCGGGAGAAGCAAACTCCCCGCTGAGCAGGGAGCCCAATGTGGGGCTTGATCCTAGGACGCTGAGATCATGACATGAGCTGAAGGCAGATGCTTAACCAACTGAGCCACCCAGGCGCCCCAACCATATATTTCTGATTATTTCCCTAGGGCAGAGTTATAAAAGCAGACTTGTACAGTCAAAGAGTCTGTGTATTTTTAAGGCTCTAAGTATCTATTGACAAATTTCTTTCCAGATTTTTGAAAATATCCACCTCACTGCATTTTTGCTAACACTGATATAATCTCATTAAATTTTTGCCAGTTTTGTTACTGAAAACTAGACCTTGATTTTATGCTGTATCTTAAAAACTCTAAGTAGTTGTATGTTACTCTCCTGTCCATTGTCTATTTGCATCTTCTTTTTTGTAAATTATTGGTTATGATTACTTTAAGAATTTATGTACAGAGTGAAATTACACATATCACCTTATAGGAAAGTCCTGCACAGGACCATTCATGAGCCTTCCCCTAGAATCTTACTGTGGCTTTAAGTCATGTAGACTCACACTCATAATGGTTACTTTCACCTCTTGCCAATGGCAAGAAAAATTCAGAAATCATAATCCTATTCTTTTTTACCTTACCTGATTTTATGAAAGCCTCTGCCTTTCTCAGATGATAGCTACTGTTGGAAGATGCTCATCAATACAAATGTCCACCAAAACGTGCCAACATCTATTTTCTCTATGTGCTCTATGGGCAGAAACCTTCGATAATGTGTACATTTCCAGCCCCTTCAAGGTCATCACCAATGTCAAACAAGGTTGGGTTTTTGTTCCAATGTTCCTTGACATTTCTTTTTCTGATGGTAAGTTATGTCACTAACCATCTTCTAGCATGAAGTTAAATCAGTCAGTGGACAGTAAATCTCTGCTGACTCTGAGGCAGAAGTAAAACCCACTCTGATCTAATCAAATCTAATCATCAGGCTCAAAAATGCTGCTGCTGCTGCTGCTTTAATTTCAGGAACAGATCTTCACACAACTGTCAACATCATTACCAAAACACATCAGAAAATTGGATGAAGGTACAACATGTAGACAATCATAATCCCCCATCATCAATCTCTAGCGGTCCCCAGTTGACAATTCAGATTAGGGGTGAGCCTCCAGGGGACACACTTTGTAAATCAACTTCACAAAAGAGCAATATTAACCCTAGAAGCACCTGAAACATGCAAATTCAGGTGCTGGCCAACCGAGAAATAGGAATGCAAAGAGTGACTCAACATTTGAACAAAGTTTACGGTCTCACCCTTCTGTTAACGGTGACATGCCATGGACAACAAAGGGTTGGAGGAAGTGGGAGAGTTGTTGCCTGTGAAAAGTTTTTTCAAGTACACAAAAGTAAAAATTTTGACAAGCAAAAGCCAAGAGCATTGAGCAATGGTGGCCAATAACAATTCTACTGGGAAAACATGTGAATCTTCAATTCTAGACTCTTGAGATGAAACTTACATGCTTAGTGTGGTACTGAGCATGCTTAGGAGAATGGCAGAATGAATGTGAAGCTTGCCAAAGGGCAATGGTGATGTCCACCATGAAGAGGGAGCCTAATTACTAGGAAAGCCATAGAGTGGCAGAGCTGAAAGGACCTCTGAATTCATCTCACTCACCCACAAATACTTATTGAGCACATATGTTGTACCAGGCACTGTGCTCACACTAAAGAACACAGGTTCAGAAAGGTTAAATAATTTGTCCAAGGTCAGACAGATAGTTAAAACCAAGACATCCACTGAGAAACTAGCATTTCAATTTTTTATGACGAGAGAGAAAAAGAATGTTTGACAGAAATGAGTTACAGAACAAATAAATAATCCAAGACTGTCTTGAAGCCTGCCAAAAGTAGAGATTTTTCTCTCTTCCCCCTTGTTGGGCTGTGATCTTTTCATCACAAAGAGATGGAAATTGCAAGACACCAAGAGACAGAAGTCAATTCTGAAAGCTTCATTCTTCCTTTTATTCCCTATCAAAAGAAACACCCAGAATGACCACATCTCTCTTGCCCCTTGCCTGGAAGTGGGATTCTTCAGTGGTCGCGATGGCCCAAGACCTGGACCTGGCAGTGGCATGAGGGTGGATGACAACGGATTTATCCATTCCTCATTCGACTGAGTGGACACAGGCAGGTGACCACATCAAGAGGGGGTGGGGGTGGTGTGGGGGCAGGAGTATTTCAACTTGAAACACTCTAAAGTTTCAATTTGAGGCCCACAGTGTCATCCAAACCTATGTGCTCTCCCCATCGTTATTTTGGGAAACTTAAGGGCAAGCCTTTCCCCAGTCTAAGAGAAACTTAAAAAGGAAGGAAGGTGGATGCCTGCATAAGAAGCTCTAAAGAAGGGATCGCTGAGGGATGCTATGTTGTTCTCTTGTTCTAGATCTGAAGCCCAGCCTTGGGCAGAGGGCACACATTCTGCTGAAGAATAGCAGACAAGAGCCACTGCCTATTGAACCTCATCTGCTTCCAGTGTGGAGGGGGAAACCCTTACTTGGCCATGACTGTGGTTTGGATTTGCTGGGGAATGCTCTTGGGCTCAGAGAAGTCTTTTGTAATATCTTTCCAAAGGGTCTTTAAAACAAAGTCTAATTCTTAGGTTTAGAAACCTGACTCTACCATGGAGTATGACTTTTAGATAATGAGACAGGCTATTTAATCAAGAAACCAGAGTCTACCCATCCAAACCAGCACCCCCTCCCTTTTGAGCAGTCATTCTGATGTGCCAGATATTTATCCCAAGGCTGCTGCCATTGCTTTAGATACTTTGGGGACTCCCTGGAGAATTTTCTTCAAACTGATGCCACATTTTTTGGAATAAGCACAATGGTAGCAGATCCTCATCCTGTGAGGCTGGCTTTTATTTTTGAAACAGTCAAAAGGCTTTTTGGCATGTGTAGCCAACTCCGGTGAATAACCAGCTGATTGAGCCGGTGATGTTGTTCTGCGTCCAAATTGAGGCATAGGTATAAGGTCACATGTTCTTATGTGGGATAGAGACAACCCTCCAAGGCCATTTCAGATGAAGGTCTGGTATTGTCTGAGCGATGGCAGCATGACTGGACCAGGTGTGTGACCTCCCAACCGGCCATCAAGAAGGGGACAGCTCTAATTTGGGTGGGTGATGCTCGGTGGGGTTCTTTGGTTATAAATAATAGAAATGATTCTGCCTAACTTATATGAACAGGAAATTGATTAGCAGGTTATGGGAAGCTTCGGGTTCAAAGGGAAGCTTCAAGAGCCAGGCTCAGAACACACAGCTCCAGAAGGAGCCAGGACCCGCTGACAGCCTCACTCAGGTGCAGTAATCAAAGTGAGTAAATTCCAAATTTTTCTTCCATCACCGCACTGCTCTGTCCCAAAATGACAGCATCAGGGGACATCCCAATTGGATACGCTTAGGGCTTGTGCCCACCTCTTGGCTCTACCCCTTGGTATCTGCTGAAAGAACCTCCAGGGACCTTTTTGGCTTCTGTCAAGTGGCTGCAGTATTCCTCGAGTACTATTTCTCCAAGACTGCCCACGAAAGAGGAGAAACAATTTCCCAGGAGGAAGGAAGTGTATTTTTAAGAAAGGGGAGTAAATACTAGGACCCCCCCAAAGTTACAAACATGAACCACAGTAAGTCCTGGTATTATTATCACTGATTCTGCATATTATGTGTAAAATTAAATTTTGCTCTATTTGTCAACATTTTAGTCACTTAAAAAAAAAAGATTTATTTGAGACAGAGCTAGCAAGAGAGGGCATGAGCAGTGTTGGGGGAGACGTAGAGAGAGGGACAAGCTAAGCAGGAAGCTCAACATGGGACTCGGATCTCCTGGGATCATGACCTGAGATGAAGGCAGGTGCTTATTAACCCACTGAGCCACCCAGATGCCCCATTTTGTTCACTTTGTTATTTACATTGGCTTCATTAGTCATCTCCAGTTCTATAAGCTTACGATGTTTGCCCCTTTATTACCACCAAAAAAAAAATATGTAGGTCTTCAGTCTGGTCCGTCTTCTCCAGAAGAGCTAGACCCTGTCCTCCTTCCTCAGAGCACTCACGAGTCCAGGGAACAAGCTCAGTTCTCCTCCTGCTAAAGAAGCGAGCAGGCGCGCTTGCTGTCTGCATGGGTAGCAGCCACACCAGGCGGTCATCTGAGGCCACACTCTGAGGCCGTGACTGTGGGTAAGCAGGAGAACCACCTCCGTGCTGCACACAGAGGGAAGGCAATGTGCATGCACCAAGGCGCCAGGAACTCAGCTGACCTCACTGTCCCTGGCCAACAAGGGACAGAAGCACACAGCTCACTACCTTCCTATTGAGTTTCTCCAGGAAGCTCTTCCAAGCTGGGGCACTCAAAGAGAGCCCCAAAAGCTGGTCTTGGCCCTCTAAATGCTGTTTATGGAGTCTCTGAAACCTATCAAAGCTTCAGGTTATGGGGAAGGGTGGGTCCTGGGAGAGAGGAAGTGTGAAGAGAAGAAGAGGCCATCATGTCAGTGAGGAGCACTAGTGTCTCACGTGAGGCCTAGGACGGGACGGGGGCTGCTGAGGGTGAGCTCCTCCGAGGGCAGGAAGAATGGGCTCACAAGCAGTCTACCACACACAAGGCAGAAGGCAGAATGTTGCAGCCTGAGGCCCTTGGCAGGGTCTCATGCCACTCAGCCTCAGTTTCCTAATCTGTAAAACCAGGGCCAGACCCCCTTTTAGTGGTTTAATCAAAGATCACGTACGACGACACTGGAGCCCAGTGCCTGCACACAGCGGGCATCAGTGAAGAATAGCTCTGCCATTCTGATGCCAACATTATTAGAGCAGTGCTTTATAGACTTTGAGGTTTCATAGCACAGTAAAATTTCAAAACACATACTTTGCAGCACTCACAGGATGGCCAACGTTTTATTTTTTGCCGACTAAGGACAATTGAAAAAAAAAAACAAACGACAACAACTACCTGCTATGGTACAATGATAGCACCTATGATATTCGTAAAATTATTTTCTCATAACAGAAGAAAGCAAAAGGACAAAATCTTAGAATTAAAAATGTCAGTCCTTTAGATGGAATATTTTTAGCTTTATGAAAAAAATTGCATCATGCTTATTTAGTGAATTTTTTTAGTGAATTTTTTTTTACAAAGCAAAAACAACTTCATTCTAGGGTCTGTGTCAGGAACCAATGGCAGGAATGAGAGAATTGGAGCATTGGAGCCAAATAGGCCATGATCTCCTCCCAGCTCTGCTTTTTAATAGCTGTCTGACCTTTAGCAAGAGATCAGCCCTGTGGGTCTCACTTTCCTCCTTTATAAATAGGAGACCATAGCACTTCCATAAGTGAGAGCATGTGTGAAGGGCAAAGTGGAGTTTGGTAGATAGTAGGTGCTCATGAAATGCTAAGGCCAGATCCTCCCAAAATTTGAGAGGACTGGATTACTTCTAGTTTTAGAAATTGTTAGGATAAAAAAATAAAGAAATATGAAATAGGGTTGACAAAATCATTCACAGAATTGAAAAAAATATATTCACATTGGAACACATTGACATATATATACACATGCTATGCATCCAACACAAACATGAATCTATTACTTGTGAGGGTGAGGTTGGGTCACTGTAGCCTCTTAGCCCCCAGGAAGGACCCTGGTTAACTCCTTTCTAAGCCATGTTCTCACAGCTGGCACACGCTGAGGACTTGGAGGCACTGATTTGACTCGTCTCTTTTCTCTTTTGTTCTTTTTCCTTGACTGGAGTTCATCTGGAACATTTATCCAGACTTCTCTACCTTGAATTCATAATTCTGAGCATGCAAATTTTCTTGGAATTCTAGCTGGTGTCTTTTTTGCATCACTGGATCTCAATAGGTTTCAAAGGACTAAAATTGAGGGTTAGAAGGGAAGATGAACGGGTGGTGAAGTGGATGGTTTAACTGAGGGATTCTGGGGCAGCATGGAAAGGGGAAGGGTTCTGTGCCCAAACCTCTGGGGGTGGTGATGAAGGAGGGCCTGCACAAGGCTGCGCCAGATTTTCAAGAGGCATGTATGCAGGTGTGTGCATGTGTGTGTGTGCTTGGTTTCTTGACAGAAATCAAAAATTCCTGTTTCTTTGTTTATTGCAGTCTGTCCCGTTAGAATGTCAGCTCTTTGAGAACAGAAATTATAAATGTTTTGGCTATGTCTGTGTCTTCATGTTGAAGACAGGCGTGGGTACACAGTAGGTATTCAACGACTGTTTGGGATTATTGTGGCTGTTTGCTCAGCACTCTTCTTCCTTGGATCTAGGAACTGACTCCCTTCTATCTGGAGGATCAACACTTCCTCCATTCCCAACCAGATGATTTCCTGAACCACAAGGATGAGTGCATGCCCACTCAGAATTCTTTTCTTATCATTGGAATTTTCTTTTCAGTAGGAAGATACATGCCTAGAGACTGTTGGTAATTTAGGTACCAGAGTCTGGGAGAAAGCTGCTCTGAAATAATGAGGCTGACAGGACAAGATACAGAGGGGTGAGAGGCACAGAGTCAGAGAAAGGGATCCTCGCTGTGTTTGGGCTCTGGCTCCTGTCAGCCCTGATGTTCCCCTGCTACCTCTATGTCTGCTTTCTCAAGGCTCCATCGATCAGATTTTCTTTGAGCTATGTGAGTTACCCCAATATGCTTGTACTAGATTCTCTTTTCATTGGAGGGAAGCAAGATAAGCTAGCAAGTGTTAGTTTTTATTGTGCAATCAAAAGAGTTCTGACTGATCCATTTAGTTCAAGATGAGAAGTGACCAGAGAATTGCACTCAGGTGTTTGCTGAGAGGCAAGGCTTTGACAGATCTCATGGGTCAATGCCCAGTAAGGAATGATGATGATGGTAGTGGTGGTAGCTAATATTTGAGCACGTTCTGCAGGTCAGACACAGGACCAAGCATTTTGTGTCATTATTCTGTTTCACCACTACCGTAGGGCTATGATGAAATAAATCAGTATTTATTAGGGTCTCCACTTTATAGAGGAGGAAACCAAGACTCAGGAGTAAGGAGCCCAATGTGGGACTCGATCTTAGGACCCTGGAATCATGACCTGTGTCGAAGGCAGTCGCTTAACTGACTGAGCAACCCAGGCACTCAGATGCTGGCATTTTAATGCAGATTTTCATGACTCCACAATTTCCCTTCTATACCATGTGCACACTTCCTGTCTTGCCTCCCTTTCTCTGTCTTCTACTTCTCTCTTCTCACACCTGTTCCCATCTTCTGCCTGAAGTCTCTCATGTTCCTCCTTTCAGTGACCCTCCTCTGGTTCCTTTAACCTCATTGTTTTGATAGTCCACGAATACATATTTTAAAGTCATGGTTTTCAACTCTTTTCAAGTATGAAGATACCTTTACAATGTTTTAAAAAACCTCCATATAATAGTAGCTGTGCTTTAGTATCTATTGATAAAATGCCCATGCAGAGAGAGAGTCTCAGATGCCTTGTAATAACTCTGTGACCTCTAGGTTGGCAACCACTACTTTCAAATATATGTGAGAATCCATATAACCATCCCTCTTACTGCTACCTGCTTGGTTTATTACAGTATAGAAGGCTTATAAATGCTACTATAGAGCTCTTTTTTGCTCACCCACTGCCTTAAGGCTACTAATTTCTTCTGGAATGTGATCTTTTTTGTCTCTCCTTTAATATGTTTAATTATTTAAGAAGACACGAACTTACATTTTATATATCATCTCTTGATTATTCAGGGGCTGATTAATTCATGGATTGCTCCAGTCATGTCCTTCTCTTTCTAGCCCCATTTGTTTTATCATTCCATTTCTTATTAGCATCTTTTAGTAAGGATGGGCAGTGGGAATGAGAAATGATTCTGGTTACAAATTATGAGTTCTGATAAAAGATTTGGTTAGAGGAAGCTGAAATTCTTTCTTGAAGTTAGAATTTCTTTAATTCATCAGGCATATTGATTCTCTCTGAGCTCAGTGAAGGAAGGAGTTGCTCTCATTCACTACTAACCTCCGGGGCTCAGCAAGGTGCCTGGCACATAGGAACTTACTTTAAAAAATTGTAGAATGAATGACTAAGAGCTGGCTAATGTAATAGGGACAAATAAACTTTTTCCTAGGTGGGACATTGATTTATAGGAAACAAAGTAAAATACAAAACAACTTATTTTAGGTTCGCATGTCTGCAGACAATGTGGCATATAAAAATGTTTAAACGACTGTATTAAAACTAACAATAAGGATATATAGTTCTAATTAAAAAGGAAAAATATTTCATAGCATTATGCTATCCTATTGATGGGGAAAAGCACAGACAGAGACACACACTAAGATTTCTAAAATGAGGGTTGGTCCAGGTAAACTGCTACTGTTAGGTTAGGCATTAACTAAACATAATCACCACAAAACACTAAGAACTGCATGTTTAGTATGTACCAGGTGCTGTGATAAGCAATTTACATGCCTTATCTCATTTGTCTTCACCAAACCTAGGAAGTATTATTACCTGATAGGCATCAGGAAGTTTCCAGTGTCCCTTGAAAATTTCTTGAGCTTTCCAGCTTTTTGAACCAAGAATGAACCCATCTACTTTTTGCTTCCTCTTTTTAAAATTAAGGATTTACTTCCCCATGAAATGTTAGATACATTTGAAATTAGATTTTAGATATGTCTTTGGAAACTTGGAGATATCTGTTATTTCACTCACTCTTGCTTTTGACTTTAATGAGTTGTATGGAAAGGAAACTTTTATGATGAGACTTGCCATACTTTTCAGAGTCTTCCTAGTTTGTGAAAGCAAAAGGGTTTTCATGTAAGGGTGCACTGGGGGAAGGACCGTGTTCAGCCTTTAAATCTTCTTCCAGGGCTCAGCTGCTGTCCAGGGATCAGGTGCTGAAATGGCTTAACCAAGGCCTTCCCAGGCCAGCCTCAGTGGAACAAAGGTTGATGGGAGGAGGAAGAGTGCTACTTTGGCTATATATCTTGGTGTAGTCACAGCTTCCTAGAATAAGGAACCAAGCTGAAAAGATATTGGAGGAATTAGAATTATGGCCCATCTTTTTTGGAGGGAATTGGGGGAAATAACTAGCTTCCTCTGCCTCCTTCTTCCACACTTTGCTTTACTTAGCTTGGAGGGAAGAATACAGACAACAGACTACTGATGGAAAAGTGTTGTTCAAAAAAACCAGGGCTGGCATGTGTAGAACTGGTTAGTGGTGCATTTTGGAGAATTTCACTGCCTCTCTGAAGTGTTAGACAGGAACCAGGAAGAACCAGGACTGGAAGCCCAGTGATGCTGTCAGTTCCTTGGAACTACTCTGTCAACAAACCATTTTTGTGGTTTAATAAAAGGGACCTTGACTGTAATGAGTAAGAGAAGATCAAACCTATACCATCATCAAGGAATTCCATATAGGGGAGAAAGAGCCTTATTACTACAACCTCAGATGAAATTCAGTTTTAATAAGAAACTGAAAAAACTGGAATATTCAATGGGGAGATAAACCTGATAGATATGCCAACCATGGAGTGAGTTTCTTTTCTACAGCTCACATGACATTCTGCTCTGTTATTTCTATACGTGCCTTATCTTTCTCACAACTAAGATGACTTGAAGAAAGGGACTGTATTCTTGTACCTGCAAAAGCACTAAGCGCACAGTTAAGCACATATAAGGTAGTCATGTAGGATTTTGTTTATTAAATTTACTGATGCTGCTCTCAAGACTAAGATCCTTGAGTAAATGACTTCTGAGAATAGCTAATGTTTATTATTTTCATTAATTCTCTTACTTAAGACCCTCCATCTATCAATAAGACCCCTGTCTATTTCATTTTATTCATTCATTGAACACTGACTACATGCTAGGCTATCGGTGCACAGGTGGAAGAGAGTTCTTTTTTTTTTTTTTTTTTTTTTTTAAGAGAGTTCTTGTCCTTAGTCGCTGGCACTCTAATGTGAGAGGAGAAATTTTAGAAATAATTTTTGATTTAGGTATATAATTAAATAAAATTGTGATTTTTCTTTGGTTTGAGTTTCCCTCTCAATCTGATCCACCTAGCAAAAACTCCTTCAGAAACATGTCAACACTAATCACTGATTGTCAATTGCTCTTATATATTCTTAAGAATCTCCTCTTTGACTAGCTAGCCATTGGGTCTCTTTTGGGGCCAGGGACTGTTATGCTCTGCTCTGCAACACAGCATCAGCTAGGGTGCTTGCTCTCACCTGCAAAAAAGACTGCTTTGTCTAGGTTTGTAAGTCATTAGTTTTGGCATAAGTAAAGTCACTCTACTTGAGAAAAGGCTCCAGGGAAAAATTTATTGGTAAAAAGAACTGAAGTAGAGGTGCAGGAAACTCATACTTCTGGGGGCTCCAGGGATAAGAATCATGGTCTTAATGCCCCCGGATTCTTCCCTCTTTTTCCCTCTGGGTGTCATCTTTATTCTCTCAGATTCCTCTGTACAGTGGGAGATATGGATATATTGATAGTACTTTTGTGATATATCCTTGCAACTCATGATCCAAGAGTGAGGTAGAGTTTTCCTTCTTTGATTCAGGATGGAAAATCTCAGATCAAGACACTGATTAGACAGACTTAGGTCAGAGAGAACCCCAGACTATTGACTGGTTGTTCCATAGGATCCTGTGATTAGAATTGTTCTCCAAAGAAGAGAGAATGTTCATCTCAAAAGAAGGCATGAAGGTGGGATGGAGGTCCAAAGATAAGATTCTGTTACCCTATTCTGTGTGATGAGACCACCAATGCAGTGTTGCTCTCCAAGATAGCTCCCAAAGAGGGAGAATCCTCATTAGCCTGTCTTCCCAGTGCCCATTCATGGCCAGCATGCAGAGTGATTACACCATGTCAAAACACACTGGGTACTTGTCCATGACTTCATATGGCTGTAATTCAGCTCTGTAAACAACATGTAAAGATGGCAGCTGAGGGGGAAGGAGGTCCTTTTTTGATGTACATGGTCATACATTTTCTCGGTTGGCATAGCCAAACACTGGTGACCTTACATGGTATCATCTAAGCCAGAGATAACTTTGACCTCAACCCTCCCTGCTCCTCCAGAGAGGCATAGAGTCCAGGAGCCTGGCCTGACTACCTGAGTGCCTGTGGCTTACTTCATGTGCTTTTCTCCCCATACTTACACAATCCTATCCCTCTCCATCTCACACCCAAATCTTCCATGCTGTAGAGCTCTTTCTATTTTGCAAGAAGTGAGTTCAAGCATCTTTGAACAGGTAAGGGAGAGAACCTCTTTAGTATTATTCCCTTTAGCTGCACATACCCTCCCCAGTCCTCTCAGTAATAGAAAAGCAAGCTTTGGAGATCCTAAATTATTGACAACTCCAGACTTCTGTTTCCATCCATGATAGGCAGATGAGGGACCCTACCACTATAAAAAACTGTAGGTCCCAGAGAAAATACATGTTTTATGTATCATTGGACTCACAAACTTAAGGAAAATCTCCAAGAACCACCCTACTCCACAAAAAAGGGAGTTGAAACTAGATCTGGCATTGAGGAGCCTAAACAAATGGGAATAAGGGGCTCAGAGCACTGCGAAGCAGGGACACTGAACTTTAGAATCCTACATTAACCCAGGACCTTTGGAGAAGGCTAGTGTTCCCGATTAAAAACACTGCCTTTACATAATTACAATAACAACTATAATAATTATAAGTGGTAGGGTTTTCAAAGGGCAAAGTTGACATCCTGTATGTACACCTGGAAGGGCTACTCAAGAGTTAAAATGGATTAAAGTCCTTGTAATGTTATAGAAGGGGGTTAAGATAATTTTAGAGTTTGTTAAAAATGTATCCTAAAATTTCAAAGGAAACCACTAAAAGAACAGAAGAAGAGGGTAAAAGTCCCAAATCAATTAGAGGCAAAAAATGGAATTTAGAAAACAAGTATCTCCCTCCTCCACCCCCCCACCCCTGTAAAAGCAGCTCAATCAATTTTTTAAAAAGCAAGAAAGGAGGAGCTCCTTGGTGGCACAGTCCGTTTCGGCTCAGGTCATGATCTCAGGGTCGTGAGATTGAACCCAGCATCAGGTTCCGCACTTAAGGCAGAGTCTGCCTAAGACTCTCTCTCTCCCTCTTCCCCTCCCTGCTCTAAAAATAAATAAATCTTTTTTTAAAAAAAGGAAAGAAAGGAAAAGAAGCATTAAAAACAGGAACATTGAGCAAGTTAGAGAAACAAGTTGAAAGATTTTAATGTTTCCATTAAGTGGAATGGACTAAACTCATCAGTAAGAGGACAGACATGGCCAAATAGTTAAGAAAGAAATGTGAACTATACAAGCTGCATGCAAGACACACATATAAAACATAAGGCTTTCAGAAAGTTCAAAGTAAAAGGATGAAAAAAGATATTCCTGGCAAACAATAACAAAAAGAAAGATGAAGTAGTTATAATAACATTAGGCCAAGAGCATAATTAGGGATAGATGGGGTCACTTCCTAATAATGGCTTCATTCATCAGGAAAACGTAAATCTAAGATTTAGTGTGAACATCATTTCGCAATATATACGAATAGTGAATCATTGTGTTGTAAACCCGGAAGTAATGTTATATTTCCGTCACATCTCAATGATAAACAAAGAAGTCTAAAATTGCACCTAATAAAATAGACTCAACATACAGCAACATAGAGTCACAGAAAGAAATGGACTACCACACTAGGATATTTTCAACCAAGCCTCAGTTATTAATAGGTAAAGAAATATCAATAAGATTAAAATTTGAACAACATAGTTAACACACTGAATTTCATGGGCATATATAGAATAATAGTTCATCTTTCACCGTCTCTATGACTTCCAGCAGCTCTCTGGGCCTCAGTTTCCTTATCTGCAAAATGAGACAATACTGTCTACAGTGCTCTCATCAAAGCTATGGCGTCATTTAAGACTCACCATTACTGCAATACCTCTAGGAAAGAAAAAACTTCCCATTAGTGCAAGCTGCCCATTGTAGGTCACATCCTAATTTTAGTGATGTTAAAATGTGAAAAAAAAAATGTGACTGAGGCTCAGCTAAATAGCACACGTCATCTGAAGCACTGTGATGGTGTAAGATGTGACGATGTAAGCGAATTACAGGGACATGCTGCTTGCTTTGCTCCTTCAGAACTGACAGTAAATGGGGAGAGAGCGCAACAGAATCCAAAGTGGGGAATGTTTTAGCTTTTCATATCCTTGCATGTTTTCCTAGGTGTCTGTTCCTCAAAACAGAGGGGTAACTCTTCAGAGGGGAGATTAAGTCCTAACCATAGCGTTCTTAGACGAAAGTGACTCACCAGGTTAGTAGCACTGGGGAGAAGGGGTGGGGAGACCCACAAGAGGGAGGCAGGGGTCAGATGGGCCCCCCAGGAGCAGAAGTGATGCTGGGAGTGGAAATGGCAAAGAGAAATGTGAGATGTGTTTGGGGGTAGAGGGAAAGGGGAGAGGGGCAACGAGTGGGGGAAGAGAGGGAAGGGGAAAGCCTGCTGCTGTAGGGGTGTAAGGGTGGGGAGGGCAGCCTTCACCTGCAGTCTGCCCCGTGCCTGGGACTTCAGGAGGCTGGGGTGGGACAAGGAAGGCCTTCTGCTCAGCCCACCACTTACAGAACTGGGGAGAACACAGACTTCAAGGAAGGTGACTGGAGACAGGGCCTACATCCACTTTCTGAATGGGTGAAAAACTCAGACTACTAAAAGTAGCTTTGCCTTTTTCAGCAGAGGCAATTTTAGGGTCTTAATTATATTACTATTTTGGAATGGCTTTTTATAAATATTCTTCACTATGTGAAAATCAGTTTTTTGTTAAAATGCCTTTTTTTTAAAAAAAAATTAATTTTAAAACAAACAAACAACAAAATCTGAGTAAGCCTAAAGCTGTCTTCAACCTGGACAGGACATTGCTCCCTGGTTAAACAGACCCACATGCTGCCTGTCCTTCTAAATGCCCCCTTCAAGGCCTTGGTGATTCTCACCTGCAGTCCTCTCCACCCCATCCGACCCCTTGAATACTCACATCTCTCTGGGGGCATGGGTCGCTCATGACCTCACGCAATTTCAATGTGTTGTCTTATCAAGGACGATAAAAGCCCTGAATCCTTCTCCCCACCTCCAACCATCTGAGGCGCAGGGTGTCAAAGAGTGACTTAAGGTCGCTGGTTACTAAGGAACCAAGTGTGCTTTCAGGGATTCCTCCCTAAACCACACATGCTCCTAAGACAAGAGATTGTCATGGATTAGAGATAATTGATAATACTATTAGAGATAATGCGCCTGGGTGGCTTAGTCATTAGTGTCTGCCTTCGGCTCAGGTCTTGATCCTGGAGTCCGGGGATCGAGCCCCGCATCAAGCTCCCTGCTCAGCGGAAAGCCTGCTTCTCCCTCTCTCCACTCCCCCTGCTTGTGTTCTCTCTCTCACTGTGTCTCTCTCTGTCAAATAAATAAATAAAATCTTTAAAAAAGAATAATACTTTCGTTGTAGGTATACTTCCCTTATTCTTTTCAATAATATGCTTGTGGGTGGTATATTTATTTTAAGGTGATTTAAGTCTTAAAATAATACTATTAAAATTCTCTGAGGGAATGGCCATCCTCTCTGAAAAAATCACACCAAGCACCTAATGGACTAGCTTCTTATTGCTGCTGTAACAATTCACCACAAACTTAGTGGCAAAAGTCAATAGAAACTGATTCTCTTGGGGCGCCTGGGTGGCTCAGTTGGTTGGGCGACTGCCTTCGGCTCAGGTCATGATCCTGGAGACCCAGGATCGAGTCCCACATCGGATTCCGTGCTCGGCGGGAAGCCTGCTTCTCCCTCTCTCACTCCCCCTGCTTGTGTTCCCTCTCTAGCTGTGTTTCTCTCTGTCAAATAAATAAAATCTTTAAAAAAACAAACAAACAAACAAAAAAAACCTGATTCTCTTATACTTCAGTCTGTTAGAATTCCACTATTGGTTTGTGCTAAAATTAAGGTGTTGCCATGACATTCCCTTCTAGAAGCTCTAGGGGTAAATCTACTTCTTTACCTTCTCCAGTTCTAGAGCCCACCCGTCTTCCTTGACCTGTGACCCCTCCCTTCATCCTCAAAACCAAGAATGGTGAGTTTAGGCCCTTCTCACTTCATACCACTGTGACCTCCTCTTCTGCTTCCCTTTTTCTAGTTTTAAGGACCCAAAGTGATTACATTGGACCCACTCAGATAATCTGGGATCATCTCACTATCTCAAGGTACTTAACTTAATGCCATCTGTGCAGTCATATTCACTGGCTGTGGGCATTAGGACAGGACATCTTGGGAAGGTCATTTTCTGCCTACCACACTTTCTGTCCCCTCGCTCTGACACTGGGGGTGGGAGAGGGGAATATCCCTAGGGTAACTAGGAAGGGGCTTCAGAACCTTGGGCTGTCAGGAGAGTTTGTGACCTGGCGGGTAGGGTGAAATTTTTGCCCACTGCTTCTGGGGAGACCCAAGTTCAGATGCAGCAATGAGACATCTCTGGAAAACCTGCCATGCACCACCAAGTAACCTTTTTAGAAAAGTTTTAAGAATGCATTTATAAGCCCCCATTCCTGCTCCAGCTCATGTCTTATTAGTATTCCAAATCAGGGGCTGTCCACGTTTAAGCACAGCAGAGAAGCCAGCATCCCGCAATCATGCCACCATGATACTGGCAACAATGACTCTCGGGGTGAGGGGTGAACCATTTAAGAAATATATTTTTGCAGATGAGGCTTTAGAGGAAGTCCTGTTAGCAGGTGGAATCTGAAAGTATTGAAGTTCCTCAATCCGGTTTCTAACAGCGGCAGCTTCTTTTGTAGATGCAGAATAGGCTTTGTCCTCCTCGGAACTATTAGATCTATATTGATCAGGTTCAGGCCCCCGAGTCTGTGCGGCTATACACATAGTAGGGGCTTGAAGAGCTATTGAATTCAATAATGCCCAAGCTTACCTTTTATTTCTAGGCTATGAATAAATAGAAAAAGACGGAGATTGGAAACAATTTGGTGATATTTATTAAGATCCAGAATGTACATAGAACTCCCAGTGTCTCCACTGCTTGGTATCTATCCCAGAAAGATATGTGAGTAAGGAGGTATGCAGTTCAGCGTTGTTTGCAATGGTCACAGATTAGGGACAGCTTAAATGTCACTTGAGGGGTGACCAAACAAATGTGCTTACATCCACACTAAACAATTTTTTAAAAAGCTAGGTCTATATATATTAACAATAACTATATTATACAGTGAAAAAAAGTGAGTTTTGAAATAATATGTATCAGTTTGATTCTTCCAAAAATTACATATTTGCATGAAACAGAAATTTCTAGAACTATAAACACCAAATTGAAAACAATTATACCTCTGGGAGAGGACTGGGAGGTGTTTGAAGGAGGGGTGGAGGGTTGATAAAGATGGATTTTTTACTTTCATCGACATTGTGTGAATTTTTTTGGTGATAAAGCACATATGAGTGTTATCACTTTGTAAGATATATTTTTAAATTAAAAGAGAGAGGTAAATTGAACTGAGTGAACTAATCTATAACATTTTAAAGTTGTCAAAACTGATGATCAAATCTATTAAAATATTTTACGGGACACCTGGTTGGCTCCATCATTAAGCATCTGCCTTTGGCGCGGGCCGTGATCCTGGAGTTCCAGGATCAAGCCCCGCATCGGGCTCCCTGCTCCGCAGGAAGCCTGCTTCTCCCTCTCCCACTCCCCCTGCTTGTGTTCCCTCTCTAGTTGTGCTTCTCTCTGTCAAATAAATACAATCTTTTTAAAAAATGTTTACAAAGCAACAATTAGCACAGAAAGTTCAAAACTATTTTTCCTATTTTGTTAAAAGTGTGCATGTGCAGGATGTAGGCCATAAACAGTGAATCTTGGAACACTAAAAAAATAAAATAAATTTAAAGTAAAAAAAAGTGTGCATGTGTATATACATATTGACTTATAAAGACTACATATATCTACATATATTTACATGGATGCTACATCCATCTATTATCTACCCATACACACTAGACACACTAGACACTAGATACACTGTACATATCTATGCTGCATGTATCTATACATACTTATAATAAAATGCATAAATCCTACCTTGGTTAAATCATAGATAAATATCTCATTTTTAAAAAGATTTTATTCATTTATTTGACAGAGAGAAACATGAGAGAGGGAACACAAGCAGGAAGAATGAGAGAGGGAGAAGCAGGTTTCCTGCCCAGCAGGGAGCCCAATGTGGGACTCGAACCCAGGACCCTAGGATCATGCCCTGAGCTGAAGGCAGCCGCTTAATGACTGATCCACCCAGGCATTCCTAAATATCTCATTCTTTATCATTGTTCTTATTATTTATAATGGCAAACATATCTCCTGTATGATTATGATTAATCTGGTAATTGAATACAGTTTGCCTTTTAAATAATTCAATTAACTTTGGTAAATTAAAAAAGTTTTATGACATAGTTGCAAAATTAAGAACAAAATGAAACACTGCTTTACAATATGTAGCATTCCTTTAAATGAAACCCTTCCAAGTGTGAAGAATGTGTTAAGGTTTTATCAAATGAATGCTCTGTGTAGAAAAACTGATCTAAATCGTGATTTAAACTTTATAACCACTACAATCTTTCCATTTGAGCAAAACTTCTGCTGGAAACTGAAAGGGTACAGGGGTAGGGGGGCGGTTATCTCAGACCTCTGGGGATATCCCAGGAAACAAAAGCTGCTCTAAAGGAATTGTACAAGATTGACACCAACAGGAATTCCTTTCTAGACCATGTGAGACTGTAGATTGGGTGTTCAGTTCCACTGAGAAAAGGGGAAGCTACTGAGCTTTTTATTTACCCAGGGAACCAGTCCTGAAGATCCTCAATGGTCTGTGCGTGCACAGATGTTTCTGGGGGTGATCAAATCCTCCCCTCACCCGGCAGGGAGGAGACTGTTTCCAGGGCTGCAATCATGCACCTGCCGGTCAACAGATAAGCCCTCCATATGCGGAGGCACTCACCCAGCTGTGGCGGAGGAGCAGAGCCAGCCCATTCCCTCCCCCATCCTGGCAGAACAAAGGGCGGTCATTTTCTGCTCCTCCCAGAGTCAGATGCACGCACACGCCTTCCATCACAATTAACTCAAGAAACTGAAACACAACACAAACTCACCCGCAACATGCTCAAAATCAATGCCATCAATACCCAGAACGAGGATACCAGAAAGCAAAACAAAACAAACCTATTCAAAGAGTAAATACTCAAAGCAACAGGGCTCAAGTCAGACACACTACAAGGTCAGCACATCTAAGACAAGTTCAAGTACAGGGCGCCTTCTACATGGAAGAGCTGGCCATTATCCCAGGGGTCACAAAGGTCAACGCCCTCAGGGACCAGCTAATGGGAAGGTCTATAAGATAACCCAGAGTGGGCCTGCCATGAGCTGGACCACAGGTGTCCCACGTAAAGGTATTCACGTTCAATTTTTACAAATGGAATGATTCTTAAACAGAGTTTACAATCAAACAGACGGAAACGGAGCTAAATGTGGGTATAGAGTAGGTGGCATAGAATAAGAGTCAAAGCCAGAAACGTGCCCAAGTCCACAGAGAATCAAATGCAGAGCTGTCATTATTTGAAAGAATGGTGACTACTTGGTTTATACCTTCAAAGGCAATAGCAAAGCAAAAGTTAAAAGAAATGGCTTATTAAACTCTACTATGAGGGATTCAGATTCGTCAAATAGATTCCTGACATAAGTAATTGAGCTAGATTACAAAAAGATTGCACACATTCTTTTGGAAGGCTTTAAATAAATGGAGCTTCTAAGAGCTATAGGTGTGGCCTTATTGGAAGGCAAGGGGTGGACCAAATGACCTCCCAAGGTCCTGATTTAAATATGTCTATACAGTCAACCCTTGGTTATCCATCCCAAAGAAGAAGACAGTGACAAATCATCCTAAGCTGAAGATAATAGAAAGTTATATTTGCCTTTGGAACGTATTTTGGGACTTAAATTAGAACGTGTCTTTCTGACGCTCTGAGAATTTACAATGCTTCAAAAACAGCCACAAAGGCCTGACCTGGAGCTGGGAGACTGCCCAATTTCGCCACCCTGTCCTCCAAACCAGCCTTCTCCTCTGCTGGGAGCGGGCAATATCGTCTTGCTGAAGAACACTCAGCAGCCCAGACTTTCCAAGACAGGGCCTGCCTGGCTCAACCCTTCCCTGGGAGAAGAGAGAAGGGTCTTTCCCTGATCTCTGGCTGACTCAGGATGAGGACCCACAAAGTGCTGCAGGCCCCACAGTCAGCAGCAAGCTAGACCGAGTTAATCTACTCTAAGGTGACTACAATGATGGTTTAGTGTCCCCACCACCGAGGACACAGAAGCAAGTTTCTTGAGTTCCTTGGAAGAGACAGAGGGAGGGACTTCATGGAAGAGGAAGATGAAATGAATGCCAGCCCTTGGAAAGGAAGACTGCATACTCGGGAGATACAGGGGCGACTGTGCACGTCCAAGGACAGGTGGATGGATAGCTGCACCTGAAGCTCATGTCCAAGGTGAAGGGCCAGCATGCTCACTGCACTAAGTTGTAGAGGGTCCAGGGGGAGGGAAGGATGGTTGCCCCACTGTCCTCTGTCCTCTGTCAGCTCCCAGGGGCTACTGAGGGAGGCTGGGACCACCTAACGGAGGCAGGGCCCGCTAGAACATTTCAGACCTGTATGAAGCCCTGTAAGCAGAGACTCAGGGCTCTGGGAAGCGGGATTTGATGAGATGGGCTGCTCCCGATTCAGAGAGACCCACACTGTCACAGTGCTGAGCACAACAAGCTGTTCAGGTCACCAGAGGAAGCAAGGATCATCCCGACCACTTCTGATGTTCCCTTTTCTATCACACTCTGTTCTTTAGTTTTTCCTTCTTAAGGCCCAGAACTGTGCTCATTTCAATGTGGCTATTTAATTTAAATGAAATAATATTAAAGATTCACTTCCTCAGCCAGAGTAGCTACGTTTCAAGTGCTCCACTGCGACGTGCGGCTAGCGGACACCGTACCAGACAGCCCCGACAGAGAACATCTACATCACTGCAGAAAGTTCCACTGGATGGGGCACTCATGCGGATTTCCAGATCTAGAATCGGGTGCCTTCTACTCTTCACAGGATAGAAGAAATGAATACATGGAAGAAGAAGTGTGCCTTACAAAGTATCTTTCCTACACATCATCACCACTGATCTTCACCCCTGTCCTGTGCAGTAGGTAGGGGTAGACTTTAATATGCCCATTTTACAGGTGAGCCAAGTGGGCACTGCACAGCTAAGTAACCTGCACAAGGTTTCCATCTATTGGGTGTCACGGTTAGGATTAATGCCAAGTCTTCCAGTTCCAAGGACCGTGCTTTCTCCTGTCACATGCAGCTGCTACAAATGCTGCTGCCTAACAGTGACTTTGTTCTGTGCCGCCATAGAAGTGCGGGCCTCCCAGGAGGAGGACAGGTCCTCGTTTTTCTTGATCGATTGATTTTTGAAGTGATAACAAAACTTTGCGTAACCGTAATTCAGTAGCTGTAGTGAGAGCCCTGGGGGGGGGTTCAAATCCTGACCCATCTATGTCCCAGTTAACGACGGCAGATCACTTCCCACCTAATTTCCTTTTCTTGTCTATGTACTTCACAGTGTTGTCAGGAGGCTTAGGGCAGACAGGCCTGGGGAAAGGCTCCGCATGGGACCTGGCACCTATGAGGGCTCCAGAGACGATGCTCATCGATGGTTCCTGGCAGGACCCACAACACATGGTGCAAGCAACACCCTACTGAGGTTTCAGGCCAAGAAAGCATTACAATTATTCCCGCCTCTACAGATGATCTCTCTGAATCTCAGCAAGGAAGGGACTGACTCAAGGTCCTGCAACTCGAAAGCTGTAGATCTATGGCATGAACTCAAGCTATCTGCACTCCAAATCATATGCTTTTCTTACTACATGGTGTTGCTTCTCGGGAAAGAAGGGAGCAGTGGGAGCCAAGGCACGCTTTAGATAAGCTTAGCTATCCTCATTCCCATCTTCCTCCCTTCCTTCAAAGGGACGATTACTGTCTTCCTAGTCTTATGGAAAATGCTGTGCAAAGGCCACTTTGAGCAAGACTTCTAGCATAATCATCACTCTTAAGCCCTTCCTATGTAGAGCTTCTACAATTCCCACTGCTGAGGAACTGTTATTTCCATAACTAAGGAGACTGAAAAATATGAAGAGCATGCATTGAAGCCGAGCATTCAGATTCCCTCCTGAGAAGCTATCCAGCCTCCAGCCTCTCACTGCTATAGCAAAAAGCAAGGATGTGGCCTCTCAGAGCCCCAGTGGAGCCCAGCTGAGACCTCTGAGTGAGAATATGTATCACAAACCACTGTCTCTTGGTGCTTGTTACTCAGCCTTATCAGAGCAGAAGCTGACTGATAGATCTGTCAGACTCAGGGTGGGAGGCACTTACCCTGCCACAACGATCTCAAAATCTCCATCATGGTCCACATCGGTGACTGCCACACCATAGTTGAGCTGGGTGGGGTTGCTGTCATAGTCAGGGGGCAGGACAGTGCTGGTGACTGCAATGAACATGGGCTCAGCGCGCTGGGACCCCTCGGTCGGGGGCAGAAGCCCCAGGAGCAGCAGGAACAGTAACATCCTGAGCACCTGCAACCACAAGTTACAAATACAACTGAAAGATCTTTGAACCAAACAGCCCCGAGTAGACACGTCAGTGCCCTTCCCCCTGTTCACAGGGGGCTTGGCCATTCTGAGGCTGCCACTTTTTCATAACACCTGCCCTGACCACCCTCTTTAAAACTACAGCCTGTCTGCATCCCACCTCATCACCCTTATCCTGCTCTGCTTCTTCTTTTTCTATAGCACCTAACACTGTGTAAATCTACTTACTCATTATGCTTCCTACTGTCTGTCTCCTTCTGCTAGAAAGTAAACTCCACCAGGGCAAGGATAGTTGGGTTTTGCTTACTCATGCACACCAAACCAAGGACAGGTGTAGCACATAATAGGCACTCAAAACACAGTTGTTGAGGAAAGGAAGGAAGGAAGGGGTGAAGAAGGAAGGAAAGGAAGGAAGAAAAGAAAGAGAAGGAAGGAAGGAAGGAGGGAGGGAGGGAGAGAGGAAGGAAAAGGAAGAAAGGAAAGAGAGAAGAAAAGAAGGAAGGAGGGAGGGAGGGAAGGAAGGAAGGAAAGAAGGAAGAAAGGAAAGAGTAGGAAAGAAGGAAGGAGGGAAAGAGAGAGGAAGGAAAGGAAAGAAGAAAGGAAAGAGAGAAGGAAGGAAGGAAGGACGGAAGGAAGAAAGGAATGACAAATATAAATACATTGGCATCCCCCATACTCTGAAAGAAAGATTGGGGGAATGAAGAAGATAACCACTCTCAGTCCCAGATGGGAGTGCGACCCCATGGGTATCCTGGTCTGGAACAACAATAGAGGCAGTGAAAGATTATCCTTCTATGGGACACACCCCAGAGGTAGCCTGGAGGGAATCTGGGAACCGGCAGGTTCCTCTGGCCAAGGTCCCTCCCTAGGGCAGCTGGCCATCACCTCCGGATCAGGAAGCAGGCAGTTAGGGAATGTATTCCAGCAGTATCTGACGGCAACACATCATTTACTTGGAGAAATTAAACCATTGTATGTGTGTTTTATTATAAATTAATTATGTATAATCCATTGTATAATTCATTATTATATCTCTAACATAAGTCAGGGTGTTGCCGAGCAGCCTGGGGCCATGGAGCTGGCGGGCGGCACCCAGGAGACTGATGGGAATGGCCAAGGAGGTGCAAGGACCCCACCCCGCCCCTGCAGCCTCCGGACGGCACCATCCAGAGACTGCCTGCGGGCCTGGAGGCAGAACTTCAGTGGACTCTAAATAAAGGCTCTGCTGAAACAAGTCCCACAAAGGCTGTGCAGGTCCAGTCCTGCAGGCAAAGTCCTGTCTTCCTGCCTTGAGAAGGCAGCAGACCCCTTCTTGATAGAGCTCTTCCTGCTGGCATGCCAGTGCGTCTGGCAGCCGAGAGCAAGGCTGAGTGAGGCCGATGTCTTAATGAACAGAAGATATGAAGACTGACTCTCCATATGGAGACAGATGCTCCTGCCAACAAAGGAGCTTGCCTCTGTTCAGCACCCAGAAACTCAAATGAAGGGCCCAGGCACTGCCTTCATAGTCAGACATGAGTAGTGAAGCTGGAGAGAGACCCAAGGGCAGGGCTCCCACTGCAGGGCAGAAACGCACCTCAGCAAGTGTTCCTGGGAAGGAGTCTTTTGCAGCGTGTTCGTAAGGCACATGTTGGGTGTTGCACTATCGGAGTGAGGTCAAGCCTAAATTACCGAGATGTCTGAACAAGACAGTATCTTCTACTGGGCTGTCTAATCACCAAAGGCAAACGCATCACTCTGAGAGTTAAGCAACTCGGCAGGAAGTTTGCTTGGATAAAGGAAACTTATAATTGGATTAATGAGCAGCTGGTGGCAAAATGAGAAGCTAAAGAGTATTTAATAACCAGTGGAGACATGCTGAAATGTAGGATGGATCTGAAGGTCACTGGTCTTTTCAAGGTATTACGTCTATTGTAAGGACAGCAAATGAGTTTTAACTTGAGAGCCAGAGCCAATTGATTGGCAGTGGGTTGAAAGAGTACTGTGATCAGATTACAAGGTTTGCAATGGACAGAGAAAAGGAAAGTGGCACCGGGTATACCTTCTAGAAGATAGGTAGTCACTCCCAGGCACCCATACCCGTGACCTGGGTCACTGACACCAGGGAGGCAGGTCCAGTTGGAGTAACACGGGCAACCTTCTGTTTAGGTAATGTCAGAATTCTGAAACAGGTTTCAGAAGCACATCACTACTGAAAAATACTGTATAACAACTATTTTTTCTTAGATTGCACACTTAATCTGAAAGCCTCAATGTTCTTTAGAAGAGATTCATAACTCATAAAAGTAAACATCTGGTAGAATTTTCTTTTCTTTTCTTTCTCTTTTTTTTAAAGATTTTATTCATTTGACAGAGAGAAACACAGTGAGAGAGGGAACACAAGCAGGGGGAGGGAGAGAGGGAGAAGCAGGCTTCCCACCGAACAGGGAGCCCGACGTGGGGCTCGATCCCAGGTCTCCGGGATCATGACCTGAGCCGAAGGCAGTCGCCCAACCTACTGAGCCACCAGGCGCCCCTGGTAGAAATTTTCTAATGAAGGTCATGAGGGGCAAGAACCATGATTCAGCCTGTTGATTTTTATCTTTTCTGTGAAAAGGTGAACTTAAGGAAAAAAAAAGATTTATTGATTTATTTATTTGAAAGAAGGGGAGACAGAGAAAGCATGAGCATGAGTTGGGGGGAGAGGGGCAGAGGAAAGGGAGCCAACATAAAGCTCAATCCCAGGACCCCAGGACCATGACCCGAGCTGAAGCCAGATGCTTAACTGAGCCACCAGGCTCCCTGCAAAGGTGAACTTTTAATTAAAGGAGCCACATGAAAGAGGTGGCTTCTCTGTATTAACCATTTCCAGATAAATAACCTCAAGCAAGATTAAAAAGAAGTAATATACCTATTGGTGAACTCCATTTGGTTTGGTGACCTTGAACAAGTCATAGCCGTGTTGGGTTCCAGCTTTTTTCTCAAAATGAGAGTTTGGGACAGACTCTAAGGACCCTTTCCGGCTCTAAAATTCTATGATGAATTGAAGATTTTTTTTTTTTTTTTTAGAAGCAGAACTTCAGGAGTCTTTCTCCCTAGCACCTTCTATAAACTTCAGGCCAACATGTGTGACTTTCCTCTCTGAACACATAAGCCTATTTTGAACAAAACAGCTTTTCATAGGGTTCTGCCAGAGTTCTGCCACAGAGGCCAGAGGGGAACCAGCCATGATTAGTGTGGAATCTGAGATGCCCCCACATGGTCAGATCAAGGGACAGCACTTTACATGTTTATTCTTCAGCTACGTCAAGCACACCTGCCCGGGCTGCTCCGAACCAGTGGCGAGTTAGAGGGAAAGCTGTGAACCAATTGGGAAGCAGTTGTGGTAAAGAAACTCAGGAAAAGATCTGGAAAACATCCACCTTGTACACTCAGGGCTTGTATGAAAGAAATCATTGAAGGGCTTCTCTGCACCTTGACTATTTAGACTGGTTCCCAGACCAGCAGCCTCAACATCAATTAGGAGTTTGTTAACAAGCAGGATCTTGGGCCTCACCCCAGGCCTAACAATTAAGAATATGCATTTTAATAGGACTTTAGATGATGTGAATGCACATTAAAGTTTGAGAAACACTGCTCAGCTGAAGCTATACAGTGGAATCACTGGGGGAGTTATTTTAAAAATACTGTTGTCTGACAAGGATTTCTTCAACATGACACTAAAAGCATGCATAAAAGAAAATATAGATTAAATGGATTATCTCAAAATTTAAATATTTTGTACATCAAAGGACACCATAGACAGAGTGAAAAGGTGCCCACAGAATAGGAGGAAATATTTGCAAATCATATATCTAATAAGGGATTAATATGCAAAATATATAAAGAGTTCCTACAAATCAACAACAAAAAACAACCCAATTAAAAATGGGCAAGGGACTTGAATAGACATTTCTCCAAAGAAGGGATATGCAAGTGGCCAATAAATATGTATAAAGCTGCTCAACATCAGTAATCATTAGGAAAATGCAAATCAAAACTACAATAAGATACCACTTATACTCACTAGGATGGATATAGTAAACAAAAAAACCCACAAAAACACAAAACACAGAAATGGCAGTCGTTCGTGAAGATGTGGAGGACTAAGACCCTTGTGCACTGCTGGTAGGAATGTAAAATGGCATAGCTATTGTGGAAAATCACTGTGCAACAGTTGCTCCTTCAAAAAAAAAATTCCCCAATACAACTACCATGTGATCTGGCAATCCTACTTCTGGGTTTACACTGGAAAGAAGTGAAAGAAGGGGCGCAAACAGATACTCGTACACCCATTTTCATAGCAGCATTATTCACAAGAGTCAAAATGTGGAAGCCACGCCAGAGTCCATCGACAGCTGAACGGTAAACGAGATGTGAGGAAGACAGTTTTGACATATGCTATGACACGGATGAACCATGAAGACATTGTGCTGAGTGAAATAAGCCAGTCACGAAAGGACAAAGACCCTGTAATTCCACTTAGATACAGTCCCAGGGTAGTTGCATTCACAGACACAGAAAGCAGAATGGTGGTGGTCAGGGGCTGGTGGGAGGAAAAGGATTGGGAAGTTGGTGCTTCATGGAGATGGAGTTTCGGTGTGGAAAGGGTGCAAAGTCTGGAGATGGGTGGTGGGGATAGTTGCACACCAGTGTGGATGTGCTCAACGTCACTGAACTGTACACTTAAAAATGGCCAACATGGTAAATTTAGAGACCAGATGTCTGGTCTCACACCAAAACGTTCTCACTTAACTGGCATAGAGTGCAGCAGGGGCACATCAGAGTTCTAAATGCTCCCCCATGTGCTTATAATATGTTGCAAAATTTAAGAAACACCGTTCTATACCAGTGCTTCTCAGACTTTAATGTTTATGTGAATTATCTGACGATCTTGTTCAACTGCAGATTTTGATCCAGTAGGTCTGTAATAGGGTCCCACGTTCTCTATTTCTAACAAGTTCCCAGGTGATGCCAATGGTCCTGGTTTACAGGTTACACACTGAACAGCAAGGTTCTGTACTGTAGTTCCCCATCAAGAAACCAGGGTATATACTATGGGGAAGGTATGCAATTAATCCAGGAACCTGCTTCTCTGTCTCTAGATCTAAGACGCTGAAATCATTTGAGGGGTTATGCAATCCTCAGAGCTGCGGGCTCAGTTTACCTGTATACACTCAAAGTCCTAGCTGTCTTCAGCTCTGAGTTAAATTACCATACTTAATATGAAGGGACAAAGAAGGATTCTGATTCCAGTTTCTACCAAAAAGTGAGAAGAGGGTAATTTTTGGAACTTGGGCGAGGGTGGTTCAGGTCAAAGAGAAAAGGGATGACTATCATCAAATGCTACAGCCTAGAGGAAACGGGGTATGGGCAGGAATTTGCTGGGTAAGACAGAGATGATTGCCAGTGTATTCTTAAAAACCATCACAGTGCTTGGCACTAGTTAGTGCTCAATTTATACTTGTTAAATGTGCAAAGGGATATGCCCAAATGATAATGTGAATCAACAGAAATTGCTTACAACTTGTCATACAGTTATTTAAAACCTGTTCTTTGCCTAAAGCAAGCCTTCTCAAACTGTAATGTGCTTACAAATCACCTGAAGATTTCGGTCAAAATGCACATTCTGACTTGGTAGGTCTGGGCGGGGCCTCAGCTTCTGCACTGGACCAGAACGTCCCACCGGGCCTCTGCTGCTGGTCTGCAGACTTCACTTTTGTAGCAAGGCTCTAAACCCAAGCTGGCCCGTACACTCACCCGGGAGCTTTTCAAATACAACGTGGCACAGGTCCTTCACCCCATTTCCGGTTGAATTGGTCTGGCGTGGGGCTCAGGTCCTGTGTATTTTTAGAATCTCCCCAGATGATGCTGACAGACAGCCTGCGTTGAGAACCACTGCCCTAGACTCATGGTCCTCAGAGACCTGGGAGTGTAAGCTACAATCTGCTTTAACGTGAAAAATGTTTCTGCTCCTAGAATCCTCACCAGCTTGTTGAAGTAGATGAAGAAAACCTACTCAGCTAGAGAATGTCACAGGAAGAGGTGAGATCGGGAGTTTGGGGAAGAAAGCAGAGCAGGCGGGGACTGCGTGAAGCAGAAGGGCCGTCGGCATGGGGAGTGACCTTATATTTTACATGGCTGACCTGAGAAACCTCCTGTCACACCACTGTGAACATCTGAATCTTTGCAGAGGGTGTGGAGAAGTTAAACATAGAATCAAAAAGTGGGTTGAACTGAAATTTTTTGTTTTCTTGAACGCTTGGGCATGAAGTGCCTACTATGTATTTGAGCACACTGAGTGGCACGTAGTAGGAGGTTAAGCACGTAGGTGCAGAGGGAGGACAGCCAGGACGGAGCAGCCTGGAGGAGGCGAGGCTAACTACCAAAGGCAGAGCTTGGGCGGAGGGGTGCAGGGTCAGAGTAGCCGGTGCCTCAGTAAGGAAGGTGGGCTGCTCCTGCAGGGGAGGTATGGGGAGGGGTAGAGAGGGGTCTGGCTTAACAAGGGCAAGGGGTGGTAGGACTTGTGGTGTAGGCAGGAAGAAGATTGCTTTGTAATAATAATTTTTAAAAAATGATCCATCAGCGAACTTTTTCAGCAATCCTCAGTGGGATTAAAAAAAGGGGGGAAGACTCCAAAGCCTGGAATCAGGGACCTAGATTTGGATCTCAGCTGCCCCCATCCCCATCAACTAGGTAGTGACCTTGGGCATGTTCCTCCATTGTTCAGCTCTTCAGTGTCGTCATCTGTAATGTGGGAAGTAGATGACACACCAGGGTTTCGAGGGTTAGGTGAGCTAGTGGACACCTGTTGGGGTCCAGGCCGGGCGGTGCTCAGTGCTTGTGTGTTCCCTTTCTTTCTACACGGATAGTGTTAGGTCAGATGGTCCTCAGACATTGGCTGTGGGTCGGGTCACATGCAGCCAAACTCAGTTTTCTGTGGCCTTGGGACTTTCCTGAACTGGGTCTGAAAGCTGGTAACCAAGCAACCCAGATCTCGGAGTGGGGTCAGGCAGCTGTGGGGAGAGGCTTGCAGGGCAATTTCCAGGGCAAGCGGTTCTTTAGCAATTATCTAAAGAGCCAAGGACACCACCCCAAGCGCTCACAAAAGCAAGAGCCCTGAATGCTTCAGATGTTGAGAATGAGCCGGGAGCACAGACCCTTTCCAGAGACTGCAGGGGGGCAGAGTTTCACTCTACAAAAGAGCCCCAAATTCTTCAGAAGTTAGAAATGAGCCAGGAGCACAGAGCCTTTCCAGACACTGTAGGAGGGCAGCAGCCCCGGGGAAAGGCAGCTGCGAGAGCACTCTGTCCTCCAGGGGCCCAGCTCCACATAGGAGTGCCTGGGACTGAGGCATCTTTGGAGAAGGGCTACCAGAAGCTGTCTTGGTTCGTTCACCCACAGCGACACTCCCCATGGACCCTGGGATTCTGCTGTAAGTACTGGGGTCACAGGGAGAAAGTTAGCCAACATTTCCAGTACAGCGGGAGGGGTGCTGTGGAGGAGGGAGCACAAAGAGATCCCTAAAGGAGCTGGGGGGCAGGGCAGGGACCTGGGAACGCTTCCTCAGAGGTAGGGGGTGTCGCTGCAAGTTAAGTTGAAGGATGCTAAGAAGGCGGCTGGGCAGGAGAGGCAGGCGGGAAGGGAGAGCATCCAGAGAGCAGACCCAAAGGTGTGGAGGACCCAGCCATCACCCCGACCTGCCCTTCTAGCACTGCCTGTGTAAGGCCCTGATCCCTGGGTCAGGAGTGGGGAGGAAGCATTTATTTCCGACTCCCAAGGTTTGCCTCCAGAGGATCTTCCACTTCACTAGAACATGGATTCTCAACTGGGGGCAATTCTGCTCCCCCGTTTGCCTCTGGGGGTACCTGTCCATGTCTGGAGACAATTCTGGTTGTCACAGCCAGGGGAGGGATCTAGACTGGCATCTAGAGGGTAGAGACCTGGGATGCTGCCCAACTTCACACCGTGCACAGGGCAGCCAGCACAACAAAGAAGCATCTAGCCCAAAGCATCAAGAGCGTGAGCTTGAACACCTCTCTTTCCCCGACCTGGGGAAAGCAGCAGGAGCGGCCAGCAGCTGCCCTCCCACACAGAGAGCAGACTGGCTCCTGCTCGGGAAAAGGCAGGTGAAAACTCAGGGGCCCCGGGCAAGGAGGTACCCCAGAGACCAGCAGGCTAATGAAACGGGGTTGCTGTGAGTGAGGGACAAATGCCTCTCCCCTCCTGTGCACAAGGCGCAGCGACTCCTGCTCCAGCATCACCAACTGCCGAGACTTCCAGGTCTGTGAAACGGGCAACAAAACGAGATGATGCCTTTTCCGTGCTGAGCACAGCGCCCGGCCAATGCAAGGCCTGTTGGTGGCAGCGGTTGTGCTAAGACCACAGCTAACGGCTGTCTGTGGGAGGGAGGAACGCGGCTCAGGAAGAGAGACCGGGCCCACTAGGTATTCCCCTTCCGGGAGTAGTGGCCAAAAGTTGGATGGAATGGCTAGGACTATCGAACTTTGAGGGATAGTCTTGCTTCCGTGACTAATTGGTCTGGGGAGCCCAGTGGAGCTCGTTGACCTCTTCAGCACTGCTTTCCAAACACAGGACTCCTGATTTCCTGCTCTTGCCCCCGCGTACTCAGCCAGAAGACGCCCAGGGGCCAGGTTAGAAGTAACACCTGAGGGGCGCCTGGGTGGCTCAGTTGGTTAAGCAACTGCCTTCGGCTCAGGTCATGATCCTGGAGACCCCGGATCGAGTCTCACATCGGGCTTCCTGCTCGGCGGGAAGCCTGCTTGTCCCTCTCTCCCTCCCCCTGCTTGTGTTCCCTCTCTCGCTGTGTTTCTCTCTGTCAAATAAATAAATAAAATCTTTAAAAAAAATTTTTTTTAAAAAAAAGAAATGACACCTGAGACATGGCTCCCGACCCCCAGGAGCTAGTAGCCTACCGGCGGGGAGGCCCACGCAGAAGGGTCTCAGAGCAGCAGCATGGCCAAAGTGCAGATACCGCCCTTAAGTGTGGTAGGCGGGGGTGGCTAGTGACGCGGGGGCAAGAGCAGGAGAATGGAGAGTCCATGGGAACTGCATTCCAGGTGGATCCACGGAACACGGCGTGGCTGTGACAGAGCTTTAGTGGACACAGCAAATGCAGGGGTTGCTGGAATGCTGTGCCTGGGGTGTGGGGCGCAGGGTGAGGGAGAAGGCGGAGGCTGCTGGGACCTGTACGGCCTGTCTGCTATGCCAGGGTAAGGAACCTGGAGTCATAGCACGGGAAAGGGTTTGAAATGGGCAACAAGATCGGCCATGCACTGTAGGAAGAGCATTTTAGATTTGGGGTTGCATCACGCAGGACAGACAGACGGCACTTCTAAAAAGTGAGTGAAAGTCTCACAGAAGGGATGCGGGCATCCTGGGCTAGCAGAGCAGCATGGCACTAGATGACTTCCAAAGTGTTTTTCCAAGCCTAAGAGTCTATGGGTCAGGGTTTGTTGCTTTTTTCCCCCTCCTTAAATCACTTAAAAGGCATTAATGGACCTTGCTATTTAGAAGCATGTCTCTGGGAATCTTTCTGCGAAGCAGGGATTCACTCCCTCGTCTGTCTTCTGTGGAAATCCAAATTATGTTCTATTCTCTCAGCTTAAAGCAAGGCAAACCTGCGCTGAGCTTCCTTGCAGCTGTCTGGTGAGAAGGACGGGGGAAGGGGAGTGAGCACACCGAGGAGGGTAAAGAGAACCTGGGCCTTGCTAGGAGCTCAGAGCTGGCTACCATCTCACAGGGTGGGCCCTGACTGGGCTACTCGACCCCTAGTGGGCAGTGGGACCTTGAGATTTCTAGAGTCCTGTGGCAAGAAGGAGCCAGAAGGAAAACTGGCCTCACCAATCCAGGTCACTTTGGAGACCCACTTTCATAGCAAGGGCCTCCTCTGCCCCAGAATGGCCACCTCCATTCACCTGCTAATCCGCCCAAGTGGATTCCGAACTCTTCCACATCCCAAGCACCACGCTAGGCACTGAGTTCACAGTGAGAACAGAAGACAGTGCCTCTCCTGACAAGAGACTTCTCTGCTTTCAAGCCAGTGTTTCTCCTTCTCAAGGACTCTTGGATCCCACTTGCCAAAGCCTCCTTGGACATACATAGCTTCTCCAATAAGAGGTGCATGGTTATGATCTTCAAGGAAGAGTCTGTTTTTAGAGACCAGGATGAAAGGGAATGTGACATCCCTTAGACAACATGTCTGCAAGAGATGGAGAGGACCCGTCTGCTTAGCTTCTGTTATAGGAATGGACCAGGGTGTAACCTCCATCCTCTAAGGAGAGACTCAAGTGACTTCCTCCTCCAATCTTGAGCACATGGAGCGACAGACCAGAGATGGGCCTTCAGTGAAAGACACCAACAGAGGCCACTCCCGCCAATCCTTCAAGAGCTCCTCTGCCCACGCAGGCCAGGATCGGGTTCCCAGGGGCTGTTCCCCATCCAGACAGCTGAACCAGGATTTGCCTGATGTGACGGGTCCTTAAAGACAGACATCAAAATCGGGTATGGCAGGGATGCCGAGGGAGACCCTCCATTGGGGGGCTGCTCTCCCCACAGGTGGAGGCTGCCGTTAGGGAGGAAGTCCTTGCAGTCCCTACCCTGGCCAACGGGACAGCCTGAGCTCAGCAGTGATTCCCCTGACCTTGTCACTGTACTTCTTGGTTGCAAAACAAAGATAACAGTAACTAGAAACAACGGGAAGGGTCATTTTATACACTCTCTGCACTTGCAATTCTTCTGTGTCTAATTAAAGTAATATGTCAAATCGTCCCTCGGAAGAGATCTTTAAGAATATGTCTGTTAAGTAAACAAGGTTTTACTTATTAATGACATGCTTCCCCATCCCTCCGTGAGGTTCCTCGTAGAACTTCCCTGTGCCAAGAGGGCTGAGCAGGAAATAGTGAAGCTGCCACCTCCCCTTCCCAGAGGGAGTGAGGACAAATCCAATCACTTGTCATTTGTGGAGCTCAGTTTCTCCTACGGATGTTGATCAGGTTTCCTGGGCTGGAACCAACTTACAGGGCCAGGGTACTGGGATTATTCCAAGAAAACACTTTGTTTCTTACGAATTCAACATGATTTCTTTCAAGGAAAATTTTTATCTTTTTTTTTTTAAGTGGTTTTTGAAGGGCACATCTTTGGACTTTTCTCTAAGGTAATGATTATGATACACTTATTTGGTAAGACCTCCCCCACCTCCTGCCTCCTGCCACACACACACACACACACACACACACATTCAGAGAGGCATGGGGGTGGGGGGCTGAGGCACCCAATATTACACAATGAGTCAGTGGCACAACCAGAAATAGAACTTTCCAAACTCCCAAATTCTTAATAATAGCAATATTAATAATAGTCTCTTCATAATTTTCCCAGTGTTTTCAGAGCTCACATGTAATCTTCACAACATCTTTTTTTTTAAATATTTCAAAGATCGCTTTTTTTTTTTTTTTAAAGATTTTATTTATTTGACAGAGAGAAACATAGCCAGAGAGGGAACACAAGCAGGGGGAGTGAGAGAGGGAGAGGCAGGCTTCCCACGGAGCAGGGAGCCCGATATGGGACTCAATCCCAGGTCTCCGGGATCATGACCTGAGCCGAAGGCAGTGGCTTAACCAACTGAGCCACCCAGGCGTCCCTCTTCACAACATCTTTAAGAGAGTTTGGGTAAGTGGGTCTCAGCAAATAGGAGATCTGAGTTCCAGAGCAGCTTGGCCGCTGGCCTGCTGTAGGACCCTTGCTAGTCTTTTCACCTCTGTGGGTCCTAGCGTCCTGAGCTGTGAAATGGGGGAGCTGGATGAGGGTACTGCTGAAATCCCTCCCCACTCCAGTATGCTCCAGTTCTGTGTGACGATGCTCCAGCCTGGATTTCTCAGCCATCACACTATTGACATATTAGGCCAAACAATTTTTTGCTGGGGGGCTGCCCACGTATGGTAGGATGTATCGCCTCATCCCTGGCCTCGACCCACTAGATGCCACTAGCACTCTCTAACCCAGTGGTGATGACCGAAGATGTCTCCAAACACCGCCACGGGACTGGAGGGCAACCCAGGCCCGCTAGTCACTGCTGAAAGGGTTTCAATAAGGTCAAGATCATGACTGGTTCAGTGGCAAAAGGTCTTCCTGTCCCCAAACCCTTCACAGCTCTCTGTCTACTCTTCCAATGCAGCTTCCAAGTCCTTTGCTGCTTCTCATTCCTTAAATGCCCTAAGTCGTCCAGGGTGTGTTGGGTGTGATAATGAACCAATTGATTTCATACTTGTTCCTAAGCAGAGTTCTCATGTTTATGTCCCCTAAGCAACCAGCCAAGCTCCCCAGAAATCCCTCGCGGAGCCCCGGCTGGCCTAGAAGCCTGTATCTGCAGCCTGCAGGAGGCTCGGGGAGCACGGATTTGTCAGCACTCTTAAATCACTGGGCTCTGAGGAAGGCTTCTCCCAGCACAAAGATCCTTCCTTAGGAATCAATAGCTCAGGGCCCTTCATCACATTCAGAATTATCCTGGGACCTGTAAAATTTCTTTTCCCCAAGTATGGCAGAACCCCCAAATGAAAACCCAAAGGTAGGGGAGGGAAGAAGGCAAGAAGGAAGCCGTGCTGGGAAGGCCTTGTCCTTCAGTCCAGACGTTGCTGTGAGCAGAGGCCAGTGTGCAAACCTGAACACTCAGCCTCGCTTACTTGGAAAAGGAAGACTCAGTGTGGTTCCCAGTGATCCTGCAATAATATCTCCTTCCAGCTGAATACCTCCTCACATCTTGCCAAGGGCAGAGGCATGTTAAAGACTATCTTCCTTGATCTTCACTATCCTACGCTTATCACAGGGTTGCCCGCTTCACTGTTTTGCAAAGGAGGAAACTGAGGCACATAGAAGTTGAGCGGTCTGTCCTTGGTCTCTGAGCCAGCAAGTGGGAGGGCCGGGCTCTAACCCGTGTGCTTTCTATTACACTGGGCTGCCTTCCCAAAAAGAGGATGGTAAGCAAGAGTCAGCCATCTAGTAGGGCTCACGGAAAGGGTGACTTCTTGTTTTCTCAGGGCCTAATTCCACTTCTCAAACTCTAAATCTTCTCCCCATTCAACCAAAATTCCAGAGAGCTTGTGCTCTAAAGCCATACTTCATGTAATTATATTCCTCTCCTTATCCAGACAGACCAAGCCCTGGGAATGCAGGCACATTTCTTCAGCTAGAGCCAGGAGCTGGCGCAGATCTCAAGCACAGCCTCTCAGAACCCCATTTCCTAAAAGAGAGGGCTGTTGCTCTCTGGTGGTCCATGCAATCTTACTACCTCCCTCCTCTGCCTAAAGACCAAGACCCGGCTTGCCTGTGAGCTTGAAGGAGAAGAGGAAACTCAAGCATCTTCCCCGGCAACAAGCATCCCTTGGGTGAGCTTTAGGGACATAAGAGGATCTGGCTCTCAGAATTCTGGCTTGGCAGCACTCGTTCCTCCTGAGGGTCACCACTGAGTCTGCTAAGGCTCCGAGAGGACCGCAGAGGAGCTCTATGCCGTGTGCAAAAGAACATGGTGGGGAGAGGAAATGGAGGGGCAGCCCACAGGCCACTTGGCAAGCCTCCTTCCCAGGGCCCAGCTCAGATGTCAACAGTCAGATTCACAGAACAGAAAAAGGGCAGTGGAAATGGTAGTATCTTCCAGGTCACCCAAGAAGCCCTACACGAGGATTTTGCAAAAATAGGACATCCTAGCACTCTGCCCTTGAGCTGGGAGTGGCAAAGATGGGGAAATGGGCGAATAATAGTTGGGAACTCTCCACTTCACCCAGGATCTGAGTACTGGACATGCCACAGGCAGCGGTCGGAGACCGGACAGGGAGAACCTACGCCAGCATGCCCTCATGAGAGAAAGGAAGAGCACTGGCCTGGCTTCCAAAACCACAGCGAGGGACTGGGCACTTCCGATTCCTGTATGCATGGACTGAGAACCGGAGTTGCTTTCTTGCTGCCTAAAAAACTGCTTGGAATAACAAGATAAGATAGTGGACGGAAGGGAAAAGGCAAGTCAGAATTCCTATTACCTGTATATGTACATTACAAGAACTTTACCTGCTCCTTGCTCTGAATAATTGATTTGAAGGAAATTTCCCCAAATTTACTAAATTTATTAATTTGCCAATGTCAGCAATTATGAGTACCTCGTGTGCTAAGAACACACGTCCATCTCCATAGTAGAGAAGCAGGGCACAGGACTGGAAAGAGCTCTGCGTAGGGGCTGGGAATCCTGAGACCTAGTTCATGTCTTCCACCAAATAGCCATGTGACCTTGGCCCAGACACTTGCCCTGACGGGCTTCAGCTTCCTCATCTGTAAATTAAGTATGCACGTGGGTGTTGGGGACAGGATGAGGTTGGACTAGATGCTCTTCGAGGACTCTCCCTTCTAGCCCTAATGTTCTTGGACTTCATGGGGTCCTGATGTTTTCAAAAAGACCCATCAGGACCAAGCACAATGGAATGATCTCAGAGAGCTGGTGGGTCTGAGCACAGCTCTTTCCCTGGAATGTTGTGCGCGCACCTGCCCCAGATCACAGGATCACCTGATGTCCAGGAAGCCTGTGGTGACAGAGCTCCCATCATAAAGGCGATGGTTGGGGGCTGTGGCCTGGGTTTGCCCAAAGTGTCTAGTTATTACCATGGTCAGTGAAGGGCAAGAAGTTGGAAAGTCAGTGGTCTGGAGCTGGGTGCCTTTGGCGCCCCCTACTGGACACCAAGGAGCCTGCTCCACCTTTAACCTTCCATCACCTTGGCAGGCAGCAGGGAAAAAGATTGAGAACCACCGTTGGTCATAAGTACTTTCATTGCACTGCCTTTGTGGTCCGCGCTCCTCTCTCAACAATGGTCTAGATTTGACCCTCTAGAATTACACAGGCATTTGGGCCACACATTCACAGGGGTCCTCCTGTGCAGCGACAGGCACAAACATCAATATGCCCAGTAATAAACATCAGGGTCCAGAACGCCAGGTGCAACCCAGATGGAGAGAAGGGAAGAAAGAGCAATACGCAGGTATCTCGCTGCACAAATCCCCAGTGGAGAGAAGGTGTTGGGAAATGGAACGGAAAGATGTTGACTGCAGGCAGAGGATGGACCTGGGTTTGGGGGTAGGGACTGAACCTCCACAGAAGATCTCCAGGCTGAAGCAGTTATCCTAGAAATTCAAAACACCCACCATGTTCAGGAATGGGGTACAGGTGAAGGATACACCCTAGCAAAGCAGCTGGTCTTTGACCTTCTTCAGAGTCCATTAGTGCCAACTGGAAGTCAGAATATTCTAATTATGATCCACTGTGGCAGCACTAAGACCCTAAACTCCTTTCATTGCTTCTTAAATTGCTTTTAGAACCTGCTACCAGAATGATGTTCTTCAGTCAGAGGGAGAGAAAATGCTTCCTCAAAAGCTTTATTGGAAGAACCACCATGTTCCCACTTTTCCATCCTCCATCTCCCCTTCTTCATGGCTGAGAATGAGGGGCAACATGACTCTGAATTTGCTCTGATCCAGTCTTGGGTAGCTCCAGCCCCAAGTTATCAGGGTAAAAAGAAAAAAAAATTCTCCCAGGGGCGCCTGGGTGGCTCAGTTGGTTAAGCGACTTCCTTCGGTTCAGGTCATGATCCTGGAGACACGGGATCGAGTCCCATATCGGGCTCCCTACTCTGCGGGAAGCCTGCTTCTCCCTCTCTCACTCTCCCTGCTTGTGTTCCCCCTCTGGCTGTGTTTCTCTCTGTCAAATAAATAAAATCTTTAAAAAAAAAATTCTCCCATCAGTAGCGATTCTTTTCCCCTGTGAGTTCTCCCCTGATTCTCAACAGCACTACAGAGCTGTCCCCTATTCTTGGAACCCTTTTCTCTTCTTTTCCATCTGGCTTCACTTGAGAAGTCCTGCACCCATCCCAAAAGACATCTCAAGTGTGACTCAAGACTATGTCCTGCCTGGAGAGCTGAAGCACCTCCTGGGATGCACAGAAGCCACACTAGGTGCCCACCCCACCATCACCCCTGGCAATATTCATTAGTCATTCCCAGAGGAAGGGGAGTGCCCCCCTCCCAACTCCAGAAACGTTCCGTGACCACTCTGGGAGGCTCCCATCCAAGCTGGGATGACTTTGGATTCTTGAGTTGGTTTCTGCAGAAACGGGACTAACCAGGGCTCCCAACTACTGTACTGCGAAGAGGCGCACTGCATTGTTGGGCATGCCCCCAAACCTGGCCTGCTGCCCCATCCAAGCCTCCATGTGCCCCCACGGGCCGAGAAGGATCCCCGGCTCCCCCCAAAAGCCTGCAGCTGGTTTGCCTGAGAGAGGCTGCGAGTGAGGAGACCACACCTCGATCCAGCAAAGGCAGCGGGCAGCTACGCCGCTCGCGGGGCTAGCTCCTGGAGCTCTCGGCCACCCAGCGCTGTGCCCAGGAGCTAGGCTTCCCCGGGGAAGAAGCGCCAGCTCCACGGGGCTCTTCCCCATTCTGACAGTATAGTCACCCGATCAAGACCAGTAGCTTCCCCGGGCGAGGCTGAGCCCTTCTAGTGACTCCCAAATACCCCCAGCACATCCCTCCTCACCTGCTCCGCCCCCCTCGCCGCTCCAGTGCCCCTTCCCAAACGGCTGACCTCCAGCGCGCCCCCAGCACCTTCCCCGCCGGCAGGGTGGGCTGCGGTCTGCACACCCCCGCTCCCTCTTCTCCACCTCCAGCCACGCGCCGGCCAGACCCCCAGCCCGCGGGGGAGGCCCGGCGCTCCGCTCTGGTCCTGCGCCTCGCGGTAAGTTGGATGCACAGCCGCCGCCGCCGCCTTCCGTGGCTGTATGCGCCTTCCCGGTTCCCCGGCGGCGTCCCCGCCACCTCTGCGGGCGGGTCGGGAGAGGCGAGCAGGGCGGGAGAAACTTTCTCCGCCTGAGGGAGTGGGGGCACGGGAGCGGGTACTCACGCCGAGGTCAGCGCTCGGAGCCATCTTCGGGCTCTCTCAGCCCCACCGCCTGGGGGCGTCGGAGCGCGGGCACTCGCTACTGCCGCCGCCGCCGACGCCGCCGCCGCAGCCGACGCCGCCGCCTTCCAGCTCCCAGCCCCGGTCCCGGGCTGGCCGCGAGCCTCCCGCCCCGCCACCGCTCGCTCGCTTTATACAACTCCACTCGAGCGCGCCCGGGCTTATGTAAAGGCTGGCGGGGACCGCAGCCAATGGCACGGCAGCTGGAGCGGGGTGGGGGGGGCGGGTGGGGGGCGCCCGCGCGGCCAATGGCGGCGCGGGGAGTCCAGGCAGCCGGTGGGGGAGGGGACGCCTCCCCGCGCTGATTTAGGAGCGGGGATTGCGGCGGCAGCAGCCGGCAGCCCGGCCGGCTCGGCGCTGCGCGGCTGGCGCTGGGGTGGGAGGCGGCACGGGCGGCGGCGAGGGCGGGCGACCCCCGCACCCCGCCACTGCGTCGCGTAACCTTCAGGAAGCTGCGGGGCCTGGCGAGGAGGGGCGAGGCGAGGGCGCCTGGTTCGGCGCTGGCGGCCCCGGGTCGGCGGGAAGCAGGGGTCCCTCGGGAGGAAGCGCCGAGAAGGAAGGCCGGGGGGAGGGGAGGGAGGCGAGCCCCGGGGCCCCGCGGCCACCCCAGCGCGCAGGGCCGATGGTGGTGGCGCGAGTGGCGGCTCTGCCTTGCCTTTCCCCTGGCAGATAGTGATCTGGCGTCGCCGGGCCGGGCCGGAGCTGCCGCGCTAGGCGAGCTGATGGCGAGATTTCGCGCTGCGGAGCGAGCGCCGAGCCGATCTTTATCCGGCCTGGGAACGTGTCCGAGCGCCTCCCGGGGACTGCTCAGTATGGAGAGCTGCGCTTCGCGACAGCCCCAGAGGGCGGGGAGCGGGCGAGCAAAGCTACGAGAGCAAGCGCCGCGGCGGCGGCGGCGGTGGCGGCGGCGGCGGGCTGCGTCCCCTCCTCCCCTCACTCCGGTCCCTGCCCGCCGCCAGCGGTGCCCCCACCCCACCGCATCCCGCCGTGCCCCCGCCCTAGCAGTGCGGGTGCTGAGCTTAATCTCGGGTCCCCGGGTAGGCCCACCGGCTCTGGTCTTTCCAGCCTCCCTCACCGCTCTGCTCACAGGTACTGCCAACCCTCTCCTCGACCCCCTAGCCCGCCACAGTGGCCGGGGACGCTCCCTGGATCAGGGGCCACGCGGCCAAGCTTGGGGAGAACGCGCTAGGTCAGCAGTGCCCAAAATACTCGTGTGCTGGGCAGGAAACGGGCCTAGATCGATAACACTCTGAAGACAAGTCCTTTGTTTTGCGCCTAGACTAGAGCCTGGCACAGAGTAGGCGCTCAGTGAGGATTTACTAAATGAATTGTGAGCTTCCATGAGTAAAGTCTTTGGGTTTCGAAAAGCTGGGGCCCGCAAGGGGCGCTGGAAGAGAAAGACCTGGGGATACGCCATCGCCATCCGCAAGGGAGTGAGCTGAGATTGTTTTCCCATCTATTGATGCTTTGTGACTGTCCCTCTGACTTCTGGGCACTTAACTCTTCAAAAGGACTCCAGTGTTTTTGGGGGGGCTTTATTTTGTTTTGTTTTAATGGAGGCCCCCCCGCCAGTTAGCCCCTGGCCCCAGTTATCCGCAGATTTTGAGAACTACCAAGCCTACTTTGGCCCTGATTTCAGGTCTCTGTGATCTTCCTCGGGAAAGAAATAGCTAAGTATAGGCAATCTTTTTTAGCTGTGGGGCCATGGAACTAGCTCAGGTTCTTAGTCCTTTGAGGGTTGTAGACCCTTTTGAGAATCTAGCAAAAGTGATTGAATCCTTTCTCCAGAAAAATATACAAACACATGCACACACACACACACATACAAGCACATCTCCGGGTATCACCTCACCATCATTAGGGATCTCAAGTTTTTCCTGGGGCTCTGCTTAATGTCAGCCTGTTTCTCTAGGGGGTCTAGGGTGGTGGTTTATAAGCATTTCCTCTTGGGGGATCAAAAGAACCCTTTGGAAACTTTCAAGATTCTGATTAATGTTATGGGTTTGTTTCTTGGAAAAATGCACATGGTGTATACATGTTGCCATGCAAAGTTAGGGGGTTCGTTGATCCTTAAAACTCATTTAAGACCCCCAGTTAAGAACCTTCACTTAGCAGCAAATAGTCTGCCCCCAAGGACACATCTGATTCTCAGCTCTTTCCATAAAAGCCCAGTTTGTCCTATACCCTGCTGCATCATTGCCCCCCATCCCTGTTTTCAGAGGGCATCTGAGTCATATGGTGATGGCCTTGGCACTGAGAGGCCTTCTCCACACTTGTTTCTGCACTCTGGTCCCCGCCATCCTCTGAGTGTGGAGATAAGTTGCAGGTTGTCATGTTCTGTCTGATCAATGAGCATCCCTCAGCCAGAAACTCCAACTCAGGGAGATAGCAAGTGACTGGTAATTAACCAGTTTCACTCAGTCCCAAGCACCTGACCACACCTTTCCTGGTTTTTGTTCTCACCTCTCTCTGCCGGGCGAAGATGTGAGCACATCCCCAGCTGTGGAGGCTCACCTCACCTAAACCCGACAGATTTTGTAACCAGTGCAGTAATCATCAGCATTAGCCATCCAGATGTGGATAGGCTGTCTGCACGAAACAGCTCTATAATGATGTCACGCTTCCCTGCAGCTGGCCACATAAGGGTGCAACCGACCAGAGGTGCTGGGGAAGGACAGAGAAATGCAGGAAATGACGGAGATGTTCTTTCCAGGAAGTTCTCCAGGGAATGCAATCTGGTTTCTGCACTTGAACTTGTAAAGTTTGAGTCAGTGGGCCAGGCAGACCAGGTACTGTAATTTCATATTCCTCTAATATCCTCCACCTCTGTTCACTCAGTTCATGTCTGTGTCTACTCAGAGTCCAACCCTGCCCTGCCTGTCTCACAAACTGTAGGCATCTTACCCTCACAAACTGCCCAGGCACACTGTTATGGACTGAATTGCCCCCCCAACACACCCGATTCATATGTTGAAGCCTTGACTTCCATTGTGACTATATTTGGAGATAGAACCTTTCAGGAGGTAATTAAGGCTAAATGAGGTCACAGGGTAGAACCCTAATCCTTGGGATTGCTGTCCTTATAAGAAAATAAAGAAACACCGAAGGCTTCCCTCTCTCTCTGCACGTGGACAGAAGAAAGGTCATGTGAGGACACAGACAGAAGTGGCAAGCCAAGAAGAAAGGCCTCTGAGGAGCCCAAACCTGCCGGTGCTTTGATTTGGGACTTCCGGCCTCCAGGTGTGAAAAAATGAATTTCAGTTGTCTAAGCCATCGTGTGTGATGTTTTGTTATGACCACAAGAGCAAACTAAGACAAACACGTTTTCAACACTCTCCTTACTGGATCCAGTCTGTTCAGTCCCCTCCCAATACCCTGACTCCAGCCTTCTCCACTCAGTGAAGTCTCTCTCCGTATCATCCTTCCACAAAGGATGATTGTCCTATCTTATCTGGGACACTTGCCTAAGATGTTTTATCTTCTGACACCCAAACTAAGTCTCACCTCGAACACCACCTTCCCAAACTGCTCTGGTCAGTGAGCTTTGCCTTTTCTGCTCTGTTGCTGGCCAGGAGCATCTTAACACTCTAATGTCCATATTGTTCCGTTTTCTAATTATTTCTTATGCGTGAAATATGGTCATCCTATCAGAATGGAAACCCCTTTAAGTTGTGAGTTTGTGCCTTACACTTGAGCGCATCATGGAAGTCATCATGAACTGGGCACAATTATTCCAATTAAACACGCTGACTTTAAAAAATACCAGAGGGGCGCCTGGGTGGCTCAGTTATTAAGCGTCTGCCTTTGGCTCAGGTCATGATCCTGGAGTCCTAGGATCGAGCCCCATGTCGGGCTCCCTGCTCAGTGGGAAGCCTGCTTCTCCCTCTCTCACTCCTTCTACTTGTGTTCCCTCTCTAGCTGTGTTTCTCTTTGTCAAATAAATAAATAAAATCTTAAAAAAAAACCAAAAAACAAAAAACAACAATACCAGAAAGGTTAGGTGGCGCTTCATTTTCTAAAAGCTCAGGACATTTCACGTGTGTCATTTCAGTTATCTCGAAAGCTTATTGGAGTGGGGGCTCTTGGGAACCAGCTCTCCCCTATAGTTCAGCCTCAGATGGGTTACACAAGTCACTTAGAGCCATACCAAGTTAGCCCTCCTTTCTCCACATCAGAAGATTTGCTGTCTTTGCTTTCCTTGTCACCATTCCGGATCCACCTGGCTGTCTTCTCATTCTCCAGATGGAAAGAAAAGGCCAGGGAATCTCAGACCTTAGAGATGCTTCTATTCCAACAGATCTGTTACAAAAGAACAGAGAGGTTACTCCAGTTCCTCAAGTCCTTATCTCAAACCCTTGAGGCCAGAAGGGGTTTAGAATTCAGAAAGGTACCATACATTCTGAGATGTCCCCAGTGAGGTCTTGGGCAGCATCTCTTCACAGGACCCATGAATATTTCTGCAGTAAAAATATGAATGTTCTCATGAAGCAGGTGTGAGGACAAAGGAGCTTCACACCAGTTCAGGGCAGGTTTTGCCACCAGATGCGTTTTGGCACTAAACTCGCAAACAAAATGAAACAAAAATGCACCTTTTGACTTTCAGAGATTTGAGAACTTGGAATTGCAGATGAGGGATTGTGGAATTAGGCTTGGCGTCCCCAAAGAAATGAATGCTTGCATGAAGGTGTGGGAAAGCAACAGTGGTAGCAAATGAGAAACAATAACCTGTGTAAGAAGTGAGGATTGTGAGGAAGAGTGAGGAGATGGCCCCTTCTCAAGCCAACCTGTACGGTGCTGTGGTTCCTTCCTTGGAAGGAACACGTATTTATCGGATGGCTGCTGAGTTCCAGATGCACTTGTGTTAACAGTGGCTTATAAGTGACAGATGCACAGAAGGGACCCGGGAGGGGAGGCAGGTAGGGGTGAAGGTGCAGAAGCTCTTGCAGAAAGCCACAAACCACGGTGCACTTCCAGCTGGCCAGAGACAGCTAATTCAGAACAGCATGGAACGGGAGTGCCTGTTACAGGAAACTTCCCCAGGTAGAGAGGGGGCAGACCTGGGAAGGGAGACTAGAAAAAGAAGAGCATTATGGAATCCTAGAGAAGCTAGTTAGAAAGGTCAGGGCCTTTGGGGGCTGGGGAGAGCCCGGGAGTGACGCCGTGGTAGGCAATTGACCGCTGTTGTTTTCTGTACTTAGGAGGTTTAGGTCTTTGAAGTTTTCCCACACTGTAGTGGGGTGGCTTTTCAATCTGAGGGCCTGACTGAGAGTGTGACACAGGGACAAGGCAAGGCCATGGTGAACCCCTAGGTGCACAGCTTACTATCCCTGCCTGAGATGCCCAGCCAGCAATACCTTTCATGGTCAGAGGGTTCCCTGGAGCCCAACGTCAGCAGCAGGAAGGCCTTATCTGGAATCTTAAGGCTAGCCTGTGGCTTGCCTTGGTCCTGCTTTGTCTTTGCTTCAGGCCCCAGTACCTGCTCTCACCCTTTTCTTCTGACCGAGCTCTGATTGGTACTCCCAACTCCAACAAGTGGGTCTCTATCTTGCTCTCCCATCCTGGTACCCAACCACACGACCCTGGTTTTCAGGGACTAGGATTCTGGGGTCCAGGTACACTACTTCTTTCCCTGTGCCTGAGTCTTTACCACCTGCTATCCCTTATCCCTGATATCTACTGCCTTTTTGAGCCTCTGCCCACTGCCTCATGCCAGCTTCCTTTGACAATGCCCTTAACCTGGCCTGATTTCCTCCCCTCCCAGCTGCCAGGACCTCACAAGATCCTGGCCCTGTCTTGGTGGGTAGGTCTTGATCCAGTTTCAGCCACTCTTGGCCTGGCATGACCAGCTGCCGACTCAGCCAGGTTTCTGACAGACATGAGCTCATGGTCATGGTTTAAAGAAGAAGAATAAAATGGCCTTTTAGCAGGTGGGGGGAGGGTGTAGAAGCAGGCATTTGCTGGCAGCAAGAGCCAGAGACTTCTGGGCCAGGGCTGCCTGGCCTGTTCCATCCCAAAGGAAAAGAGAAATGGGTGAAAAGTGAACAGGAGAGGGAGGTGAACAGGGAGGAGTAAATAAAAGGAGGAAAAGAATCAGGAGGAGAGAGAAAGGGAAGGAAGGATCTTGGAGGAAGCAAAGGGTGGAAGAGAACATTTCTAGTCTGTTTTGAATGTGTAAACTGAACATGAACATCTTGTCATCCACAAAGAGTCAAGTATTGACACAAAAGAAGATGGAAAAGGTAATTGTGTGGGAAAAGAAGGAGATCAAGAGGGAGGAGTATGGGGGAAAGAGAGGGAGGAGGGAGGAGCCAGACCATTTAGGGAGGTGGGTTAGATGGAGGTAGAGGGCTGACAAGAACAGGGGGACAAGAATGGACAGCATCTGGGAAAAAGGAATCCATGTCTGAGTACTCCCCTCCCCCACCACTCTCTCTCCACCTCTTGGTTCTTTTCTGATTTGTCCGAAAACTCTACCCCCATCTCAACACACCATTCCATTAAAGACAGAATGAATTTCTCACAGGTTCAGCTGCAGGGTCTGGAGGTATTGTTTTGAACTGCCAGATGTGAGGGTAAAATGACGTAAGTCTCTTAGGCATTGCCTACCATCCACAGAGTCAAGCGAGTCATTGCTTCTTGCATAGGGATCTGGCTTTATATTTCCCATAAACATCTTTAGGGTCTGGCCCACAAGAGGCCCTCAACCAGCCTCAGATAAGTCACTCCTTCCAGGGACCCCTTGGCTCAGCCCCACCTGAGTGCTGGAAGGGTCTGCTCTGTTTCTTGTGGCTCCACTCACACCTCAGAGGCAAAAGCCCAGCCCTGACCCGGGGCCATGCACACAATGGCTAAAGACTGACCACAAGCAGAGCCTACATTCCCCCACACTGGTGAGCTAGGAGAAAATCACAAGGAATTACAGTTGTTTAAGTGCAGCTCAAACTAGCAGAGAATAAAAGCAACTCCATGCTCATTGCAAGAGAAAGGAATTGAGATTTCATGAAAAGAAGGCTTTCTTCTCCGGGAGAGTTGTGAGATGTTAGAACCAGATTCCTGCAGAGGTTGTGGAAACGGCTCCCCTGGAGGTCTTTAAGAGCCAGAGCGCAATTCGCTCTCCAGCGATGTGGCTACAACAGCTGTGTGTAAGCCTGGGGCACTGGCAGCGGGGAGCTTTGGGACCTCTCAGGAGGCCAGCGAAACCTCAAAGGCAGGGCCAGGGGCTGGGGCAGGGAGGGAGAGGGCAGGCCCCAGGGAGGCAGGGGGCCAGAGGTTCAGGCATTGGGAACAGCAGTAATGACGACGTGGAGTTCTGAGTGGAGAGCCCTGGCAGGCTGCTGTTGTCTGATCCGTCCAATTACTGCCTGCTGGCCAGCCCGCTGTGCGAGGCAGTGGGGAGGGAGGGAGCTCATTCCAGAACCTCAGGAGTCGATTGGACCCAACCAGACAAAGGCCAAGTGTTCCACCAAAGTAAAGCAGGGTGCTGAGGCTGGCCCCCTACACTATACAAATAATGAAACCTGAAGAGGGTTCTTTCACGGGGCTCCTTAAGCAAGGAAGTCTGGGGAAGATTCCAGGACTGCTAATTACCCCAGGTTAAAGCACCCCATCTTCCTGGAGGACCCATTTTTACTGGAAGATGTGCTAGGGGCAGGGGGCAAGAGGAGGTGTGTTAGGTAATTTAGCTAGTAAGAAATGGAAAATATGCTTTTCATTTTGATAAATCTAGAGAGATCACAGAGTTGAATGCAAAATTGTGTGTGCATCTTTTACACAAAAGACTTTTCAGACTTCCTGTTGAGCGAGATCCACTCCCCCACCACGACCCCTGGGGTGGCAGGGGTTAAGGCTTTCTTCTGCTTTGGGACTCCTTTGGCAGTCCAGTTGGACCAGGGACCGCTGTAGTATTTATGAAACATTGTCTCCTGCCCTGCCTCATCGGGATAGCTGGCATGCATTTCAGCACATTCTGTGGGCCGGACACTAGGCCCTCTATGACAAAGAAGTGAGTATTTGTATTTTCCCTGTAGTGGAGTGGAGGAAACAGACCCAAAGAGAGGGAGTGATCTCTCCCCCTCAACAAGATTCTCACACAGCAAAGGAGGCTTAGGAGTGTGGGTGCTCTTTTCTGGTATGCCGTGCCTATTCCATTGTACCCTCCGCCCTTCCCTGGCACTCTGCCATGCTCCCCCACCTGTTCCTTATCAACAGCAATCACAGCACTTGCTGCCACATCCCCCCTCCTAAGAGCCTTCCAGGCAGGAGGGACAGGTCCAGGGTAAACGGCAAGCCCAGGGAATTCAGCTGGTGTCTGTGCCTTCGCTCCTGCCGGTGACAATGGCACATTCTGCACACATTTACAGGTAAGGACATTAGCACAGGGACACCAACACCCCCAGGTCATAAGCAGAACATCCAATTCCTAAGCTGGGCCAGAGGAGCTCCAGCTCAGTGCAGAGTTCAGGGGCTTCTGAGATGTGACCAATTCACTGCACAGGGCAGGATGGATGGCTCTCAGCCAGCATTTATTCAGGGCTTGTTAGGTGAGGGCTCTGTGTTAGGCCAGTGGGGGAACAAAGATGAATGAGTCCTCTTCTGCCTTCAAGGAGCTTACAATACAGCAGGGAATTGATGTGGAACTCATGCAGAAAGAGATAGGGAATAGGAACAGGCTGGGAAGCCGGGGCCTGCAGGTGATGCCTCTCCTCCTTCATCAACTGTAGGGCGGGAGAGGTTTCCCCGGATTGGTTACCGGGAACCTTCCCTCCCCATCTCTACATGGAACTCTGCCCTCTCTCTACTCACTCAAGGTCTTCCGGGAGCTCATCATCTGCTCCACGTTCCCCGGCAGCCACCGCAACCAAAGCCGCCGTGACCTGGGCTCAGAAGCTGATCTACCGACACAGAGCGGTACGAAAGACTACACGGCGGGCGGCACGTACACGTGCTGGGTGCTGCTTGGGTGTTTCTACTGCTCCAGTTGTTCCTATGAGCCGAGCCTGAGTCCAATTCTTATGCCCATTTTACAGATGAAAAAGCTGAGGTTAAGTAAACAGCAATCAAGGGGCAAAGCTGGGACAACAGGTACAGTTTAGACAGCCGTTCCACATGGAGGACTCACTTGGGCCTCCCCATGACACCATGGTAGAGGTAGATGGGGACACGGGGACCCAGAAGGAGCAGGTCTGCAGGTGAAGTAGAGTCTAGAATCCAGATCTGACTCAGCCTGGTATTCTTTCCATTATATTTTGTTGCTGAAATCAGAAAATATTCCCTGGACATTTCCAAGAACCCTGTTCCCAACCAGGCTTTGACTCCAAAGGGTCTTTGCCCTTTCCTCATGGTGAAACAGGTAGGACCAGGCCAGGGGGAAACCAAAAAGGCTTGAAAGACTGCCACCCGGTGGTATCCTGAGTGGGGGCACCTGAACGGGCCCAGGGCCTCAAGGGGTGGTGGCCTTGGGGGTCCATGATAACAAGTGTGCGGTACCAGAAGTTGGAACTTACTGACCACCAGGTGTATGCCAGGGGTACCAGAAGTTGGAACTTATTGACCGCCAGGTGTATGCCAGGGGTACCAGAAGTTGGAACTTATTGACTGCCAGGTGTATGCCAGGGGCTCTGCAAAGCATGGGCAGCGCCTTCTGTCACTTCTTCCTCCCATTAGCCATGTGCGGTTGGTCCTATTGACAATCACCCCCATTTCAAAGATGAGGAGGCTGAGGCTCAGAGGTTAATGACCTGTTCAAAGTCCTGCTGCTGGTAAATCTTAACACTGGTATTCAAACCCAGCTCTGTCTGACCTCAGCGATTGCTTCACTTAGCCATTCCTTATCCTGCTTCCCCTGCCTTACACCCGGCCACTGCCTGCCTCTCCTGTGTCATACCACATCCCCAGCTCCCTGAGCAGCAGCCTCTCTGACCTTCTCTCCATTCTTCAAGATCATCCTCATGCTGGGCCTTTGCACGTGCTGTGCCCTCTGCATGGAATGTTCTCTCTGGTTTACCCATCATTTATGACTGATTATACAGGTCTCGGCTCACTGTGGTCACCTCCTCAAAGATGCTCTCCTGACCATTCAGCCAAGGCACCCCCGGGTAAGCCCAGCTCCTCACTGTCCATTGATTTCCCATAGTGCCTTCTCAGGGTGAGGCACTCTTTGAGATGATATTGTTGATTTGTTCATATGCTTGCTTGTTGTCTGGATCCCCCCACCCCCAAGAACGTCAGCTCCAGGCACCACTGCAGGCCCAGTGCTTAATACAGGGCTTGCAAAATAGTTGCTCCACAAATATTTGCTGGATGAATCCTTGGAGGTGACAAAGGCCCTTCGACCATTATGTTATGCATTTAACTCAGAGGCCTTCTCACTTCTCCTGTGGTTTCCTGTCATCTCTGCCTCCTTCCTCTTTCGCCCCCTCCCCTATATATTCAGGAGCAGAGCTAGGACATGGTTTAATTTGATGGTCAGAAAAATATTAGATGCAGTAAAAATAAGATGGTTTGCATTGCTGGTCCCCAGTATTTGATATAGTTGAAGCGTCTGGGTTTTTTGGTGGTGGTTGTTGTTAATTCTTGTAATTAGCTTGTATCTTATAGATATTGCTCTTGGTCATTTAAAAAGAGGCTTAATTGGTCATTCAGGCTTGGAACCTATTCTTTTCTCCAACTTTATTACTGCCTCCACCACAGTCAGAACCTGGAAAGGTAGATTAGCATCTCAGGATTATAAACTGCCTGTTCTCACTCACCCACATTTGGACGTGCTCCAGAAAACAGGCTCTGGTTTGTGAATTTGAATTTAGAATCCTGGCACTTGTAAGAAGAAGCCCAGACCCGGGCACAATTCTTAGAGTCTGCTGGAAATCTGAGCAGAGTACAGATGCTTACCCAGATGAATTTCTATCCAAAGATGTGAGTTGCCTCGGAAAGGAAAAACCGCCATGGTTAATGGTCGTTAGAGTTTCCTTGATGTAATTTCAGAGAAGGAGGAGAGCCACAAACCAGGTTAAATGAAACCAGGAGACTTGAGCTCTGAGCTGATAGCCCCATGATGGTGTGATGGCAGAGCCATAGTGAGGGTGAGCATGGACTGGGAGGGGCAACCTGACCTCTCGTCTGGCCGCCGCCTCTGGCCTCTGTCTGGCCCACTCTCCTTCCTTAATCTGAAAGATAATATGGAGCTCGGAGCTCGGAGCTCGGAGCTCAGGCTGGTCTTTCAGATTCCCTGCAGCTCTGATGTTCTAGGTCTTCATGGGGTGGGGGCAGCCAGAGAAAGTATTGGCAGGAAAGAAAGCTAATGTTGACCGAATTCCTTCTCTACATCGGTGGCATCAGGTCCTCACGGTCTCTATTTTGCGATGAGAAGAAACAGAAAGAGAAATTTAAGTGACATGCCTAAAGTCACAGAGCTGGAATGTGATGGCACTTTGGCACAAGGCATCTGGCACTTACATACCTTCTCCACATGATGCTCCAGAACATTCAATTCCTAGAAGTCGTCCTTATCTCCAAAGGAGCACCGCTCTGGTTCGCACAGTGACGGGGGGACGGGAGAGCACAGCTGGGGTTGTCAGATTTCTTGGTTTTTTTCAGCACCAGTTTCTGGCTCCTAATTAGGCAGCTGAGGGGTGAAAAGCTAACGTGGATGTAAGTAATGAGCAGCGGACCTTGTGTCACAGGCCGACCCTGGATACAGGACCTAGAGTGGTTCTGTAATTACACCAGCCAGTGTTTATCCAGGGTCTCTGATGTGCTGGGCACTCACAGCCTGCAGCAGCGGAGGGCTCATTATGTACTAGGCAGACGAATGGACTTGGCCGTGTGTTTCCTATAGGGGAGCCAGATGACTCTCTCTACTATGCTGATTGAGGAGATTGGGCCTCAGTTTCTGAGAGATGAAGCAAGGACCCCCAGGTCAAACCACCAGGATCACCTGTTTCTGCTTCCAGATGATGGAGGAGGATACTCACCAGGAAAGCAGAGGAGCTGCCATTTTCTGAATGAGAAATTAGGGCTCGTGGTCTGATGTGTTGACTGGTCATGTAGCAGGCTCTTGGAAAAATCCAGAACAGTAGTCATCACCATAGTCCTCAGCACAGTGCCCTACCTTTCAGTGTGTCCTCTGCTCCATGTTCCCCACACCGCTCTCTGGCTGCCCAAAGCCCTCCCACAAAGATGCATTACTCTGCTTTCCCTCCTCCAAAGAATTCTGTGCTCTAGAATCATCACTTCTTTTATTTATCTATTTATTTATTTATTTATTTTAAATTTATTTATTTATTTTAAAATTTATTTATTTCAGAGAGTGAGCACGTATGAGTGGGAGGTGGAGGGAGGGGGGAGGGACAGAAGGAGAGGAAGACGCAGACTCCCTGCTGAGCAGGCTCCATCCCAGGACCCTAGGATAAGGACCAGAGCCAAAGGCAGATATTTAACCAACTGAGCGCCCAGGCACCCTAGAATTACAACTTCTTTTAAGATACAACCAAATCAACTATTCTTGAGCTGGACACCTACCACCATATTGGGTGGGGGGTTAAAAGAAAGTGATTGGTGTAATTCATACTAAGATGTGAATGACTAATAAGCCCCCCATTGCCAACAGATGTTTGTCCTTTTAAAGAGAAGCTAGTGTATCCACCAGATATCTTTCCTTACTGGGATCCTAGCTGCCTGGCACTGTGGGGGCAGGCTCATGGGGGGTAGGTGGAAAGAGACTAATTTCTGAATGGAAATGTTTCTGACCGATGAATAGAGTTCAGTGGCAAAGGGAGAGCTCTTGGAAAATCCAAAAGCTACTATTGGCATTGTCTCATCTTTCTAGACCCTCTCTTCAGCGAGAAACCATTTTAATAAGGCTGTAATTTTGTTACAGAATTTTGTAATTAAATATCCTTAAAAGAAATGAGGTTTCAGGTCCCTATCTCCCAATTTATCATAGACGTAATGCCCCAAGGTACACAGTGTTTAATCAAGAATGTTGTAACTCCATGTAGGCCTTAACAATAGGAAGGGCTCTGAATTTATCATGAAGGTTACTTTCTGTTCTTGAGATGTTATTCTGTTTACCAAGTTGCAGAATACATGGTGCCTTCCTAGTGAGAAATAACAGGCTCTCCCTCAGCCTTGCATTCATCCCAGTCCCATGCACCTCTCATCTTCAGAGAGAAATCTATCCATCAGCTCTCCATAGAATAAAGGTTCAGAATTGGCTTCTTCTTTTAAGGAGCAGACGCGCTCCCCCTGCTGGCTAAGGCCACCCACTACACCTGCGTGCTGCGAAATCACACCACTTTGGACTTGGTTCAAACCACAGGAAGAGCACCTACTCTGTGCCAGGTGCAGTGCTAAGGGATATAAAAATGAGAAGGACCAGGCCCCTGTCCTCAAAGAGCTTAGAATATGGTCAGAGAGCAAAATGTGCCTATACATTGTACATAATACATATAGCAATGTAACTTCTAATTGCAGTATCATAGAGAAGCAAGAAATTACTTCTGTCTACAGAGAAGAGGGAGGCTCCAAGGTGGTGATAAGCCTCTTACCTGCATCTTGAGAAAGCAGCTGGATTTCAGAAAGTGAAGAGGAAGAGAATGGTCGTTGTAAATAGTCCTAGAATGTTAGTGGTGAAAGAGACCTAAGGAAGCCTGTACTTTAATTTCTTCCTTTATAAGCCAGGGAAAAGGAGCTCAGAGGGGCCACATGCTCTAGATGTAAGAGACATGCCCTAGAACAGAGATTGGAACCCTCCTCTTCTCCTTCCAACTCGAGGCTCACTGAGAATTCCAGCTGGCAGGAAGAATGAAAGATGGGTGTGGGAAGTGCCTGATATGTCAGGGAAATGGAGAAGGGAGTCTGAGTCGCCACCACAAGAAATCCAATCCCATTTACTGAGGAAGTGAAATGGTCTGGTTAATTTAATTTCCTAATTAGATGGAAGTTCAGCAGAAAGGCTGCGTTGTTAGAAATGTTAATTTTTTTAAAACTTCCTAAAATGCTTTATTTCACTTTTTTGCCTTAGTAAGAAAAATAAAGGTAACAGATCATTCATTGATAATTCTGGATTGTTCCATCCCTCACAGTATTTTAGATGTAGATAGCATGCAAGCTTATAGGTATAGACCCTTGTAGGGCTTTTTAAATTCTTTAGAGGCAAGATACTTGCTTGCCATTTGTCTCTTCCTCGTCAGCTCTAGTATTTAGATTTATTTATCAGGGTGGGGGAGTTGAGTATAGAAAACGTGTGATGAGGTGAGTGTGCTGTCTCATTTTTCTCTGGATAACTGAAGGTTTGCTGGGTTATTTAGGTGATCCCTCCTGCCCTGCCCTCACCTTTGCCTGGCTGTGCTGGGCAGTGGGTTTTCCATGAGGAGCCCCGCAGAATTCCTGCATGTGCTTTGGAAAGGAGCAGGTGAGACATTCCATTGAGGATACTGGCTGGCTTCTACCCCAACTCTCCCCATTGGGACACCCCTCAAAAGTTATGAGCAGTGGCCTTGTCTAAATGGGGGTGCTGTGGGATTTGGTTCCAGCCTGGGTGTGGCAGCCAGCCTCCCAGATGGCCCTCAAATGATCACCCTCTGTGGTTCCCTCCTATGTTACACCAGAATTGAACTTTACAACCAGGGCGCCTGGGTGGCTCAGTCAGTTAAGCATCTGCCTGCAGCTCAGGTCTTGATCTCCGGGTCCTGAGATCGAGCCCTACTTCAGGCTCCCTGCTCAGTGGGGAGTTGGCTTCTCCCTCTTCCTCTGCCCCTCCTCCATTCCCACTCATGCTCTCAACCAATTAAATAGTTGATAGTATCTCACTTCCTGGTTGGGTTATAAAAAAGCTCACGGCTTCCATCTTGGTGAGTCTTTTTCTGTCTCAGATACCTTGCTCCGGGGGAAGCCAGCAGCTTTTGGCATGAGCAGCTCTGTGGAGGGTTCCACGGGGCAAGGCCCTGAGGTCTCTAGCCAACAGCCACGTGAGTGAGCCTGGCAGCAGAGCCTCCTGCCCTAGTTAGGCCTTCAGATGATGGCCACTGCTGCCTACAACTTGACCGTAACCTTATACGAGAGCCTGAGCCAGAACTATTTAGATTCCTGACCCTCAGAAAGTGTGTGAGATAATAAATATTGGTTGTTTTATGTTGCTGAAATTTAGGCTGATTTTATTACATGGCAGTGGATAACATACAGCAAACTTGAGATCTCGCTGGCCTGGGGAACTCAGGCGCTGCTGTGTCTCGGCTCCATCCAAGTAGCCAGAGGTCATCTGGACACCTGGAATCTCTCTCTCTTTTTTTTTTTTTTTTAAGATTTTATTTATTTGACAGAGAGAAACACAGCCAGAGAGCGAACACAAGCAGGGGGAGTGAGAGAGGGAGAAACAGGCTTCCCGCCAAGCAGGGAGCCTGATGTGGGACTCAAACCCGGGTCTCCAGGATCCTGACCTGAGCCGAAGGCAGTTGCTTAACCAACTGAGCCACCCAGGTGCCCCGGACACCTGGAATCTTAACTCCAGAAGGGGACTTGGAGATTAGCTGGGCTATTACCTCATTTTACAGATGGAAGAAGAAGGGCCAGCAAGGAGAAGGATATGTGTGAAGGCATGCTGAGGCCAAAACTTGGATCTCCTAATTTGGGGCTCACTCTTTTCTCCCCATATTCCTATTCCCAGGACCTAGTCAACTTCCCTGCTCACTCTTTCATCCACCAAATAGTTGTTATGTGCTAGGTGCTATGTTCAGCCCTGGGGCATTGTAGGGACTCACGGCATATGTCAAAGTTACTATTTGAATAACATGTAATTATGATAATGGATACATGGTGAATGAGTGAATGAATGCATGCATGAAAAAGACTGGAGTACAATCAGGAGACTTGTGTGCTAGTCCTCTCTTTGCCACAGATGTCCTGGGTTTCCTTTGTCATTTTCTGTAAACGAAGGTTCCAGACTGGTGTGTGGTACAAAGACTTACATTAATACACAGAATCTTGGGCTTTTAGAACTAGACAGGATTTGGGCAGGCAAGTGATGCTGACATTTTAGAATGATAGTATGTCCCTTTTGTATCCAGAGGTACAAAAACTTCTGCATTCAAATTCTGGGGGATTCTTTGAACATTTGAAGTTCATCTGTGGACTTCCTAGTGACCCATAAGCCAAGCATCTGTGATGCAATCTAATCTTCTGTTATTTTAGGCAAGAAAACTGAGAGCCAGAGAAGAGAAGTTACCTGCCCCACATCACACAGCAATTTAGTAGCAAAGACCATCCTTGAAGTCCTGAAATCTGGTCCAGTACTCACTCCACACAGAACCCTGACTAACGGAAAGCTGACCAGTGATGAGGAAAGTATAAAAGAACTTCAGGAAATCACACACACAGTTTTATTTCCTGTTAATACCTCTTGGGGACAGGCAGAGCAGCTTAAATGATCAACTCTGCCTTCAGCATTAGGGCTAAAAGGCATCAGTGGATGGTTCCTAAAACTGGGCCATTGGAAACCACTAGAGCCTGGACTGGCAGATGTGAGGAGTGTGGAGGGTGGGGGACCATGGGGCAAAGTCTTGTGGAGTGGGTGCTCAGCAGTGAAGCCCCAGGGACAGTTGGCTTCACCCTGCCTGCTGGCTGGTCCCAGGTGCTCAGGGGCACCTCAGCTGTGGAACAGAGAGTCCACATTTACATGGGACCTGATTTCTCCCTCCTCTCACGTTAACAAGTAGCTCATCATAGTATCAAAGGGCAGGGATCTGGGGCCTGCCTGGGTGTAGAGTCCTGTTTTGCTACTCTTTGTGCTATGCCATCTCGGGCTATTGGCTAACCTTTCTTTCTGATCTGTAAAATGGGACAATCCCAGCACTTACACCACAGGCTTATTGTGAGGGACCAGGGAGTCTGTTTGGTAAAGTGCTTGGAACAGAGCCTGGCATGTAAGAAGTGCCAGGTAAGGGGCGCCTGGGTGGCTCAGTTGGTTGGGTGACTGCCTTCGGCTCAGGTTGTCATCCTGGAGACCCGGGATCAAGCCCCACATCAGGCTCCCTGCTCGGCGGGAAGCCTGCTTCTCTCTCTCTCACTCCCCCTGCTTGTGTTCCCTCTCTCAGCTGTGTTTCTCGCTGTCAAATAAATAAAACCTTAAAAAAAAAAAAAAAAAGAAGTGCCAGGTAAATGTGTGGTAAGTAAGGACATAACATCCATACTTCTTCGGGGATCAGTTTTCTCTGTGGGGTCCTTTAGAACAGAGGCCACTAAACTTCAAGAAGGGCCACAATAAAAAAATCAACTTCATCGCGGTACAAGTCACCTCCAATAACGTGTGTGTTGTAAGCATACATTTCGATGGTTGACCTTGGCATGTTAATGGGCTTGTGTGACCACCACCATAGTCAGGATACAGAATGTTTCCATCCTTGCTCGTCCCAGCCACTCTCCCTTTACCCCGAGCCCCAGATAACCATGATCTTTGCTGCCAAGGGTTATGATGACGCATCTCTATCAGTAAGAAGGTGTTGAGCTGCCACAGTACATGTATGTCTCCCAAGATATGGATGTATTTACTTATATATCACATCTGTCTTGTTAACAGCATGTATTGTACATGCTAGGAACACTTACTTTCTGTTTTATTTGTATTGTTATTGTTATTTTTTAAAAGATTTATTTATTTATTTTAGAGAGAGAGAGAGGGAAAGAGCTGGGGGAGGGGCAGAGGGAGAGAGAAGCCTCAAGCAGACCCCCCTCTGCTAAGCACAGAGCCTGACTCGGGGCTCGACCCCAGGACCCTGAGATCATGACCTGAGCCGAACAAGAGCTGGATGCTCAACTGAGCCACCCAGGTGCCCCACTTTCTGTTTTATTTTTTAGATTAAGAAAGAATGAGAGAAATGATTAAGCAAACATTACAAAATGTGAACAATTGTGAATCTGGGTAGAAGGGATATGAGCTTTTTTTTTTTTTTTTTACAAAGCTCTTGAGACCTTTCTGTAAATTTGACATTATATCAAAATAAAAAAGTGATAACAAATTAAATAAACCTAAGTAGCAGTAGACGGAGCCACTGTGTGGCGTGCGGAGCACAGGTCTACCTCAGAACCCCCTGGAGAGTTCGCTAAGGCTGCTGGAGTCTGGGGGCCTCGTCTGGTTGGAAGGAACCCAGAGCCACAAGGTCGAGGCCTCGGGCACCTGCCTGGCACCTAGTGAGGAGGTCAGGTTCCCGAGGACTGTGGGGCCTTTGGCATGAGAGGACCTCTCTGGCTGGCTGAGTCCATACTGGTCTTGGGGGTAAAATGGGCCAAACCTGAGTCTGGCAGGCAAAGAGCTGGCTCAGATTGGCAGGGCGGATCTGTCTGCAAAGATGTTCTGTATCCATAGAGCCCTGGATATGTCTGAGGGCTTAGGGCGTCCACGACCTGCAAGAACGAGGTAGCTTACTGGTACATAAGATTATTATCTAAATGTAATATAAAGTATCAGTTGGTTAGTACACCACCATGATCTCTTGAGCCATCACTGTAGGGGGCTGCTCAGGCTGCCCAAGGAACATTCCACAGACTGGGGGGCTTTAAGCCACAGAAATTTATTTCTGGAGTTCTGGAGGCTGGGAAATCCAAAAGCAAAGTTCTGGAGCCTTAGTTTCTGGCTTGTAGACAGCGACCTTCTGGCTGTGTTCTCACATGGCCTTCGTCTGAGTGCATGTGGGGAGGGGGCAGCTCTGGTCTCCTTCTACTTTTACAAGCACACCCATCCCTTCAGGTTGGGATCTCACTCTTATGACTGCAACATATATGCATGCATTTAATGACTTCCAAATACAGTCACACTGGGGGGTTAGGGCTTCGATGGATGCATTTTGGGGGGACCATCTACCATCTGGCGTGACTACCACTATGATAGTCTTAACTAGGGACCCAGTTCCTCCTGTCCACGGCTTTGGTCAAGTGTGCCCCCACTTGGGACAGCCTCCCACCCCTCACAAGGCATTCTCTGGTCTTTATTCTTTTCTACTGCTTTGCCCCTTTCTTTTGGTTCTTAGCTTGTTGCTGGTCCCTAAGAATGTTCTCTGTCTTTGCACATGCTTTCCCTCTGCTGCTTGCCTTGGTCAATGGAATCTTGGCTTTTATAGGAGTTGGATCTACAAGGCCAGAAAATGAATTCCCTAGAACACTCTTACACTGGCAGCCTATCCCCCTTAAATCACCCCAGCCTTCCCCTTCTCTGATTGTCATGACAATGGCCATCTCAGCATCCAGCAACCCACTGGCTGCAGGAAGAGGTACACAGGGAGCTCACAAAGCTGCCGGTCCTGCTGGAAGTCGCAGTCACCCCCGAGTCGAGTGGAGTCCTGCCCCAGAGCCCTGTGCTGGCCTCTTCCTGTCGCCGGGACATCATTAGAAATGTTAATTATTAATTATTGCTAAAAGCACTTTTTGCTGCATTGCTATTCTCAATTGCTCTCACCCTCTCTCTTGTCCCCCCTTTCTCTCTGTAACTAGATCTGGGTTCCTGGGTCTCCTGTTTTTCTTGTGGTCCTTTTCCTCTGATCACCTCTCACCTGGGGGCTGGTGAGTTGAGGTGTCCTGGGTTAAGGGGCAGCCAGGGAGAGGTAACTGAGCATATCCTTTGGCTGTGTCACTCTGACCAGAGTGCCCACTTCCTTCTTTCAAAGCATGGAGGACTCAGGACAAGGATACTGGACAGAAGGGGAAGAATTGGGTTCTGAAGTTGTGAAATATTTTTGATGAATCTGAGAAACTCCCATTTCTTCTTTCCCCTCTGTGCTTTTACCTTGGGTACCAGGGCCCAGTGTTGTTGGTCAACTTGGGGATCCACCTAAAGAGATATAATCTGAAAGAATCCCTGGGAGGATCTCTCCACCAAAAATGTCAGCCACCCTGTTATGGTGCCACACTTCTATCCCCAGGGAGGCAGCTTGGGGAAGGGAGAGATTGATGGAGAAATCAGGTGGCAAGCTCGAGGCCCAGAGTTGTCACCATCTACCCTAAGAGTGTGGGTCACCTCTTTTCACTTTGGGTCATGTTGTTTAGTGAAAAGAACAGGATTTTGCCATCAGGAGACTTGGGTTGGAATTCCTGCTCGGTCGTGTACATGCTGTGTGGCCTTGGACAAGTTAAATGCTTCCTCGGAGTCTCGTTATTAAAACATGGTAATGATCTCTTCCTCTCTGGGTTACTGGGGAATTTAATGAGATTGTGACCTCTAGTTCTAAGCCTGTCAGATTGAGGTGCTTAATAAAGGTGCATGTCTTATGTATAAAAAAGAGATGAAAACTCTTCCCCTTCCTATGGGACAGAGCTGGGAGGGTTGAATTTCTGAGCACCTGCTCGATGCTGGCCACCCTTCTATAAGCTTTACACATATTAACGCTCTTACTCCTTGTAACAACTGTCACAAAGCTACTATTGGTATTATCACTACTTATGAAGGAGGCAAGTCAGATGGAGAAAAGTTACACAACTTGCCTGAGGTCACGTGCTAATAAAGCAGAAAACTAGGAAGCCTTCGGGATTAGTTTAGGGATGACAACTGTGTTGTCCAATAATGTAGCCATTTACCAGATGGGGTCACTGAGCTCTTGATACGTGGCTAGTCTGAACTGAAGTGTACTTTAATTGCAAATTATAACCCTGATTTAAAAGACAGTATAAAAAGAGAGGAGGAATGGAAAATGGGTCATTAATAATTTTTTATATTGATTCTATGTTAAGATGTTTGTATTTTTGGATATACATTGATTTAAATAAAAATGTTATTAAAATTAACTTTACCTATTTCTTTTCCCTATTTGGAATGTGGCTACTAGAAAATCTTAAATGATATAAGAGGCTCACATTTTATTTCTAGTGAACTGTGTGGCCTAGGACCCCTGCTCATAACCGTATCATCTCTAGCAACGAGGATTTGTAAATATTAAAGTGTTAGTTTGTGGCAGGATAAGAATGTACATGCCAGTTCCTAAATGTAGGTTCATAGGGTTTTGCCAATATGAGGAGTCCCTTTATTAGGATGCAGGCTCTTCTGAGAGAAGGGCTTCTCCAGGGCAGTCAAGGAGTGGCTTACCAGAGACGGAGTCTTTGACCTTGAGTCTTTACCTACCTCCCTGCCTCCCAAACTAGAGAGAGAAGGGAAAGAAAAGGAAGCTTGTCTGACACAAATTTTTGCTCCTTGGGTCTCTCCCATGGTGGGGTGGGGGCTCACCTCTAATTCAGCGACACCCCAGCCAGCTGCTTAGGTCTCCCAGCAGTGGGTTACGGAGGCAGCACGCATGTGGCCACCCTCCTCATGGTCAACATGGACCACTGTCCTGTAGCTTGTGTGGGTGTGGGAACCTCCAGAGATGTGGAGCTTAGTGGCCCTCTCTGCCTCATGGCTGAATATGTCTACTTGTTAGAAAACTCTTCTTTTTATTGAAACTCCCTTTACAGGGTGCTTCAATTCCATAAATTACTCCAGCTTCTATTTTCTGGAACTGTGCTTCTCAAAATTCCAGAAAATATGGCATCAGGGAGTTCAGTGCCCTCTAAAACCTACTGAGTCCAGATCTCCAGGAGTAGGGTTCAGGGATTTGCATCTCTCTCGTCTCTCTCTCCCTCTTGCCACTTTCTCTCTCTGTCTCTCTGTACCCCATCTTCTTTCTGTCCTTCCTATTTTCCCCTTTCCCCTCTCTGTCTCTCTCTAATGCACACATGCACACACACTCAGTATTATAAGAACCAGACCTGCAGGCAGGGACTCTCAGCTGAGTGTCACAGTGCCCAACAGTGTGAGCAGTTGTGACATATGCTGCCAGTAATTTTTCCTAAAAATAAAGTAGCAAAATTTGCAAATTATTTACTTCTTAAATTTAATTGTGCAGATTGAAGAGTAGTCCTATAATAGTGCCTCTTTCCCTCACTCATGTTCCTGGGCACTTTCTTGATCAGAAGAGAAAAGTGTGGTGTTATTGCCACATCATAAACATAGCACCCACCCCTGCCCTCTCTCGCTTATGTCCCAGGATGTCAGTAATTGAGGAGAGAGAAGTACAGGTCAACAACTGTGCTAATACAGAGCACTTCCTCTATAACCAACATTGCGCTTAGCACTTTCTGTGTAGTATCTCATCTGACCCTCACACTCACCCTTGGAGGTAAGGACCATTACTAGCTTCATTGACACAAATGGGAGAACAAAAAGGGAGGTTGGGTAACTTGCTAAGATCACCCAGCCGACAAAGCAACCCACCAACAAACCAACCAACCAGAATAAGGTCTTGAACAGGTCTAAAGGTCTGTCTACCTTGATCGCCTTTAATTATTTCATGACTGTTGGAAACAGCTGGGGAGATTCACATACTTCTTGTCCAAGGACCCAAATATGGGAATCCTGCCATGTTTCCATGGGAGGGCCCCAGAATTGCAGAGCAGAGGGAACAAGGCAAAGCAAAGGAACAGGTTATTACTCTTGGAACTTTGGCCACAATCTCCAATGCAGTGTGCCAGTGAGCCACACTGAACCCTTTGGACAACTCTTTTACCTCAATGAAGACAGCCTAGAACCAACGCCAGCTGAAAGGCCTGCTCTGCCAGCTTCCATGCCAAAATGTCTACCCAATGCTTGGCTTTTAATATTTCAACTCTAGGAAAAGCCATACTTGCCAGCAAGGAGTAGATGAGAGCACAAGAGACCAAGAGCATATTTGCACACCGTTGATTTATTTATTCCCCACCCTGCTTATGGTCTCCCCCTATAAGAGGTCCCCAGTCAGTACCCTCGGACCTGATGGGCTATAGAATCTTCCTCTTGGGAGATGGGGAAGCAGGAAGAGAAGCTGTTATGGTCTCTTGACCACCAGACTCCTGTTGAAGGCCAGCGAGTCACCACCACTGATATGGCTCTGACTGGGGGCGGGCAATGACAAATTATTACAAGTTCTTTACTTTCCTGCAAGTGTGGTGGTGGGAGGCAGTGTCTAAAAATGAGGGTCTACCACGGGAATGTGTTGGACACGTGAATGTGATTTGTCCCATGGATTCTGGCAGATCAACATTGTGAATGGCTGGTCTAGAGGTAGCCAGTAAGGAAGTCTGCTCCAGCTTCCACATGATGACCTTTCACATGTCTGAAGCAGCACTCACATGCCCTTTGATTTGCCTTTTCTCCTGGACCAAAGTTCTCTGGCTCCCTCAAGCCTTCTTTATGGACATGACATTCAGCTCCTGCACCATCTGGCTGCCGTTCTCAGGATGTGCTCCAGTTTCTCAATGTCCTTCTTACTCTGCAAGGCCCAGCTCTGAGCCTTGTGCTCCAGATAGGATTGACCAGTGCTGAACCAACTGAGGACATGTTATGATCTAGACAAGAGACATTCTATACCTCCCTTAATGTAGCCAAGACTGTGTTCACTTATTTATCAAGTATCAACCACATAACACAGTTGGACCAGGCTGAGCTAGTGGCCAGTTTACAGAATAACAAACAAATAGGTCATTTTCTCTTGGATTGCTGCCAAGCCAGGTCTACCCCATCCTGTACTTGTGCAATTAGTTTTTAACCTAAATGCAGAACTTTGCATTTCTCTCTTCTCATTCCATCATGTTGGTTTCAGCCCTGTGTTCCTTCCTGTTGAGGTCATTTCTTATTTCCATTCTGACATCTGTAGTGGTAACTATGTTTCCCAGCTTTGTGTCTGCTGCAAACTTGATTAGAATACCTTGTATGTTGTCTTCTGAGTCACAGGTAACAATGTCAATGAGGTTAGCACCAAGGACAGAGCTCGATGGCATGCCACTAGAGACCTCCTCTGGCTTGACACAGAAAAACTAATCAACATTCTTTGACTGTGGTTGCTCATCCAGCTATGACTCCACTTCCTGTCCTGTGACCCAATTCTCATTTCCCCATCACATCCTCAAGGGCACCAGGTAAAGCATTTGTCAAATGCCATGCTGAAATCAAGATGCATTGGGTCTGTATCGTTGCCTTGATTTGCTGCCTGAGCAAGTAGAATTGCCATTGACATGCAATGGGCAAGATATTTACTATCTCTGGGATGGAGAAGGAAAACAGATGTATAAATGACTGAGAATAAAGGAATTTACTGTGAAGAATATAGGGAAGCCCATTTAAAGTTGAAGGGTTAGTACATAAACCTCTCCCACTTGCAAAGATTGCCCTATTCCCCCCAAAAGTTATTGTTTTAACAGTCTATCATGTATGGTAATTATTGCATGCATTTTTATCATCCCCATGTAGCTCTAAACTTTTTTTTCTTTTCTTTCTTTATTTTTCTTTCTTTCTTTTTGGCTTAAGACACTTTTATATCTCTAGTCAACAAATGTTTTAAAAAGTATACACCTTAAGGGGCGCCTGGGTGGCTCAGTTGGTTAAGCAACTGCCTTCGGCTCAGGTCATGATCCTAGAGACCCAGGATCGAGTCTCACATCGGGCTCCCTGCTCGGCGGGAAACCTGCTTCTCCCTCTCTCAGTCCCTCTGCTTGTGTTCCCTCTCTAGCTCTGTTTCTATCTGTCAAATAAATACATAAAATCTTTAAAAAATATATACACCTTAAGTCAGGGACTGTGTTTTAATCACTTAATAATAATGTATGGAAAAGCACCCAGTCCAGAGTCTGGCCCAATATAGGAGCTCAAAAAATAATACCCTTTCTGTGCCCATAGCATATAGCGCCAGGGCCTTATGCTCAGTAGGTGCTCAGTAAATGTGTGAATGGATGTACACAAGACTGAATGGTTGTTTCACATCTCCCTGGCATTCAGACTGACACAGTAAGGGCATGGGGCAAGTACACCAGGGGTACCTGGTACCCAGGCATAAAGGTGAGCTGAGTCTAATCAGGGCATATCTAATTCATATCAACCAAACTAGGCTTACAAAAGGCTGATTGTTAAACCAGAGTGCAGCACTTTAATTTACTCTGAGGACTACCATCTGACCCCACCTAGGGGAGCCAGCACATGCCTAGCTGGAGGATGTTGACCAAATAGGCTTGATTTGTTGTGGGGGAGGGAATGGGGGAATGGGGGATCCTAGAGAGGGCAAGAGCAAGTACAGGTGATGAATTCAAGCAGCATCTGAGAGAGAGGTCAGGGCTCAAAGAGAAATCAAGTTTAAATGATCTTTGGGTCTGAGGGGCAGGTGTGGGGTTTGGCATGGGAGATAAGCCAAGTGGGCAGGTGCCAAGCAAGTACTAGAAAAATCAAGGAGCAGAAGCGGGCATGCTCTGAGAGAGTCCAGCACCTGGACTGCAAATGTGCCTAGGAAGCCTGGGGCTTGCTATTACTGGGGCCATCTGCATTGGACCTGGAGCAGTTTGGCTTGGTTTAAAGACCCAGATCTGGGCAGACTGCTATGACAGTTAAGCGCATCAAATACACAATTTGTCCTGCTCCATATTGAAGAAACACCCATGTATCTACGTTATCCAAATGCTCCTTTTAAACACAGTTCTTTCCTTTGTTAATCAGGCAGGCTGTTATTACAAAAATAGTTGCTTTAGATTCCAGAGATCCCTTCCATGTCCAGCAGGGTCTTTGCAATCTCCTGGGTTCAAATCCCAGCTCTGCCATTTGTAGTCAGGTGATCTCAGGTATGTTACTGAGCATTTCTAAACTTCCATTCCCCCAACTACAAACTGGGGATAATGATTAACATCTACCTTATGATACTGTTGGGAAATTAGATTTGACATAGCTAAAATGCCTGGCAGGTACTTGTAGTAGACTAGCTATCAGTATTAACTCTGTGACCTTGGGCAAAAGTCACTTAACTCCTCTGAGCCTCATTTCTGTCATGAACGTGATGTCTGGAATGACTGTGAGGACCTGGAAAGGAAAACATTTTGTTAAGTGTGAAGTACTCAAAAAATGTAAAAATTCTCATTAGCCACAGGTTGCTTAGGTAACTTAGTCTCTTCTGCATATCCTCCAAACCCAAAGATGCGCCCTGCATCAGGCTTCTGGAGGTCTTCAGAGGGGGCACTGTGATGCTTTCAAAATGTGCAAAATGTTGTGGGCACCCAGATACTACAAGTTCCTCTGGGGAGGCTGCCCATAGCTTTCATTATATTTTCAAAGGGGTCCATGTTCCCCCAAAGGCCAAGGAAAAACTGCCCTTGAGTTGTGAAGCTGTAGGAAAGCTTTTATTTCCCAAGATTGCTATGAAAGCTGGAATTCCTCAGAGTGTAGCAAGAGAGTATAGTCAGTGCTATGGACATCTGGGACAATTCCAGACATGGGTCCATTTCCCTTGGGTCTTTTTCCATCACCGAGGAATTCAAGGTCCTGCTCTTCCATACCTTGTTTGTTTCTAGAAGCACAGCATTTCTGCCTGATCTGGCTTTTCACTTAGTCTACATAGCCCTCCCCATTAGCAAAAGTCTTCCATGCCATTCCCAGAGTAATTCCAAACAAGACTGTGAGCTTATTTAGAATTATGATCCCATTTTGTCCGTGGTGAAGAGGGCTCAGAGATGCTTGGGACAGTGGCCAATAGAATGGATGTGCAGATTGAAATCAACACTGTGGATAGTCAGGACTAGAGACTGAAGATCTGAGTGGTAGACCAGGTTCTGCCTCTTATGTGGCTGATATAACAGGCTAATTTAAGAGCTCTGGCTACTCCAGGGACTCGTTGAAGAGGCAGAAGGCAGTGGTCAGGTGATGTATCTGGACTTGGTCACTTTGCTTTCTAGCCCACCTGAGGATGGTGAAGCTGTGTTGCTGTCAGTCAGCACCATTGTAAGAAGATGCTTTTACCTCCCTACTCTTTTCTCCCCAAGACTGTCAGACTTGGGGTGACTCCCCAGACCTAAGGAATCTTGAGGAGGAGGCTTAAACCACCATCACTCTAGACATTGGGAAAGTCTGCTCTCTTGCTCTCGCCCTTCCTTTGCTTTGGATGACCTTGTATCCCATAGGGCATCACGTTCCTAGACCTGAATTGGATATTGAAGGGAATAAAGAGTCTCCTTTGATACAAGGAAAGAATGTCTCTGCATGGTCCAGCCTGCTGAGATGTGAGTTCAAAACCCTACCTCATTGTGGAAATACTAGCCAACACATAAGTAGTTACGTGGTGTGGTACAAAAGTTTTGGAGCCAGTATTAAGTGCATTTAATTCTCCCAGAAACCAAACAAATAAATGCCATTATAATCCCTTTCTAAGACAGAGGGAAATTAAGGTATGAGACAGGGAATCACTTGAACTACCCAAGGTCACAAAGCTAGTAAGTGGTGGTGCCAGGCTTCGAAGTCAGTAAGCTGGGCTCTGTAGGCCATGTGCTTAATCATGGCACCATATTGTCTCTCTAAGGCGAAAGCATCTTTTCTGGCTCTGCCTCATTTCTGCACATATCTACATCTGGGTCCTTGCTGGGAGGAGGAACACCTGGACAAGGAAGAATGTATGAATTCCTGGTTTGAATGGTGTATCTGGCCTCAGTTTCCTTATTTGTAAAGGGGGCTTGTTCATGCCCTAGTTTTTCCCCCAATTATTGTGTGGATCAAATGAGACCTGGTGCAAAGGCTTTGTAAACACTGAGCATTGCCCAATAAAAGGCATTGCCATTATCATTATTGGTTGAGCAGCTCCAAGTGTCCCAGCTGCCTGGGGCGATGCACAGCCTTTGATTCTGTGGGAGCTGGTGACTAGAGACCGCTCCACCTGCTTCTCTAAGGCTCGGCCTCCATCCCTCCTCCCCTGTTTTCCCTCAGAGGAATTTGGAGGAGGCATTTTGTTTTCCAGCCCAGAACTCAACCCAAATCCCAGGAGGAGAAGATGTGCCAGGACACTGACCTGTTTTGCCAATGCATTTGCCCAGGTGCCCTGGCCAGCTCCCAAGCCTGGCAATCTATCATCGCCAGCTCGAGCAGCCACTTGCTGCGGTTCCACCAGCTCTGTTCTCATTTGCTCTCTCTCCTAGCCCGCCCCCCAGCACCAGTGTCCTCCCTACTAGGTGCTGCCTTGTACTTCCGAGAAGACCAATCTCCAGGTCCTGGGAAGTGGCGTACAGGACAAAGAACTGAAGGAGAAAGAAGATCTGTGGCTTACGTCATGTTTCTCATGTCCCTTCTTGCCCACTTCCCGCCATTGCAGCAACAGATTTAATGGGGCAGCTAGCCGCCTGTTTGGCCAACAAATGTTCCGGCAACATAAAGGAAGGCTCCAGCGTTTCAGGAGGGCCCACTCTCTCCCCAGGCATTTCACTCACTGAGCTGGTATACTTCTAGAAAGAGATGTGGTTCCTGGTTGGTTGCCATTTGAGGGATGGAGAGAGGGAGTTGATTCAGTAAGGGAGGGGGTGTGGAGAGGAGGAAGGTGACAATGGGCAGTAGCTCTAAGAGTCAGGCTGGCTCAGAGTGGGGACGGTGAGGGCTAGGATTGTTGGGCTCATGGTTTGCTGGAGGGGGGTCCAAGCTACAGAGAGATGTGGGGGTACCCAGACAGCACAAAGAAGGACTTTGTGACCACAAAGACAGCACAAGTGGTGGGGTCCTGCCTTGGAGACATATAGATCTGGGAGGCACCTTGGGTGGCTCAGTTGGTTAAGTGTCTAACACTTGATTTTGGCTGAGGTCATGATCTCAAGGTCATGAGAATTAGTCTGGCATCGGAGTCTGTGCTGGGCGTGTAGCCTGCTTAGATTCTCTCTCTCTCTGCCCCTTCCCCAACCCACCCCCTGCTCACGCTTTCTCTCATAAATAAATAAATAAATAAAGAAATAAATAAATAAATATCTGGAGGTGGGATTGTACTGGGTGGATGTCCCATGAGCACCTCATTTTACAGATCGGGAAACTGAGGCCCAAGTAGATGAAATGTCTTGGCGAGGGTTGCGTGGGTAGCGGCAGAGAGGACTGGAATGAGCTTTCAAGTCAGACCTGGAATAACTCCCAGTTCTGATGCTTCTTAGCTATGTGACATTGGACAGCTTACTCAACCCTCTGAACCTCAAGTGTCCCCATCCATAAAGCAGAAGTGACGATGTTGACCTCACAGAGCTGTTCTGAGGCCCTCATTCTTTCCACTGCACACGCTGATCTTCCAGGCTTGGCAGCCTTGGCATGTGAGGGATCCAGAAGCTTGAAATAGTCCTAATCTGTGTTTGAGGGCAGGTTTTGGTGGGTGGTGCAGCAGCAGGCCGGATGCAGTGGGCAAGGAACGCACATGGGTCAGAGGAATGAGAGGGAAACAGGGCTTTCCCCCATCCCTGATTGTGCTTTGCTGGTCTCACTTGTTTCTCGGTGTCCCCTGCTGGCCACCTTGTTGATGACTTTCCATCCTGTGTCTCCTCTCACTTAGCAGTAAAAAGAAGTACATTCATCATTACTTTTGTTTTTAATGAATAGTACACTATAGACCCTGATCTTAATTTTATAATCCCGTCTCTATTTTGTCAGTTTATTCAATAGTCATTTATTCCATAAGTATTTATTGAGCATCTACTATGTCCCAGTCACTGTGCCAGGAGTTAGGGATATAGCAGTGATCAAAGCTGCTTAACTTCCCTGCCCATATGGATCTTATATTCTACTGGGGTCATTACCCACCTCCAGCCACACCGCCCAATTAAGACATTTAGTTTCTATTGTTACCACTTTTCTTCTTTGGCCGATATGTTTTTGTGAGTCTGTGTTCCTCTATATTGTAGAGCACTCCCCAGTATGGCTGAAATCCACCGCCTAGTATAATCAGACTTGGTTATAAACCAACGTGTAAAGGAAAACAGGTTAAGTGGCAAAGCTAATAACACCTTCCCCCACCTCCAGCTTCCACGCCCAGCCATGCTGGTTTCCAGGACTCGAAGACCATTTCAGTTTGACTGAATGAGTGGTGGCAGTGGCTGTGCACAGAGCCCCCCCTTCTGTTGTTCTGCAGGAATGGTGATATGCATTGTGAGCTCCACGATCAAGGCAACACAGCTGGCCATGTGGGAAGGGCTCAGATTTGCTGAAGAAATGTGGGTACGTGGATACACGGATAAATGAATAACCAGGGAAGGGTCTGAGTGAGAGCAGGACCAGGTGCTCTCATGATCAGCTTTGACTGGGTGGTTAGCCATGTCAGGGCTTTATCCAAGAGTGGATCTCAGCCTTGGGGATGCGGCACACTGAGCATGAGCCTTTTCTTCCTGCTGAGTCTCTTTCTCCTCAAAACCTTGTCATTAGCCTTCCCCGCCGCTGCCGAGGTGTGTACGAGACCCTCAGGTGTGTCTGTGTGGGAGGGAGGGTCCTGACCATCCAGAAATGCTTTTCTCGGGAGCAAACACAGAACAAGGCAAGGGAAGGCTGTCGCTTGCACAGTAAGTGCCAATAATCTGCTCCAGGAGGTGAACTGGGGCCTCATCCCTCTGAGCAGGCGATTAAAGCCCTGAACTTGTGATTGCTGCTCGGCTGGGGACCTCTGCCGTACACCGACAGGGAGCCCCAAGAGCACAGAGAACACAGCTGCCACTGGAGAAAGTCAGCGTGGGGGACCGCCAGTGGCGGGCTGTTGAAAACAAATGGGGCAAAGAAATGATTCCGGATGCTATCGATTGGAGCTGATGTTTGCAGAACAGCCGGAAATGACTTACTTGCCTTCACACCGATAGAAGAACTGAAGTCAGTGGGTCTGGACAGATCTTGCTGAACCTGCAAAGGGTTTTCACATCGCTAGTCCTTCTCCTTTTCCTCTCAGAAATACCCACCCGTCAACCACCAGCCCCGCAACCTTCGAGAGATGAGCTAGGTACTCCCAGCTGCCGGGCTCCTCCCTCCCTGCTCTTACCCTCCGTGGCCTCCAGCACTAATGTCGTCCTCAGCTGCCCACCAGGCTGGCTGCTGCCACCACCACATCTGGCCTCTGATCCCCGCCTCGCCACCACCATCAAGGCTTCTGTGCTGGTGTCTGGATGTGGAGGAGCACCATCCCCCTTAGGTTAGCTGCAGCAATGCTGGAGCTTTTGTGGGGGTGGTTTACATAACAGAAACGCCACTAGTAACTCCACAAACCCAGCAAAGGAAGTGCACAGGCCTACAAATGGCTGAGTTTGCAGAGCAGACACCCTTCAAACCAAGATGGCTCAAGATTAGCTCAGTGAGCATGACCTACTGGAAATCCAGGCCTGGCCTGGCCTGGCCTTGCTTCCCTTCCCTTCCCTTCTTTTCTTAATTTCTCTCTTCTCTTCTTTCCTTTCCTTTTCTCTTCTGGCTCTTTTTAAATTTCCTTCCTTCTTTCTTGCTTACCTCCAGCCTCTGTTAGTCTGGGTCTTCCAAGAAGCAGAGGCCAAGATAGGATTGAGGGAGCATTAATTTTGAGGGGGGAGGCAATGCCTGTATGAGGGAACTAAAAAAAAAGGTCTGGAAGCAGTGTAAGTCTGGCTTTGAGGACAGGAGGGAAGGCTGGGTGTGCCTGACTGCTCTGCCGTCTAAGGGAGTTCCAGCAAGGCTGTCAGGTACCATTGAGCCTGGGCTGGCTGGCTAAGGAGTCTGAGGTTGCCCGGGCATGGGCCTGCCATAAGCCTCTGTGCTCATTCATCCACCGGGAGCAGGTCCTGGCAGTCAACTGGGTGATGGGTTTTAGAGCCCGGCACTGGGAGTCATGGTCAATCCTGTCCCTGCACTTGGAAGTCTGACAGGCACATTCTCATGGCCACCATGGCCCTATCTGTTTTGGCATGCCTGAATCAAATCAAAGAGGATTCTGCCCTTCAGTGAACTCTGACTCTTCCTCTTCCTCTAGTCTTCCGCCAGATATCTACAGGGCTTTCTTCCTTCCACTTCTCCCTTCTCTACAAGGCCTTCCCTGGTTACCCTGTCTAGAATTGCAACTGTCCAAAAGCCCCTTGCCTCCTTTCCTTCTTCTTTTTTCTCTGTAGCTCTTAAAACTCTCTATCTTATTCAGTGTTGTTATCCCCAAAGCCAAAATAGTGCCTGTTAATGAATATTTGTTTCATGAATATAAGAATGACTATTGTTTAGAGTATCTGGGCTCAGTATCTCTAGCAGCTGTGTGAACCTGGAGAAAAGGGCTACCTCCTTGAGAGTGTAAGAGCTTCATATCCCTTTTGAGGCGCTGGAGAGATGGGTGCTATGGTCAGGGGGTTAATAACAGGGGTTTGGCATTGGACAGGCTCGGGTACCAGTCCCAGCTCCATCACTTATGAGCTGTGTGGCTTTGAGCAAGACATGTGACCTCTCTGAGCTATAGCTCCCTCATGGGTGAAGTGAGGACAACAATCTACCACTGTCAGGATTACTCTAAGCTCGAGAGGGCTCTGATTACTCCAACTAAGTCTTAAAGAAGACTTTTCCTATTTAAAAGTCTGCACTCAATTAATGGTTTACCAGCAAGCATTTCTTTATTGAGGGAGAACGTTAGTTCAGCCTATTTCCCATGGGGCCCTTTACCACTCCCTCCCTCTATCACCTTCTTTCCCCCCAAATAGTGGTAAGATTTTGGAATATCTTGGTCTCCATCATGACTAACAACCCACATTTCGAATGGGGAATTACTTTGCATACATTATTACATGGCTTATATAATGAGAGATCTATAATGACAGGCACCACATATCTGGTTTCCTGTTCTATCTCCAGAGTCTGGAGCTCAGTAAATATTTGCTAAATCATCACAGCCAGCTGGAAGGTTGGTATTATCTTCCTTATTTTACAATATTGAGACCAAAGTTTGCCCACAGTCACAGAGAAAGTAAGTGGTGGGGCCAAGACTCAACCTCAGATATGTCTGGTTTCCAAACCTGAGAGTTTTCAATTCCATGGTACTGCCTAAGGAGGATGGTTCTTCTAACTAACGCCCAGAGGAAGAGCCAGGATGCAGGCATGGACTCATGGTGCATGGTCTCAGGTTGGTGGTCTCAGGACTCATCCAGCCACCTACTTATAGAAAGTCTCAGGAACTCCAATTTGGTGCAGGGGAAGAGCATGGCCTCAAACACACAGCGCCTTTGACCCATTGACTTTTACTGCCACCACATAATTTTGTAGGTTGAGCGAATCATCCTTGGCTGACAGATAGACCTTTCTTTTCTTTTTTTGTTTTTAAGCTGCTCCCAAATTCCTGACAATGTTGAGTCATTCCTTGGCAGGACATTTCCAACGTGGCAGTTGGGACAATTGATGTAGGCCAAATGGCTTGGTTAACTAACCTATAGGTTTTCTTTCAACATGGTGCAGAGTTTAACCCTGTTCAAGGCCATCTAGAAAGAGTGGTGGCAGTCCTTTAATTCTGGCAGGATGCTTTCAAAGTCTCGAGGGTGGGTGGAGGTAGCTGGAGGACAGAGCATGTATATGTGTATATTGGCAAATGATGAAGTCTTTTAATGATTCAAGCTGGGCTGTTTTTGCTGGAAATAAACTCAGGCATGCACGTAATACACAAACAGCCTGTGAGGAAAACCTTGAGTCTTTATTGTACAAGCAGCTGTGTTTTCTTTTAAACGATGCAAAATTAAAGCCATGTTGCATATGAGCAGAGTGTGACATTAGCCTGGGTCAGCTCTTTAAGGGTCAGAGGAAGAGCTGCTGATGGGGTCTCGTGTTGGAGAGGCACATCAAAGGCTGCTCTTTCTCCAACCCCCCCCCCACGGTTCTACTCTGCAGGCTGTGATTTACCACATTTGATCACTGGTAGGGGGTATGGCACTGTGCCTTCATGGAAGAGCAATGATGTACATGTGTGGTGAGAGTGATGACACATGACCACACCAGGGCACAGTCACACTTATTGGTTCACAAAAAGGCATGTGGTTGAATCAAGCTAATAGTTGGTCTCCTGTAGACTTTTGTGGGGCTACTGGGACAGAGCTATATTCTTGGGGGTTGCTGAGCTAATAGGGTGTAAACCTGGAGCATCTGGATAGGGATGGAGGACATAATACAGAGAGAACCAGTCTGAGAATAAAGGCAATAGAAAGCAGAGTGGAGAGAGGAAGGCACACGCCTCTAAAGGTGTCCTGGATCACATCGTACCTGAAGTCATTACCCTTAAGCTTTTAAGTTATATGTTACAACAAACTAATAAATTCATCTCTCCCAATACCCTTGCCTTTCTTTTTTTTTGCCTAAGCTTGTCACCTAAAACTGAATCTTGCCTGTTATATTGTGCTTATTTACTGCTCTTTCTCTTCCAACAAATTATGAGCTTCCTGAAAGAAGGGATTGTTGTCTCATTTATCTTTGCACCTTCAGTATCTGGCATAGTAGAACTTCAGTACTGAACTGTGGCAGCCAGAGAGAAAGGGGCTGAAAGAGTGCATTTGAAGCAATGGGGTCCTGGACATTGCAGAAGCAGGCTGAAGAGATGTGTCTCTTTTCTGGGTCATTGTGTAAGGGGCTTGACAGGAATTACAAGAATGTAATATGAGGAATAGAGTGGAGGTTGATCCAGAGAAGAACCCCTCAGCAATCATCAACAAGGAGTGGGTGGATACTGATGTTACCATCCAGAGACACAGAACCAAATGGTGTTTGGAAAACCAGGAAAAGCAAAAATGCCTATCCTGAGGTCAAAGCTGGCAAACAGGTGGTAATTGGAGGGATGTTGAAGACAGGAGTCAATACCTGTGGCTTGGCATTTGATGGAAAGGTCAGCTGCTTTCAGAGGGGCAAGAAGGGATGGGTAGGGATGGGAATATTGGGAGCCATCCTGGGAGCTGGACCCAGAAGGGATTACAGAGACAATATTCCCCATATTCACCTTCTGGAACATTCTAATTTGTTGATAGAAGTTGTTGATGCCTCTCTTCCAGTTCTGCCTGCTATGGAAGGAGAGTCAAATTATGGGGTTTAAAGCATTTCAGCATATCGTGGGATATATACTTATACATGGGTCCAGACCAGAGCCCCTGTCCAGGTGTCTGCTCTTCTAAAGTAAATCTAACTGCTTGCCATTCAGATTCACCAACCAGAAGAGACCATGTTAGATTTTGAATGAGCTCAGGACATCTGATGTACTGCTGAGCCAAGGGCTACTTTTTCTTCCATTATCAGACTTTTTGAATGTGTTCTCAAGTCTCTATCTCTGGATGGAGTACTCCTGCGCAGACCAGGGGAAGGTGTTCTACTGGCTGAGGTAGGCTGAATGTTGAGTAAGCCTAAGTCTCCAGTGTTGCTGGGGGTGATGGAACAGTGACCAGCAATCAATGGTTGTCCTGTTTAGAATTCCTAACCATTTTCCATACGAAATTGTGTTCCATCTCCTTTCTTCTCTATTCTACGACTCTGCCAAATCCGTACTCTGGCACCAATTAGAAACTGTGTGGCAAAATGTGAATCAGTGTTGTCTTCTTTTCCCATCTTCTGCTCTTGGGGTTCCTGGCTCTTAGGTCGCCCTCTCCATGGTGTCACTATGGGAAAGGGCTACATGGCAGATTCAGAGGGTGTCACTGATAAGCCGGGAGACCTGGATTTTAATTCCAGCTCTTCCAGACCTTCATTCTCTGGCCTTGGGAAGAAGTTTTCCCTCTCTGAGCTTCAGTGGTTTATTGATTCTGTAATTTTGGAAACTGATAAAGTGAAACCCTTCTTCCCTCCCCCCACTCACCTCTCTGTTTCTGTCTCTGTCCTCTTTTTCTCTGTCTCTACTTTCTGGGAAGGTTGGGCACTTGGCCTCTGTATCTGGATCTTGCCATGTGAGATGCTTATAGTCTCTTTGGCCTGACCCCTGCTCTTTATACACATCCTCTCACCCACACCTTCCAGTATGTGCCTGGATTTGTTAGTTGGGAAATCTAAAGCTAGCAATAACATTAGAGGAGACCAAAATATTGGGCCACCAGAGACCAACAGGGGTTTCGATAAATGAAACTTCAGCATTTAAAAGATTCAAGTCCAATCCCCTCAGAAAAGTTCCTGAAAATAAAGATTATCCACTTAAACACCCAAAGATAGCTTTTACGAAAAAGGCACTTTGCAGGGAAATCAATCTTAATGTTGCCTTTCACAATTCCAAATCCCTTGTGCTCTATTAAGAAGAAGGCCTTTAACCTTTCCTTGGGTCTCTCTTCACCAGCACCCTCTTCAGGTGGACCTGCTTCTGCTTGGGGCTTTTCTTCTTTTCTATAATGACATTTGTAGGAAAACTAGAGAATTAGCTCTGGTACAGACACCCTGTGCTGAGCACTGATATTACGAAGGATCCTGGTCATTTGGTTCCCATTTGCAAGCAATTACAGAAGGAAGGGAAGGTAGTGAGAGGAATGCATAACCTCTAGCTCAAATCTCTAACCTTGGAAAGTTCTCTCCAAACTCTTATGCAGAGTATGGCTTTTTAGAGTCCTTTGCCTACAGCCCCTGCACATGTTTTTGAGTTTCCCAAAGAAAAGGAAGCAAAACCTTCTCACTCTCTTGGGATTACTGGAAGCCAAGAAGTTGGGGGGAAAAAATTAAGTGATAACATGAATGGTGACATTTCTTCTTTTTCTTAGATCAGTTTTTTTTTTTTACAGCCGCATTTATATACATTTGAAAAATTATAAGACACATGTGAGAGGCATGTTATTTGTCCATCCTATAGATTTTTCTTTTTTTTTTATTAAAAGATTTTATTTATTTGACAGAGAGAAACACAGCCAGAGAGGGAACACAAGCAGGGGGAATGAGAGAGGGAGAAGCAGGCTTCCCGCCGAGCAGGAAGCCCGATGTGGGACTCGATCCCGGGTCTCCGGGATCATGACCTGAGCTGAAGGCAGTCGCTTAACCAACTGAGCCACCCAGATGCCCCTCTATAGATTTTTCTTAATTGTCTTGCAGACTTGGGGCTCCTTTATGATCATTCTGGGGCCCTATTAGGGCCTATTACCCACAAATGGAAACTGCTGTTCTAGAAAAACAATAAAAGTATTGATGGTGTATATTGAGGGTTTCCTACCTGTCTGTCATTACGCTATGTTTTAAGTGTTTTACATACATTCCATTTGAGTCCCATGACAACCTTATAAAATAGATACTTATATTCATTTTATAGACAAGAAAACATGGGCTTTGATGGGTAAAATCATCCACTCAAGTCCACACAGATAGCAAATGTCAGAGTCAGGATGAAGACCCACATATTTCTGACTCCAAACCTATGTTTTTAATTATGGAACTAGAATTTGGCATATATTGCTGTATATCTTTTGTAAGTAGCTTCTTTGAATTTAGCTCTTTGTATCTTCTGTAGAACCTGACATAGAAGAAAAGCTTAATAAATGCTTTTTAATTATTTGATTAGTAGTGAGAGTTTTCTAAAAATTCGATTCCTATGATTTTACTATTCATTTCCAATAGCAGCATTTTAATTTCTTTGAGAATAGGCCATCCATGACCTTGGATGGTGACTACACTTAACATGATGAGCACTGAGAAATATACAGAATTGTTGAGTTACTATTTTGTATCCTGAAACTAATATAATGTTGTATATCAACTATACTTCAATTAAAAAAAAGATCTTAGATGACTTTGGCTGACAAGTATCATTTTTAAAAATTTGAGTATAGTTGACATACAATATTACATTAGTTTCAAGTGTGTTGACAATGATGTGGAGAAAAAGGAACCCTAGTACACTGTTGGTGGGAATGTAAATTGGTACAGCTACTGTGGAAAACAGTATGGAGGTTCCTCAAAAAATTAAAAATAGAAATACACTGTGATCCAATAATTCCACTACTAGATATTTGCCCAAAGAAGACAAAAACACTAATTCAAAAAAGTATGTACTCCATATGTTTATTGTAGCATTTTTTTTATAACAGCCAAGATATGGAAGCAGCCCAAGAGTCTTATTGATAGAGGAATGAACAATTATTATTTTCAGAATCAAATTCCAGATCAGGAGTTAATAGATGGGTATCAGAGAAAGAACTTAACTTGGAGTCCTGATTCTTAAGCTCATCAGGGACTTGAAGATCATTTTCTTTACAAACCATGAGTCATCCATCCTATTTCCAAGACCATCTGATTAAATCTCTTTATCATCACCACTACCACCATCATCATCACCATAATCCTTATCATTAGTGTTTATTTAGAGAGCTCTTTATTCTTACAAGGAAATTTTCTAGATGCTAAGAATAGATAGATAGAGGTATGACACGACTCCTGTCCTTGGAGAACTTCCAATCCATCACAGAAACCATGAAAAGATCAGTGTGGAATTTCCTTTAGCCTGGGCCTTCAAAGCAAGGTTGTTTGAAGGAGATGGGGAGCAGGGTTAGAATTTATACTATTCTAGACAGAGGGAACAATATAAACAAAGGCAGAGACACATGGAAGTGCATATTTAAAGAAATCCATGTTTAAGGAAATATAAGCAGTAGAACTGAGGGTGTATAAAAGTTGTAATCTATCTGGAATATATTTTATGTGGTGTGAGGTAGGGATCTAGTTTATTCTTTCCATATGGATATTTAATTGTCCCAATACCACTTAATAAATTGTTAATTCTTTCCCTATTAATTAATTATAACATCTCTTTTTAATACCAAATTCTCTTAATTATTTGGGTCTCTTTCTGGGATCTGTTCTGTTTCATTGTTTTATTTCTCTGTACCTGAGCTGGTACCACATTGTCTAAATTCATATGATGTTATTGTACATCTTGACCTCTGGTAGTACAAGCCCCTATCTTTGTCCTTTTTAAAAAATAGTTATGGTATCCTTGCTCATTGACTCCTCTGTATGAATTTTAGAAGTTGCTAGTGAATTTCCCTGAAAAATCCTAGGGGCCATGAAGAACATGCCATAAGGCATAGAGGGAATATAACAAGCCAAGAGGCTGGTAAATTAGTTTAAAGGTCAATAATGGGGGTGCCTGGGTGGCTCAGTTGGTTAAGCGACTGCCTTCGGCTCAGGTCATGATCCCAGAGACCTGGGATTGAGTCCCATATCGGGCTCCCTGCTCGGCGGGAAGCCTGCTTCTCCCTCTCTCACTCCCTCTGCTTGTGTTCCCTCTCTCGCTGTGTTTCTCTCTGTCGAATAAATAAATAAAAAATCTTTAAAGGTCAATAATGGAGGTTTACAATGTCAAGCCAAGACCTGCAGAACCCACACCACTTGTGGGCATTTCTTAAAAAGCTGAGATAACTTCTGGCATCCTGGCATATCCCTTATAAACATCGTCTATATGCCTTGCACATGGAGTGCTACAGACTAGACCACAACACCCATGTCTCCAGAGATCCACATGGCAGACTGAAGATGAAGAGAGAGCTCAGCCCATGTTGGAAGACCAAAACAAAACAAAACAAAAAGACTGTCCATCTTGCCTACTCAGAACTCAGAAGTGACCTGGATCTTAAACCCTGAAGCAGTTCCTTTCTCTCTGTCTTGGTCTTTTCACTGCCTCTGCCCCTTTCCACATGCAGCCCTTCCTGGCTGTCATCTGCCACAGTTACAGATGACCGAACAAAGATAAGGAGAGAGAATTAGCCACCCATTGTGTCTTCCCCCAAGGACCATTGCCAGCTCTGGATCAGAAATCATGGAAGGCAATCTTGGCCCTTGGGTGAGGGGAGGGAGCACAAAGGCCCTTTGGACAAGCCTCTGAAGACAGACTGCCCTCTCATCCATCCCATTCCATTAGCCATAAGACAGAAATGTGTGCAGGAAGTGCCTTTCCTCTGCCTACTTCTTTGGTTTCTCTTCTTTGGTGTTTATTTTTTCATTCAACAAGTATTCCTTGAATACTTGCTATGTGCCAGGTGCTGAGTAAACAATATGAACAACATAGACTTAGTTTTTGTCTTCATGGAGCTTACATTCTGGTGCGGGGGACAGTTGGCAATAAGCTAACAAACATACAAATACTTCTTTTCTCCTCTGCTTTCCTCTCCTCCAAGCTCAATTCTCCCTCTGGAAGCCTCTTCCAGAGATGGGTAGAGATTAGGTAGGGGTAATATATCTTTATAAAAGAACTCTCTACTAAGCATACCAACCTGGGTATGGTAGAGTGGGAGATTAATGGGTGATTAGAAATGTGTAAGAGGCAGTCTGAAAGAGTCTTGAAAATCTTACCTAGATTTCTACTTTTCTGATCCTCCTATGTGATTACTACCTCCCTTTTTGATGGTCAAATCAATATCCCATATCAGAATAACACCTCCACTTAATGACATGAATTGTAGGAAGATGGAGGAGTTTTCTGCTCTATGCAAGGAAGAGGAGAATGGTGAACAATTTCATATCTAAAGGTGATGAGGAAGAAGACAGAACATTCTGACAGGGGGATCCTGACTTCCCAGAGGTAATCTGCAAAACGTCCTCCCTTGGAGGGGTTCCTAGTGCTGGTGACCATGAAATAATGTGTATGATTAAAATTCTGGGCCAGCTCTGTAGCCAGACTACTCTGAGAGCAAGGAATACATGAAAAAGGGATAAAGCAGTGGTGTGGCCTTGAACACAAAACAAAGCAAGCTCATGCAGAAGGTAGAGGGGAAGGGAGCAATGTAGACTCATGACAAGGAGTACCAGAGGGCTCTTAACCAGAGGAGAAATTATGCAAACTTTGGGCTGCTTTCCAGAATTCCAAAAATGGAAACCTTTTAATTCTTGAATATAGGTTCATAACATTTGTGGAAAAGCAAATAACAAACCAGAATGTGTGGCCTTGGAAAAATCATGGGTACCAGTTTTGCATGAATGAATAAACTGTGCTTGGGAAAGTGGGATGGTGTGCTGAAAGTTGGCATATTTCATGATTTTGAAGGTTTTTTCCACCATTAGTATCACATGATTCTGTTTTTATCCCCATGGAGCAGACATCATGTATCTAGAAATTTGTAGAGGAAAATTTTTATTTTTATAAGTTTACTTTCAGGAGTCTCCAGGCTCTTTAAAGGCAATAGATATCCTCCTAGCACAGGAACTTGCATCAAGTTTTGTTGGATGAATGAATGAGGGAAAGAATGAAACACATGTAAGTTCCCACTTACCAAGGAGCCTACTTCCAGATTGGAGACACCAGATAATACATTTGAAATAGTTAAAAGAAATCTGCTAGACAATCCATATTTAAGGTTTGTTTGTTTGTTTGTTTGTTTTTAAAGATTCTGTTTATTGATTTGGCATAAAGACAGCAAGAGAGGGAACACAAGCAGGCTTCCCACTGAGCAAGGAGCCCGATGCGGCCTCGATCCCTGGGATCATGACCTGAGCCGAAGGCAGACGCTTATCGACTGAGCCACCCAGGCGCCCATATTTAAGTTTTAAATTCTCACTTGATTCCCTGGTTCCAGAGACTACTGTGGACAGCTCCATAGTGCTGAAAGTAGAGCTATAATGAGGTGAATGCACTTTTCATTTCAGTGTTCACCAACTCATTCATCCCACAAACATTCACTGAGGGCCTGTTGCATACAGGCAGCATCCAGGTACAGTACGGAAGAAGAATTCTTTGAGTATTGTAAAGTTGAAGATAACCTTAGGAGAAATGACCCAGAACTATGACAACAAAGGTTTCTAAAACAAGAAAAGAAACACAAAAGAAAGACCATTTCAGTTTAGAAAGTTGAATTCAGAAAGATTAAGAAACTTTTTATGATAGACACCATTTATTGAGTCTCTACTATAAACCAGGCTGTGTAAATTCATTCTTTCTAAATAGTCTTGTAAGAAAGGAGTCCAGAGATGGTATGGGTCCCAAATAACAGGGCTTATAAATAGGAGCAGGATCATGTCTGTTTCACTCTAAAGCCTGGAATCTTTCTAAACCCTCATGATCCTCCCCGCTTAAGGCCACTATGGGAGGAAAGAACATTTTAGTCTATACACAGTTTATGTGAGCTCATGAGGGAGAGACAAGCCTCCACCCCGCCCCCCAGTTTCCTTTTTTCCTCTAAGTGTCTCCTTGCTCTCTTGGCCATGTGACAGCACTAACTGGTAGTGAGGGGGAGCAGAGAGACTCCAGAACTATTTGAGATGTATGAGGTGCATTAGGCAGAAATTTTTCAGTAAAGTAATAGTTTCTACCACTTAAACAAGCCTAATGAAAAAGATAGGTAGTTAGTTCTGAAGACTAGGAAGTTTAGGTATAGATCTGGCTTCAGATACTGAATTTTGTGGGGGATGGGGTAGGGGAAAGGAGAGAATGAAGGATGTCGTCCTGACTCTGTCCCTTCCTCCAGCTCTTATTCTCTGCTTTGCTTCATTCTAGAGACAGGCTCTCATCAGGTGATGACAAGATGGCTGCCAGGAATCACATTCTTTCTGATTTGCAACACCAGCATAAAAATGTCTTCTCTCTCCCAATTTCCATGCATTGATCACAAATAGTTCTGATTTCCCTTGCTTAGGTCATGTTCATATACTCTGACAGATCAACCTGAGTCTCATGGTTTTACTTGTTGGGGAAGGAAGGGCACACAGAAATGAAGAAGATGGCTCAAGAAGCATCACCTGAAGTAGAGAGGACCTTCCTAAAGAACTAGAAAAAAGATGATGAGGATTCAGACAGGGCAAGAAAAATGTGAAATATTCTGGAACCCTGTAGTAGAAATATACCATCCCAGGCAGTTGGTCCAGGGGTTTCCTAGATGCTCTTATCTTCTGAGAGGGAAATGGGGAGGCTGTGTGAAGCGAGGTTCAGAAAAGGTGAGCAATTCCTACTTTGCTCTTCAGGACAAAAAAAGTTCTGGTTCTGGTTTTACCTGCAGAGCTCACTTTTATAAGGCAGAAGATCAAGCTGTCCACAAAAACCATGACCCCTCTCTTTATACCATTCTCTGCAGTTTACCAAAACTGTCTCATCATCTTCTGAGAGCCTCATAACAACTCTGGCAGGTAGTAACGAAAGATATTACTTCCCTATTTTACAGGTTAGTAAACCGAGGCTCTGAGATGCTAAAGCACCTGCCCAAGGTCACTCAGTTAAGTTGCAGAGCTGTGACTACCAACCAAAAATCCAGCATACAAAATTAATTAACGGCCTATGGAAAGAGGAAAAAAAAACCCTCTAACTGAAACAGGATTGGTAAGTGGTGAGGAGAAATCTCATTGGTCAGATAAAAAGCTGCAGAGGGAACAGATCTGCCAGTTGGAAAGGCAAAAACAGGAAGCTTGGCCCGATTGCACAAGAAGGGAACAAAGAAATGGCCAGAATTTATAGGTGTGAGAGGAGAAAAATCAAAGAAAGAAATGAGATGCAACCTGCAAAACACATAAAAGGAAATAGAAAAACATTCTTTAAAATACACTAGGAACAAGAGAAAGATAAGGGGAAATGTTTCTTTCTAATAGATGATGAGGGAATGCTGATAGTAAATGGCACCAGAAATGCACAGATTTTCACTGCTTTATTTCTTGGGGAGCTGGAACAAACTGCATATAGACAAGAAGGCAAGGAAAACAAGTGGAAAGTGGAAGGTGAAGGGGAGAAAATAGATTTCTGTTGTTTTAAGCCCCAGCTGGTGATACTTTGTTCTGACAACCAGAGCAGATGAATGCGGAGGGGGAGGCCCAGTTTTGGATGTTTGACTAAAGATAGCAGGTGCTTGGTGGTGGTCCTCCCTTTGGCACTGTAGCTCCAGCCCCCAAGATAGGGAATACTCAGCTGAGACGCCAGTCTTGTGCGAAGGCTCCTGGTTTCCATTCTGAAGACTGAGCTGTCCCGACTGACCTCCCTACTTGATGAGCCCGGGGCAGAGCTTTTCGGCTGGGGGGCAGATCTGGCTGCTGAGCTGTGTGTCCCCCGGATGAAGGTAAGGTTCCCTCAGTCCTGACTCCTCTACCCTGTCCCACCTGGCCCTGAACCCCGTTTTGTCCCTCTCCTCAACTTCATCTGGCCAGTTGGAGTGGTTTGTTGTCTCCTGGTCTGAGGTACTGTTGCCCAAAGATCAGGTTTGGATTTTCATGAACTTTGGGTGTCAAAGTCCATTCTCCTCTTTCTCTCACCCTCAACAGTACAAATTATTTGGGCTTTTCTTCGAAAAGAAAAACATTAATGCCTCTATGATTTGAGAAAGGAGGGCAAATATGATTTCATTACAAGACAATGAATAAGGATCCATAGTGTTTTTTTAAAAAAAGATTTTATTTATTTATTTGAGAAAGAAAGAGACAGTGACAGAGAGTATGCATGAGAATCAGTGAGCACGAGCCAGGAGGAGCGGGAGAAGCAGGTTCCCCACTGAGCAGGAAGCCCAACATGGGGCTTGATCCCAGGACTTTGGGATCATGACCTGAACCAAAATCAGACACTTAACCAACTGAGCCCCCCAGGCGCCGTGAATCAGGATCCATGTTAAGTTCTGAGGCAGGAGGATTGCTTGTCCAAGGAAGCATTTGTTGGATGTTGAAGCACAGTTTAGGCTGGCGGCTAGGGGATGAGGCAGGCGGGCACCACACTGCCAGGGAGGACACCGTCCTGGGCTGAGAGTCCAAAGACCCAGCTCTGAATCTGGCTCTGTCCTTTAGGCCTGGCACTTACTGGATCCAGTGCTCTGGGCCACTTTGCCAGGTGCTGAGACCAGAGCTGAATATGGTGGACATGGGCCCTGTCTTCATGGGGCGTTCACTCCCTCTCAACATGAAACTAGGCAGTTAGTTCACATCTGAACCTCGGTCTCCCCATTTCTGTAATGAGAAGATTCGGCCATGATTTCTACTGTTCTTTCCTGCTCTCGTGTCCCATTGGAGTGGTACTTGGATGGGAGGCGTTGAGGACCACATCAGGACAGTGGCTACTCTAAAGATGGGAGAGGATGGGTGAAATCTGGAAACAGTCCTAAGTGTGAACAGATTCTTTGACTATTGGGAAGGAGTGAATCTGAAGAAGCCTGAGGTTTTTAACTTGAAGGTGTCATCTAAAGGGGAATGGAAATCAGGAAAAGGACGATGATGAATGCTGGCCCAAATTGATTATTTCCTGGTCATTATACAGACAGGTGGATCAAAACTACGTTTTTATCCAAAAAGGAAAAAATTAAACTCTACAAATGAAAAGGTGTATGTGGAGGTGGGGGAAGTACTCTGAGGCTATGTATGTATACGGATGAAAAAGATCTAGGGTCCTGGTAGGGATCAGTGTTGCAGTAAGAGGTAGCTCCTAAGCATGGTGGCATGATGATGGATGGGAACTGCACACACAGGGGCCGTTCTGTGTGTGTGCTCGAGGCCACGGGGCTGGACAGGAAAGTTGCCTGCTCATTGCTCCATCTCTGGGCGATTGTGAACCCAAAGTAATGTCCTTCTTAATAGTACAAGTTTTCGGGACGCCTGGGTGGCTCAGTTGGTTAAGCGACTGCCTTCGGCTCAGGGCATGATCCTGGAGACCCAGGATCGAGTCCCACATCGGGCTCCCTGCTCGGCAGGAAGCCTGCTTCTCCCTCTCTCCCTCCCCCTGCTTGTGTTCCCTCTCTGGCTGTGTTTCTCTCTGTCAAATAAATAAAATCTTTAAAAAAAAAATAGTACAAGTTTTCATCTTTTGAGGTGGGGCTGGGGGCCTGGTAAAGAAGCCAGCCCATATGTGCCCACCAATTAGGCAACTCAACATACGTTATTATAGTACCTTCCAGGTAACAAGCTAAGCACCAGGGATGCAGAGATGAGTAAGGTTCCTGTTTATAAAATTAGGGGTGGGGTTTAAAAAGGTAGGGGTGGGATGGGGAGGCAGGCACACAACAGAGCCTAATGCAGGCAGCCTGTGACTTGTGCTGAAAACAGTGTTGCAGGTGATATGCTCGTGATTGATTCTGAGGGTTGAGCTCTGGGAAGGCTTCGGGAGGAGGTGTCCTTTGAGCTGGGCCTTATGTGTGATCTCTGTTGGAAGAGGTAAGTTAATTGTAGGGATTTACAGAAGCATCCGCTGTAGACTTTGGCAGGAGGAGAAGGGTTGGGGGGTGCTAAGAGGGGTGAACCACATTCTGGACTAAGGATGTGAGCAAGTTTGGAGGGGGCTTGGGGTTTCCTAAGATGACCCTACGTGTCTGAGGGCCCACCTAGGACAGAACCAGATACACTGATTTAATTCAAAATAAAGTGGAGCCTCCATTCAGAGGATGGGAGAAGCTACTTCTGTAAGAGGGGGGAGAGTCAGTAACAGGGAAGTGAGGGGAGAGGCAGTTACAAGCCGGCAGGGGGATGTGGGAGATTTCAGACAACGCTGCTCTTTCTAAAGCATGAACTAGGCCGATGCTGCAAAGGTGCGGAGGTTCTGGAGCCCGAGGGGCAGTGCGCTGATGAGCTGCTTGGTCAGTGAAGCAAGGCAGGGAGCTGGGATGGCAGCTGAAAAGATCCGTGGGGTCAGAGGAGGAGGGAGGAAGCAAACAGCCTGGGAGTTCTTAGCCGGTACCTACGCTGCCCAGTCTGAGCCTGGGGCTGGAGGTGAGGGGCCACACGCTGGCCAGGATCTGCACAAAGAGGCTGTGGGCCAGCTGTTGGCCCCTGAGCAGTGGGGGAAGTGATCAGACTATAACCCACACAGCAGAGCTTCTGAGGCGGCGGGCAGGCCCGGGGCAGCCTGCTCACCAGCCAGGTATCCCAGACAGAGAACCGGTGTGAGCCCAGACCCCATCCTGCTCTCACTGGCTTCCTTCCTTAGAGTCTGCCATCCTTTTCCTCTTCCCTTCCTCCCTCACTCCCTCCTTATCACCTCCCTTCCTTTCAACAAAAATTTATTAAGCATGCATCGTATTTGTGCTAGGCGTTTCTCTGCACAGAGGCTTAGAGAGCTTTTTAAAGAGGAGAAGCTCAGGCTCGGTTAGAGTTAACCCCAGCCTGGCCCCCCCTGCAGCAGCTGGGGGGATAAATCTTGCTGGCTCCTCTACTCCTATGCCCACCCTCCAATCAAGGGCATGCCAAAGGGAGTTCGAGGTAGGGCACTTAAGTTTTTGGGCAATGTGTCTCCCCAAAAACCTATTTTCCTCTTGGCCATAATCACCCTCCTAATGTCAATCTTAGCTTCTTTCTCCCATCCTGCTTTACTTTGAGCCCTGGCCTCCTCACATGGTTCCGAGAGAAAGTAGGAAGGTTTGGCCGGGAGGGTTAGTAACAAGGGCTGCCACTTGAAACAACCACTGATAATCAGGCATTCAATTCAGCCCATAACTTCACTGAAGCCTCACAACAGCTCGTGGAGGTAGACATCATTCCCCCATTTTTCAGATGAGTACACTGAGGCTTAGAGTATGTTGACGTTTCCAAGATTACACAGCTGTGAAGTGGCAGAACCCACATTCCATTCCAGGCCTCCCCAATCCTGACCCGGTGTGGATAAACACTTTTAACTGACTGTTGCCTTAAAAGGAAGCCTCATGGGTGGTTTCTCACCTGGGGTGAGAGACAGATGGTCCCCTCCCTTCAGACCCGTCTCCCCTTCCCTGTATCCAGCCACCTTCAGTTCCAGCACCAACCACGGGCCCAACACAGCCAGTGTTGCTGTATGACCTACATGGGTGGGGGGTCATTTTGCCAGCAGCTTTTCAGAGCAAGGGGAGCAAAGGTAATTTGGCCGCAGAAAGGACAGAGCTCAGACACATAGAACACCCGAGGACAAGGGCAAGGGAGGGAGTTGGTTTCATTTTTCAATCCTGGTGACTTTATTGGCAGGGCAGGGTAACCAAGCGTTGCCAAAGCTAGTCCATCAACCGCCTGCACTTTCCTCTCCGGCGGGAGCTGGAACTCCATCCCCATCTGAGCTGGTCTGTGTCCTGGGGCTGTGGCCAGCCCCTGCCAGGGGTCTGCATCTGCCACATCCTCACATCCTCTCCCCCGTCGCCCCCCCGCCCCCTGGCCTCCCTCGATAATCCAGAGCTGATGACTACCATGTGCACAGCAAGGTAACACTTCTGAAGCTCTTTCCCCGGATTCCTCCCAGCTCCGTTAGTATGGATACCCTGTTCCAGGAGTGCTCTGTGGTCCCCGAAAGGGCTGGACCGCCTATGAAAGGCTGTTCCCCATCTCTTTGCCTGGTTTTAAGTTTTCATCTGTCTCCTTAGCTGGACTTGGACCCCAAGCCCCAGCTCTTGCCCCAACACATGGATTTTACCATTACCAGGGAGGGAAATGGTTTACCTCCATCCACGATATGGAGAAGCCGAGGCCCACAGAGTTTAGGTCTTGGGTGAGTGGACACAGCTATTTGGTAGAGGAGCCAAGGTTCAACCCCTGGGGACTCTCTACTACGTCATGCTGTCTCTGTCCCTGCAGGGGCCTCCTGGGAAGCAGTGTTTGAACTGGGCCATGATGAACAAGCAGGATTTTGATGGAGAGAGGCCGTGTGCCAGGCCTGAAGGACACCACATGGTAAGTAGTTCTCTACAGCTGGGGACAGGCAGGGCTGGGGACATCTTGTGGGGCCCCACTTCAATGACCTTCTCTGCCATGCTAATGACTTTGACCCTCGTTATAGACATGGCAAATGGGGAGCCACTGGGATTTGGAGGTGGAGAGTGGGATCAACTAATGTGGGCTTTAAGGTCAGTGGGATTTCTGGGGGAAATATCTGATAGTTCTGGGAAACAACTGAACACTAGCTCCTGGAGATCAGAAGACAGAATTGAGGTTGAATCTAGTGAGAATATCTTTGGAGCTGAGGTGAGTCTGAGGCTGTTTGGTCAACAGAAGGGGAGGCCTTAGGAGACTTGTGTGTCTTAAGTGGTGCTCAAGGCTGGCTCTGAGGAATGGGGTTCTTACTTAGGCCGGGGCAGGAGGTTTAGGGGCTATCTCACTGGGCACAGAGAGAGGACGGGTTCATGGGGTTTCCATCAGCTTAAAAACCAGGTATCAGGACTTAAAGAGCCATGGGAGGTGAGAAACATTACTTTCAGGCCTCAGGATACACAAGGACAGAGGCCCATGAACTTGGGGAAAGGGCCCAGGGCTCTGGGGGCAGTGTGGAGTGGACTCTGGAACTTCCTGGGGATCCTGGAGATTAGTCTCTTGTGATCCTCCAGGATATAGAGGGAGAAGCTCTGTCTTTCAACATGAGATCTCTTGAAGGAGGAGACTCAACAGATCCCAGGCTTCCAGCCCTTTGCAAGAGGGCTGTGGCCGAATTTCCCAGGCCAGGACTATGCCCCTGGGATCAGGCTCCTGGGCTTCATTTGGACAATCACTCAAAAGCAGGCAGGTTCTCCATTGGGGAGCTGGAGGCAGTTTTAGATTCTCTCCAAAGTGGACCCATGCCTGCCTCCCACCCCTCACAACACCATACTCCAGCCACACTGGCCTGTTTTCCTTCCTTAATTTTCCTGCTATCCCCGCTGATGGGGCTCACCTGTCCCTTTCTCCTGCTCACCCCCACCTGTCCTTTGGTCATTTGGGTCTTGGCTTGGACCCACTTCTTTATAGGGGACTTGTCTGACTCCTAGTCTGGAGCTAGGCCCCCTTCCTGGATCTCATAGCTCCCTATATGTCTCTATCATAGAATCCTCTTGCGGTTTGCAATTCATAGGTTTATGTGTCTGTCATTTTGTTTGTGTCTGTCTCCTCTACTAGACCGTAGGCTGGGCCTAGCACACTGTGGGCGCTCAGAGGGGTAAAGCTCTCTGGGATAGCATTTCCTGCCTCTGCCCCAGATCAGACGTGAGACGGCCCTGTGCATCATATTGGTCTTAGACCTGGGAGTCTGGCAGGGCCAGGACCGCCACGGCCCCGTGAGGTGTGAGGATCCCCCAGGGGGCTCTGTGGCTACTTCAGGGCTTTCTAGGAACATTTACTCAACCATTTAAGAGACTGATTCTTCTTAAGCACATTTCTGCCATGATTGTCCTCCATCCGACCCAAATCTCTTTTTTCTCCTGTAAGGTCATCCAATAAGAATGCTAGAAGGTGTTGTGATTATTGTGATTTACCAATCAACTCTAGAGCCTTCTCTTCATTTGATGCAAAAACCTATAAGGGGGGGCACCTTGATGGCTCAGTTGGTTAAGCGTCCGAATCTTGATCTCAGCTCAGGTCACCATCTCAGGGTGGTGAGATCCAGTCCCGTGTCAAGACTCTGCACTTAAGATTCTCTCTCCCTCTTCCTCTGTGCCTCCCCTTCCCCCAGTCCCCCAGCACATGCTCGCTTGCACTCTCCCTCTCTCTCTAAAAAGCAAAACAACAACAACAAAAAACCTATGAGGCAACAGAGAAGGTGTCTCTCCCGGCCCCCAACTTTCAACAGGAGGGAGAACGAAGACCGAGAGAGCAATGGGACCTGCTGCGGTCACAGATTCATGAGAGCATGAGTTTATAACCTTGCTTTTCTGACTCTTGGGGCAGAGCTCCTTTCCCTATGCTCTTGATGCCTTCACTGGAGGGGGACATCATCAGTACATCTCCCTTACTCACAGGACCCTCTGATCAATCAATTTCTCTTTGAGTTTAGGGCTACTGTCTTTTGACAGAAGAGTGAGAAGCAGGGAGAGGGATATTCCATTTGTAGTCTCTTGTCCACCCAAATAAACTCACATCTTGGGGGCCTTCCCTTTGTGCTGGGGTCGCCATCCCTGTTCCCCCTTCAATGGTCCCATGAGGTAGGGCCAGTGCTGGAAGCCTATACTGCAGATAAGGAAACTGAGGGTCAGAGGGTACGACTTGCCCAAAGTCACACTGTTGACAGCACAGCTAGGGTTCAACTCCCTGTGCATTGGACTCGAAAGCCCATGGGCTTTCCATAGCCTCATGTTGCTCCTCGTCGCCCTGTTCCCCAGGAGGAACCGGAGAGGAAGACGGTGCAGATGCTAGTAATAGAAGTCTTTTACCAGGGGCAGGAGTCATCTGCTCCGAGAGAGGTTTGCAGATGAATGAAGAGAATTCTTCCTCAGTCTGATTCTTTCCTGTGCAGGGCAGGCAGTACCCAGAGACCAGAAAGTTTATTTAGAAGTTCATGTGTGTCTTCCCCCAAAAGAGATACGAGCAAGTGATGGGGCATTTGTCAAAATAAAAAAAAATAAAAAAAAAACAGGAAAGAAGAGCAAGAAGTCAGTGGGAAGCAGGGAGAGGAAATAGGAGTCAAGGGGATGGTGGACGACAGAGAAAGACAGAATGACTCAGGAAGAGGGATGGGTGCCCTGGGGGAGGGGTGGGGGACAGGAATGGACTGGAGAGCTGCAATTTGTGAAGTTTACAGATAAATCTCGGTCCTTTCAGCAAAGCTTATCTGTAATGGGCTCCGCTCGCTGAGGCCCCGTCTCCTGTAGACATAAATCATTTTCTAATTTATAACATGAATAATTGATTTTGCCTCTGTAGCCTCAACAATAAATCTCCCGATCACACATGCATAAGAAAATAATAATAATGAAAGCGATCAGGATATGCTGCCATCGATTAACTGTGAGAGGGGCCACTTGACTCACAATTCATGTTTTAAGGATTCCAGGTGGCACTGTGCCCACAAGCCACTCCTGCCCCTTGCCCCTGGCTCTGCCTGTCACTCGAAGGGAGTGGAGACAAGAGGGGAGGAAAGCCATGGCTGGTCACAGTTGGGATCAATTCAGATTCTTCCTTGGTGGTTATCATTCATTCATTGAGCAGCCAGCTGTGGTGCACCTCTGACCTGGAAGGCCCTGAGATAGATGCGGTCCGGGGCAAAACAAGACCTGCTACTTGGCTTCCAGGAGCTTTGGGTCCAGTTAAAGGGCAAATCTTGGAACATACAATTTGGTGATCAGGAGGGACTGAAGGGGAAAGAGGCTTTCACTGCTGCGGTGTGCTCACATCCAGGCCAGGAGCTCTGGAGCCCTCCCTGACTCCTCCCTGCCTCCCAGGTCCTGCAACTTCTGTCTCTACCAGGCCCTGGAATGCACCCCTTCTTCCCTACTCCCTGACTATAGCCTCTGGCATCTCTCTCTGGCATTGCAATGACGTCCTAAATGGTGGCCCTGCATCCTCCTTACAGCCCTCCGCCATCCACTCTCCTGGAAACAGCTTGATCTTGAACATGGCAGGGGGCTTTCCCACAGATCCTTGGGTCCCAGTTTGCCTCCGCCACACCCACCCCTCAATCTCCCGCATTGTCTACCAAGATTCCTCCCCACCCTGAGCTCCAGCCATGCTCAAATTCTTAAAAACTTCCAAATGCGTTTTTTCCAGCCTCGGAGACTTTTCTGTGTGTTCCCTCTGCTCAGACCACTTCCCCCTGCTCCTACCCCTCCAATTCCCACCCTCTAGGTCTCAGCTGGAAGGTCACAATGCCCCAGAAACAATGAGATTTCCCTGATGAGCACTCCTACCACCCCGGGCCTTCTCTTTCATGTCACCTTCACACTGGTAATCTCTGGCTCTGTATTTTTCCTTTCAGTCGAAGATAAAGCCCAGGAGGGCACCATCCATATTTTCTTTCCTTAGGACCCAGGCACATAGTAGGTGCTCAATAATGCTTGTTGAATGATTAAATACAGGATCTTCCTGCCTCCAACATATTTTTTCTCTGGACCTTCTTACCTAGAAAAAAAACAATTTTTTTTTTTTTTTGGAAATACCATTACCGGATTATTCTTCTTTTCAAAAACTTTGTCACTAGCCATCAGTGCCTGTGCATGAAGCCCAGTATCTCGCCTGGGCCTGACAGTGGGAACCCCTCTTACTCAAAGCTCCCGAGCCCTCTCAGTGGGTTCTCTGCTCACTTCCTGAAATTCTACTCATCCTTCAAGACTTGGCTCAGATGCCAACTCTATCGTCGCCCTTGTTTCCTTCCTTGAAACCCTCTGATGGTGCTCCTGAGCTGCTGGGGACAAGGGGAGGTGGGCAGAGCTTTTCAGGGGAAGTTATGGCCACATTTGGGTTTGGGTTGATTGCTCCTGAAGCTTCGTGAGGGTTAGAACTGAGGGGGAGGGGATGGGAGGGAGGCAGACCTTTCCCTGTGACGGTGATCCTAGCCCAGCACCTCAGATCCGTGGAGGGCTTCCCGGAGATGTACCACCAGACGTAGATTTATGCCCACTTCATGCCAAGACTGCTGCCATTTTATCCACTCAGTCATACAGCTGACCCGGCCCCTGGGACTGTGGTTTCCCAGCTCCCTGGATCCCTGGCCTGAATCCCAGGGTCTCCCTTATAATGGAACCTAAAAATAGAAGCTGCTTTTATAGCATAGGTGAAGAGGCAAAGGACCCAGGCAGGGTTTGAACAGACAGAAGTGATGCCTGAAGGGCTCTCTGGGGACACGGAGACTGACCCCAGAGGCTCTGAGTGCAAGAGGGAGTAGAGGCCAGGCCTTCTGATGGGATACAAAGTATCCCTGATGGCATGTGGGAAGGCCTGGTTTTCCTTCCCTCACCCACTCACAACCTACACCTTTCCTGGCTCTGAGCCCATGCCTTGCCCATGGCTCCGTCCTTCTCCCCAGGGAGGGCTTGCATAGCCATCAGACCAACACAGAAACAGCAGAGAGCTAAGGCGCCGTGGAACCCAAACCAGTGAAGAGGATGGGGGTGTAGGGGGGCGGGAGAGGGCAGGAGTAAGGACGTGGCCCTGTGTATCTGAAGTGACTGGCCATCACCTTGAGCAACACACAGCTCTTTCTGATGACAGTCCCTGGACATGACTGCTTCCATCTAAAGGTTGCTGAAAATGCCCGAGATGAGCACCTGTGCCAGGAAGACCGTACCCCTAGGCCAGTTACCTTCCTGAACCATAGTTTTCTCATATGTACAATGATAATTAGAAAAAAAACAGTAGGGTTTTAATTTTTTGAATTGAAATGTAACTCACATGTAATAAATCACACAAAATACATGAGTAGCTCGGTGGACTTTTATATATGTGTGCCCCTGTGCGCCCATCACCCAGATCAAGATACAAAGCACTTCCAGCACCCTACATGACTCCCTCAGCCTCCTTCCCAGTCAGCAGCACCGCTCCCCCCACTCCATCCCAGCTCTACCAAGGATAACCACTATTTCTGATTTCCATAGCTATAGATCGGATAGACGTATTTTTTTTTTGAAATGTATATAAAGTCATACAGTATGTTCTCTTTGTGATCTGGATCCTTCCTCTGAAGGCAAGGGCTCTGAAAAGATCAAATGAAATAGTCTGGATCCAAGCTCCTAGGATAGCCCCCCCGCATAGAGGAGAAACTGTGAATATCCCCTGAGGTGTGGGGCACTTGGAATCAGAAAGACTTGGCTTTGAGATGAATTCCATACTTTGTCAGCTTCATGATATTCTGAGCCTCAATCTTGCCTTCTGTAAAAAGGGAAAACAACTCCTTCCTCATGGGGTTGTCATAGGCATTACATGACATAAGGAAGGTATAGCCTCTGAGCACTATGTGCTCAGTAAATGTCTATTGTGCTCATCTTCTGTCTACGGTGCTGAAGCCAAAACCTGTTCTAGAGAGCTAGGTCCTTTGCTATATGCCACTGGTTTTCAAATTGCATTTCCTGGAAGCTCAGGATTCTGTAGTCATGAATCAGAAGCCGAGGGAAAGGGCAAAAACAGGAGAAGGAGAGGGCTCAGCAGTTGGGATTTGGGATTCCTACCCCCTGGTCAGCCGGAGCAGCTCTGTTTCATCTGTTTGACAAGCGGAGGAGACGGTATTTGTGAAAAGGGTTCTACTTCTAAACAGGGTTTGAAAACCTTAATTCTATTCTATAACCAAAGAGTGTTGCCCAACTTGCCAGCCAGATGTTGCATAAAGGGGAGAACAAATGAGAACATATCCATACTAATTGGTTAGACCTTCCTGAAAACCTCTCCAGACAAATGCCCTTACACTTCAGTGCAAGGACACCGTAAAATGCAACCAGAAATGAATGAAGCAGTTTCTTTCTTTTTTTTCCCTCAAGATCACTTTTGAGAGATGTCTGTATTTCTATTTATTTTGTTAACTGTAACACAAGAGCAAAGTAATATTTTAGTTTTTTTATTTTTATTTGTTTATTTATTTTTGAAGATTTTACTTATTTATTTGACAGAGAGACAGCGAGGAAGGGAACACAAGCAGAGGGAGAGGGAGAGGGAAAGCGAGAAGCAGGCTTCCTGCTGAGCAAGGGAGCCCAATGTGGGACTCCATCCCAGGACACTGGGATCATGACCTAGGCTGAAAGCAAATGCTTAATGCCTGAGCCACCCAGGTGCCCCTAAAGTAATATTTTAAAAGACAATCTTTTATGATTCTGTTACTTTAATACAGCAACTATGAAGCCCATTAAAAAAAAAGGCATAGTGCATGTCTGCTATTTTTATCTGCCAAGGAAGCACTTGCCCTTCTTGTGGAACTAGCACCTTATTTTCCCTCTGTGGAACCCCTCCCACCCCCCACCTTCCTCTCTTGATCCATGTGGGATAAACCTGGTTTCAAGAAAACACATTTGACCTAGGCCTGGTCACTCAGAAAATCCCATCCCCTGGGCCAGGGTGATTGTTTAGAGAAGGGTATCACACAAGCCAGGCCAATGAGAATCCATCTTGGAGCTTTTTTGGGAACTGCTGGGAAAATGAAGCTCTCTTTTCCATTGCATTGAGGGACACCATGTTCGGAAGGCCTGCTTGAGAGTAAACAGAAAGCATAGGAAAAGAACTGAGAAAATCAAGAAAGACCAAGTCCTGAATATATAATTTCAGCTCCTGGATGCAGCCATTCCTGAAAGGGAACCTAATTGTGGATGTTTCAATCCCAGAGACAATAAACTATTTTTCCCTTTAAGGCCTTCTTTCACCTTCTACCAAATAAGTTTCTGTTTCCTATACCAATAGATCAGAACTTAATCATGTAAGTGCATTTCCCTTCAAAACTGTCACCCTGGGAAGCAACACTTATTCCAAAGAATGTTTTAGAACTCCTCACTGAGTTCTAAAAAACTCTCTTAGTACCAATTTAACAATCAAGTCATCTCCTTACTTTACATCATTGTAAGGGAGGCGAAAAATATTCTGTTTGATCACTTAGTTTGTCTACGAGACTTAATTCTGATCAATCGTATCCCAAACTCCAACCTTCCCTCAGAGGGTGCAGACGTGCTGAGGAGGAGGCCGGCCGAACACAGGTTGCATACACATCTTTGAATTGCTGTTTTGCTTTTCAAGGTGAATGAGAGAAAATTAATTTGCATAGATGATTGTAGTATGAAATATCAGCCTCATTATCTTTGGTCATACCTCAAAAATAATAGCAGTGCTTGTTCTCCTGGCCTCTCTTGCTCAGAGAACCATCTGGACTCCATCTCCCTGTGGTCCCAAGGAGAGGACTCATAGTCCCATTTCCCAAATAAGAATATCGAGGCAAACTTGAGTTCAGAATAGAGCTGCTTTTGCGAGGCTACAAGAGGATTAGGATCTAGAATACTACATGGAATCACTAAACAAAGAGACCTCTAGGAGGCAGGGCCAGGGAAGAGATCTTGGGATGGGGCAGAGACAGATGGGGCCAAGAAGAAGCAGGATGAGGAACCTGGGAGGGGGAGGATAAAGTAAAGGCAGTTTCACCAGGAGCAGGCTGAAACCAGGTAAGATCAGAGGAGATGCCCAGGGCGGGGGTGAAGACTTGGCTCACTGGGATTTCCCCCTGCAGCTGGCAGTGGGTTGTGTGGGGCCTCAAGTCTCTGCTCCTGTGGGGTTCTTGTCAGTGTGTGCCATAACCCAAGAGAGCCAGAAGGGACTCCAAGTCTCCCGGCTTCCAAGTGCTGCCCAAGAAGAGGTGTCTCACCCCTGGGAGAGTTTTACTGTAGCCAGGCAATTTAGCGTCCCAAGCAGTTGAACAGGCCCGGGAGATAATAAAGAAAGAAGGTAACAGAGTGGATCTGCAAAGCCTTTAATACACAGCATTAAAGGGTAATGGGAAAATCGATGGGACTATACAACGGGGTCACCCAAACTGCCAGCAGTCCTGTCATGAATGGGGCAGTTGGCACTCCAGCCCCTACAAAGCCACCTGGCAGGGCCCCAGACCTCTTCAGAGCTCAGACCGCATCATGGACACTGGGACTTCCTACTTGGAACAGAACCCTAGGGGCCCACGGTCTTTTCTCCCATGGGCACACGCCACTCTCCCAACCCTAGCCAAGTGATGTAATAATAGCTACCATTTATTATCACTTTCTACCGGCCAGGCTCTGGGCTAAGAGCTTTCTGAATGGTTTCATTTAATCCTTAAGACAACTCTATAAATTAGTTACTGTTACCAAAGCCTGCATATTGCATATAAGTAAAAGATCCAGAAAGACACGTATGTCCTTGCTCACTGGCTCGGAGAGAGGGTGGTTGGGTCAGCACAGAGCATAGTGGGGGAGCTGCAAAGGGTCTCGCCGGCATCTGGGCTGACGCCTCAGGACAGAGGAGTGCAGCAACTTGCCCCGGATCACACAGCTGCTCGGTAGAAAATGTGTATCTCTTAAAGCAGGCATTCTACCTTTTAGTCCTATGTTCTTTGTCCCCATTATATCATCTGATCATTTCCATCCGCAAAGCACACACTCCACTGGCTTTGGACTTCAGAGTCATTCATTGTAATTAAAGGGATGGTCATTTAGGAATTGTTTCAATTCGGTGCAAAGTTACTAAAGCCATTCCCAGTGTCTGGCAGTGCGTGGGGGTGGGGGCACGAGAGGAAGAGCAAGAAGGTCTGGTTATTGTTCTTAAACAACAGCATCTGGCTGGGGAGAGGAAAACACACAGACTTGAAACAACCTTAGAATAACTCTAAGACAACAAATAAGTAAGTGTGAGAGTAGGGGGTGCTAAGCATGCACACTGCAGGGGAATTCACAGTGAAGGAAGGCGGGCTCAGCCAGAGAAGGCTGTGGGGGTGGGATGGGGGGAAGGAGGGAGGAGCTCTGCACTGGACCATCAAAGAGGGAAGGGTTGGGATGAGAGAAAATGGGCTGGGGACCTGTCTGGTGGCGGAAGCTGTCTAAGCAAAGGCCTGTGGCTGGAGGGAGCACAGCAGATGGGCCAGACTTGCAGCAAAGAAGTCTGGCAGCTGACCCAGAGAGACATGGGTTGGGGTGGCAGGGCACTTGGGCTCCTTGTGGAAGGCAAGGCGGAGCCAATGCACATGGTGAAGAAAGGTAATAAAAGATGACAGCGACAGCTTAGGAAGCTGTAAGTAACGCTCAACACCCTAGCCAACTGGAAGACTGGAGAACAGAATTCTAGGTAGGACGGTGATGAAGAGAGCCTTTGGGCATGAAATGCTGATGGCAGTGGGAGCTGGTGTGAGGCCAGAAAACAACTAAGGGGTGAAACCCAGAGAGGCTGCAGCGAGGGGTCACCCAGGCTCTGGGTAAGGGTTGAAGGAGAGAGGGTGTCAAGGGAAATCTACATGTAATAGATATGAGAACCTGGGAGAAGGGATGGTTTGGGAATTGAGTTCAAGCGTGTGGGGTGCAGAGGAGAGGGAATTATTGGGAAGAGGGATATCAGGTCATACACAGGAAAACCTGGGGAAGAGAAACAATTGGAAAAATAGCTTTCTTCTTTTGAGGACGATTTTCCTTTGAACTTCTTATGGGTAAAGATGTTTCCATAGCGGTTTTTCCCAAATGTTTCCTCCTGGTAGCCTCTCTCCAATAGGTTTGCTGTGAGCCACATGGAGTGGGGTTAGGGGCTGGGGCTCAGGTGCCTGGAGCCCAGGCAATAAATGGCATGCTCACAGAGCAGTCGGGGGACCAGATGAGAGGCATACAAAGTGCTTACCCAGATGCCTTGCACTCACGTGCTCAGTGAGTATTGTTACTGCGATTACACAACCAAGTTTCACATACCATACTGTTCCAGCTCCCAGACCATCGAAATGGGTCAGGACTCCCGGGGATTGTGGAAAGCAGGTGGCATTGGAGGAAAGGTTGTTAGCTTGGGTTAGCAGCACAGTCTGAGGTAACAACTTGCCCAAGCTCACCCGAACCCTGAGGGGCTTGTGGGAACTGCAATTCCTTGGCCCTCTGCACACCCAGAGAGCAGAAGCTTGGGGGCAGGGCTTGGAACTGCATTTTTAATAAGCTCCACAGGTGACCCTAGAGTAAACTGAAGTCAGAGCCGCATTTTATCTGCTAACATGAATCTCCTTGGCAAGATCTGCAGCCTGTGTGATCACTACCAAAGTGACGGGGAGCCCACGCCCCTACTGACCAGCTCATGGGTCTCTCTGGAGTGAGTTCCCTGTTAACAAGGTATCTCCCAGCCTCCTCTCTCAGCCAAAGGAGAGGCAGGGGAGGGAAGAGAAGGAAAGTGGGATCTGGCAGCAGGGGAGAGAGGGAGACTGAGGACACGAGAAAGGACCAAGTCGGGGGCTCACGGCTGTGTGTCACTGGGGCGAGGAGAAGGGCTGACTCCAGAGCTGGCTCCCTCCCGGTGCAGTCACGCAGGGTTATTAAAGGAAAGAAGAATGAGTCTCTGTATCTCGGTGGAACAGGGCAAGAGTCATCAGCAGACGTTATTAAAATCCTTTCCTCACCAGTGAAAGACACTTATCGCTCTTCATCAGCAAAGCTCTCTCTTTTTGAAAAGGAAAATCAACTTAACAGGTGGGGATGGTCCTTTCACTCCTCCTGTGAAAGACTCCAAGGCAGCCTGCCTCCTGAGAGGCCCCAGCTGGTGTGGGGCTCACAGAGCACCCCCAGAATGGCAGCAGAGGAACTCGGGGCCTGCAGTGTCTTGGCGCTGTGTTCACCGGAGGGACCTCTCGCCCGCAGCGGGGAGAGTGTGGGTGGCAGCAGCCCTTGGATGCTATGGGTATGGTGAAGACGGGATCCCTACACAAGAAATCTTTTGGGGGAGTGCTACAGGGTGGCTGCGGGGGGCAGGGTTCAAGCTGAGCCTGGGGCTCCTGCTGGTGCCCCCCGCACCTGCTCTCAACTTCTTCCTTTTGTCCCCCATCCCACCAGAGGCTTCTCTCCTGAGCATGTTTCTCCCTTGCTGACAAAAATTCAGAAGTTGCCCACTGCAGCAGAAATCCATCTGCACGCTTTAGCTCAGGCCCTTAGCTCAAGGCTCTTCCTGTAGTAGCCCAAGGGACCCTCCAGCTCTCTAGTCACCTTGCCCGGCCAGGCGGCAGGCTAGCAGCACTAGGACCATTCCCCAGGCCCACGCTGCCCTTGGAGGTCTCTCTGTTTTTGCTCAAGGCAGCTGCTCTGCCTGTAATGCCTTTCTCCCTCTTCTGCCAGGTGATCTGCTTCATGGCTCAGCTCAAATGTCTCCTCCTCTGGGAAGCCTTCCCTGACCTCTCCAGGCAGAACTAATTATTTATTCCTCCAGGCTCCCATAGCAGGCATGCTACTGTTTTAACAATTACTGCACTAAATTCTAGTTGGTTGTAATCCCTTGTTTATATCTGTCTCTCCTCATTATAGGAAGTTCTAGCAGGAAGGGGGAGGGGGGAGCTGCATCTCCCCTCTGTATTTCTCACAGAACTAGGGCTAGTTCTTAATAAAAATATTAGCTAGCATGAACTGATGACTTATTCAGCACTCTGAAGGGCCTTCATATACATGATTTCATATAATCCTCCAGAGGATTAAACCCATATCACAGATGAAGAAGTTGAGGCTTAAAGAAGTGCAGTGACCTGTCCAAGGACACATGGTTAGTTGATAGCAGAGTAAGAATTAGAAACCAGAACTGTGGGAGTTTAGTAAATGTTTGTTGACTGACCAAACAACCTTGCCAGCAGGCTCCTAGGTGGACTGGCAGAGGGACTGTACTGGTGGCTAGCTCCAGAGCCAGATCCCATCAATCCTTCCCGATGTCTGTGTGCTCAGGCTTTCTTTGCCACCAGGCATCAAACCACTTGCTCTAAAGGCCTTTGCCCATTCTTCCCCAAATAATGCAAGGCCCTAGAGAAGGATCTTTGTTGCCTTCCCGGGACCAGCCCCCATCACTCATCCAACAGTCCCTCCCCAGCCCTGCTGCAGCCTCCCACCCCTGTGCTCCTCTAGCTTCTGACTGAGCCCTGGAAACCCTGCCTAGGACACTATTCTCACCTCCAGCCCCAGGTTTCATGGAACTCAGGAGAGAGACAGAACACGGGGCAGTTGTCACTGCTTCTGCCTTTCCTATGGGATTCAGGAATACATTGTCTCTTCCTAAGCCCCAGTTCTCATGACCAACTCTGATTTTATAGCTTTGTAGGTGTTCTGAGAATAGTAGTGAGTGTTCTCATCTCTACAGGCCCCACAGTCCCTGGTCCAGACCTGTGTGCCTGGGCAGATGCCCAGTAAAAGGGAAATTGAATGATTTCGTGGAAAACCCTGAGAATGTCCATGGATGATTTCCAAACACATCACTCTCCACCTCAATACACTGTAACATATCCCTTCACTCATCTTTGTATTGCTTCCTCTGGTTCTGGAAAGGATGGTGTCTCCTTTACCCTCCCCTCTAAACCTGACCCATCCATCTCTGCTGTGCCCACCTCCTTGGGGAGCAACTCTCCCAAAACTGCTCAGGGACAGGTCAGCAGGCCCTGGTGACCTCCCCTTCATGGGCTCTAGAAACCTGGATGGAGCCCGCTTTAAAAGACCACCTCATTTCTGTATCCTCTTAACCCAAAGTAACTAGCTACCAATCATATAGTAGGGCCCATTGTAGGAAGGAAACGTGGGGCATGGTCTAGGGAGGGCAGCTCACACTGCTGGTTCCCTAGTCAACGACAATGCCTTGGACATAACACAGTTAAAGCTCAATAAGTATTTGTTCAGTGAATAAATGAATGGATGGCCATTGTGTTTATGACACTTTCCTGTTTATTCCAGATCCGTCTATCCAACATCGCTGCCTTCGAGCTCTTTTACTCCAAGGACCTCTCTCCACCTTCCCCCTCAACAATACCTCCCAGTTAGTTCTCATCTTCTCATCATCCCACACCCCCCCATCCTGTAAGAACCCCAAAGACCCCAAAGTTCCCACCTACTCACTTCCATTATTGCCACAACGCTTCCCATCCCTGGGGTATTTAGGCTCCCCCCTTCCTGCCAATTGCCCAAGTGGGCTTATCTCTTCCCCTCTTGGTAAGCAAGCTCCCTACAAACCTGCACCACGATGGGCTATTTCAGCAAAGAACTCGGGCATCTCTTGCCTCAGGCATCTGATGCCAGCCTTCCTGACCCTCCACCCTACCAGTCTTTGGCTCTGAATGGCTCTCCTTTCTTTCTCTGCAAAGGGAGATCGCCTGAGAGCCCTGCAGATCAGCGTCACTACAAATGCATGCTGAGTGCCTTTGACTGTTTGACAACTTTTTTTTAAAAAATGTGCATTTAAACAATTTTATAAAGGAGAAAAAAATCTCTTCACCTCTGCACACCCACTGTTTACATAATTCAGTGAACTTTCATGAACCATAGCATTGTACTTGCATCATTTTCCAGGGTAGAAATCAACTCATCCATCCTATTTCATACTCTACCTTATTCACCTAACATTTTTCTATATACACTTTCTCATGTATTGACAGAGAACTCTTATTCATCATTTGAAATGATTATATAATATTCCATCATATTAATGTTCCATGATTTACTTAACCATTCCCCAATTGCGGAGCATTTGGTGCTTTCAGGACTCTCTTATTATGAACAGGCAGCAGTAAACATCTATTTGCCAATAGTTTGTATTTCCTTTTCAGTTATTTTCATGGCATATTTTCCCAGAAGAGAGATTATTGGGTCAAAGGCCAGAAACACTTTTGTGACTTTTTTTTTTGCAAGGTTTCAGACTGGCCTCCAGAAAGACTTACTAATTTGCAACTCTCTGGTCCTTTTATTCATATTTTGTAGGCTCTTAATGAATTCCTGCAGGGTTGGTCCAAATCTCCCGGGCCTGCCTGGGGCCTCCAGCCACTCTCATCCTCCAGATGAGAGTGATTTTACTGAGAAAGTTACAGGTGGTTTTACTGAGAAAGTTACAGGCGTGTATCTCCCAGTTTCCTCAACTTCCTTCCACGTCAACATTTCTCTTTTCACCCTGGCTCCCCTCCTAGGCTGATCTCTGAGGACCAGGTGCCCAATTTCCTTCCAATAAACCTCCCTGCTGCACAGTTGACCTTGTTCCCTCCCATCTCTTCAAAATTGTGCTGTGCTCACTTTTCCACCCTTCACATCATCCATCTCTCCTGCCCTTTCTCCAAAACCTGCAAATGTCCCCCTCTCCCTTTTCCTAAAAGCCATGAGTAATTTCCCTTCTCTCCCCAACTATTCTCTTCTTCTGTCACTGTCCATCTTTTTTTTTTTTTAAGATTTTATTTATTTATTTGACAGAGAGAAAGATCATAAGTAGGCAGAGAGGCAGGCAGAGAGGAGGAAACAGGCTCCCTGCTGAGCAGAGAGCCCGATGCAGGCCTCGATCCCAGGACCCTGGGATCATGGTCTGAGCTGAAGGCAGAGGCTTTAACCCACTGAGTCACCTAGGCACCCACTGTCCATCTTTCTGAATGGATGACTTCCACATCACCTTCCCAACTGCCACTTCCTTCTCTGTCTTTTGCTCCTCTGTGGATGACCAACACTCAGCTGAAGTGGCCATCGCTAGGCTACCACCCAAATGTGTGATTTTTTTGTCAGTTACTGTCCCCACCACCTTGTTGACTAGTGTGTCCACTTGGAAATTTTCTCCTGCCTGGGATTCCATGGCAATGCAATTCCCTTAGAGCTCCTTCCCTTCGACCAGTGTTATTCCTCTAGAAGAACTGGTCCTTGGACCTTTTAGTCAACTTCAAATTACCTCTACCTCCCACTCTACGGCAGCCAGGAGAATTGGAGGGAATTGATTCCACTCCCACCTCTAGTGGTAAGTGATGACTGATCTAAGACCATGAGTATAAACCCATTCCCCACCACAGTAATGGTTCAGGGGAAAGCAGACCAGAGCCATCCACATGTGACATTTACATATGACCTATGGTGACTCCGTGAGAACAAATCTCAAGCCTTATGTTTCATAGTTGAGGGAATTCAGTGCTTTCTCTCCTCTTGGGTATAAATGATAAAACATCTCAACCTAACTGCTAATTGCTGTTGACCACCATCTTACAAACTTGAAGCACTATATTATGGAGATGAAGTCAAAACACAGAATAGAGCAGAGCTGAGAGAACTGAAGCATAATGGATCCAGATCCCTGATTGTTTAGACTGGTCAGAAGCTGGGATTTTTCAGTCATGTGAGTCAATAAATTCCTGGTATTATTTAAATCATAAGGCTTAGGGCTATTACTTGCAGTTGAAACTTGTAACCATTATAACCCTCTTCACTGTTCTCCCTTTATACTTTTTATCTCATTGCTCTCCCCCATTCTAGCAGCTTCCATGATCACACCTATGGATGATCCCTTCACACCCCTTGCTAACCCGTCTCTCCTCATTTCCACCTCTAGCATTGCCAGCTTTTTGCTGAGTAGCTGTATGCCTTCTATGAAGTTTTCATTTTAGCATTTAACATCACCATTTTCTTTTTTAAAAGATTTTATTTATTTATTTGTGAGAGAGAGAGAGAGAGAACATGAGAGGGAAGAGGGGAAGAGGGTCAGAGGGAGAAGCAGATACCCCGCCAAACTGGGAGCCTGATGTGGGACTCGATCCCAGGACTCTGGGATCATAACCCGAGCTGAAGGCAGTCGTCTAACCAACTGAGCCACCCAGGTGCCCAACACTACCATTTTCACCACCACCCAAGCCAAATCAGCTTTACTTCCATCCTTCCCCATGTCTGATCATTCAGTTGTCCTAGTTGGAAACTTTAGAGTCATCCACACACTCCTCTCCTCTGTGTCCGGCAGTCAATGCTTATGGCCCCACACTTATACCACTGGCTGTATCCTCACCTTTGTTACCTCGCTATCAAGTTGGCTATCTTCCCAGTTGGTCTTCCTGCCTCCTGGCTATCCCAGCTGCCAACCACCCCACACAACACCTTTATCAGAAACATCTTCCTAAAACACCAAAGCAAGAAAGCATTTTCAATGATTTCTCAGTGTTTCAGATTTAGACCAAACTTTGCATCCTAATTCTGTAAGTCTTCCACTGCAGGGTCTCTCCTGATCTTTCTGATCTTATAATCCTGTTACTTTCTCATTGGTGTCCCAGAGACTGCCAAAGTGGGCTATTTACTATTTCTTTCACATCTTGCTACCCGTGAGATGGGTCCCACCTGGACCACCTTCCCTTCATATTTCACCCACTGAAATACTGAATATTCTTTAAGATTCATCTCAAAAGACATCTCAGTAAGGTATGCTCTGATTTCGCCGAATAGATACATATATCTTTGTTGAAACCCTACATGTGTTACTCTCATGGCACTCATCAGAATAGAAGAGTGACTTTTGTTTTTGTATCTCTTAAGCACAGAGCACAGGGTCTTGAAAATAATAAGTACTTAAATAAATGACCACTACATTAGCCCCAATCAAGGGTAAAGTTATGGAGAGGAGATGCTGTAAGAAGGTGCCTGACAAGGAGTCTTATTCTTTTACCTGCAGATTCACTAGAGCCTCTTTTTTTTCTCTTTTTCTTTCTTGTATTCCAGTTAGGGATTTATCAAGCCAACAACTATTTATTTGGTGCTAACTGTGATACTTGAATCTGGGGATAGCTAGCTTTGAACTCTTGCATCCTGGGATGATTTGGAGCCATGGTTCTCCAAGCATGGCGCGTTTAGATATTCCTGGAAATTGAGGGCTGATCTCTGAGCTGTGTAGCTATTAAGGCTAGTGGGGGGAAAATGGACTAGAGAGGGAAAAAGAAAAGAAGATGAAACCAGAGAGGGAGATAAACTATAAGAGACTCTTAATCTCAGGAAACAAACCTATGGTTGCTGGAGGGGAGGGGGTAGAACGGATGGGGTGGCTGGATGATGGACATTGAGGAGGGAATGTGTTGTGATGTGTGCCGTGTGTTGTGTAAGACTGATCAATCACAGACCTGTACCCTCTGAAACAAATAATACATTCTATGTTAATAATAATTAAAAAAAAATAAAAGCAAAAAACCGAAAAACACACAATGGACTAGGAGTCCATGGCCCTGAGTTCTGGGCCTAGAACTTCACTAGCTAGCCCTGTGGCCTCAAGCAGATCTTTTCACCTCTCTAGGAGGTGCTCCTTTACCTGTGAAACAATAGAGTCAGGTTGCAATGTTTCTCAAAGCATGGGCCCTAGGACACTTGCATCAGAGTCACCCAAACAACTTGTAAAAATCAAAATTCCCTGGGCTCAAACCAGGACTGCTGAAAATGAGTCTTTGGAGGGAGGGTCTGGGGGAGCTGCATTTGAGCCAGCTTCCTGCGTGATTCTTATTCCCACTCTAGACCTCTAGAATTTTGAAATTACAAAGTTCCTTCTATTCTAAGATGTGGGGGTTACTGGATTAAGTAACAATTTCAGTTATTTTGCAGTGATAAGTACAATGGAAGCGTATTTGGAGGGCTGCTTGCCCTAATGAAGTGTGGGTGAAGCAGAAGGTTCCAGCAGCCCTATTGCTCCGCCTGCTACCAGGGCCCCAGCCCCAGGGCCTCGCTGCCTGGCTGCCTGAGGGTCTGCTGGTTTGCCTCCTTTCTTATTCCTCCTATCTCTCTCCCCCTTTCTGTTCTCCTTTTCCTTTCTTCTCTTCCCCTCTTCCCCTCACCCATCTTTCCCCATCCCCCCTTTCTCCTTTCTCTCTCTTCTTTCCTTCCTCCTTTTCTTTTTCAAGTCTATGTCCTATTCTTTCCAAAATCCCATCAGCACCTGGGTAAACACATCATTAGCAGGACATTCATTTGCACTTACCTAATATACTTTTTTTTTTTTTTTGATGAAGTCTTTCCGGCTCCCTCAATCAAATATGAACATTTCCTGCTCAGAACTCTCAAAGCACTTTCAAACTCTCTTATACCATTAATCATACTTGCCCATGTAATAGTTCTAGGTCTACTCTATCGTATGCCCCTGAGGAAAAGGCTGCTTTATTCATTGTTATTTTCCCCTTCTACAGTGCCTAGCATGGGGCCTTGCACATGTTGATAATACTTTGCATGTGTGCAGTATATCTGGGTTTAATAAGTATTTTCACAGACAGTAGTGAATAGCAGACACTGGATAAGAATTTGCTGAAGGGATCAATGAATGAATTCCTCTACTTTCCCTCTCTGGGCTTTGAGCTTATCTTATCTCCTGTCTCAGAGGCAGGCTTGGACCCTGGCGAGGCCATTGAGCTTATACTCTGAGGCCCAAGTTTGAAAAAGCTGGGTAGTTTGGGTGAGTTGTTTAACCTCTCTGAACTGTGATCTTTATCTGTAAAGTATACATATGGAATACCTTATTTCTAAGGTCGGAGATGATGAACTGCAATTGCTTATGAACACATCTGGCACGTAGCAGATAATTTTATAATACGAGTTAAATGAAACTCTTCCCTTCCCCCCAACACTTGGCTTCTATTAGACTATCCCTTAGGGCAAACACTGGTTTTTCTAAGTCTTTCCCTCCAGATTTGTATGCTGTGTCTTGGTGCACTGCACACAAAGACGTGCAGAATACATTTTGTGGACTCTTAGAAATAGTCATTGTGATAAGGTGAGATACACACAGAAAACACACAAGCTGAAATGAACAGACTATTTGTCAGGATTCTTTGCTGCAAGGTCTATAAGCCCAAGTCAAACAAGCTTAAGGGGGAAAAAAAAAAGAATGTATCAACTCCATAAATGTAATGTTCTAGAGTGGGTCTGGCTTTAACCACGGCTGCATCCAGGGGTTACAATTCTGAAGTGAGAGTGTTGTCTCTTTTTCTACAGCTCTGAGCCCTGCTTCTGCAGCTTCATTCTGAGGCAGGATCTCTCTAGTTGGTGGGAAGGGTGACTACTTGCCTGCTTGGGTTCTGTGCCCGCATATAGACCAGTCAGTGGGTCCAAAGGATGTAGTACTATGGTTGGCTCAGCCCACCTGTGGCCCCTGGTGAAGGACGCAGTGGTTGACCAACCACAGGAATGAGAGAGAGGTAGTTCCTCTAAAAGAAGGGATATCGATAGACAAAACTTGCTTAGTGAACAGGTGGAAAGTACATCCTTTTCCATAAGATGCTTTATGCTTAAAACTGCTTGTTTTTTATTATTTATGGGGCCCCACTTTGTTCACTGTTATTAGGGAAAGTAAAACCATTTTGAATGTCACTAAGGCTCAGTTTCAGGACCAAGGTCTAAAGTAAAGCAGTGTTTTGTTTTGTTTTGTTTAAAAAAAAAAAAAAGCAAATAGGGGCTCCTGGGTGGCTCAGCCGATTGAACATCTGACTCTTGGTTTTCACTCAGGTCAGGATGTGACCTCAGGATCAGTGGGATGGAGCCCCATGTTGGGCTCTGCAATTGTCATGGAGTCTGCTTATCCCTCTCCCTCTGCTCCTTCCCCACTCGCATGCTCTTTCTCTAAAATAAATAACTAAAATATTTAAAAATAATAAAAAATAAAAAAAACAAATGAAGACCAGCTTTGAAATTTCCCTGAGCAGACAAAACCAGTTGAGTCATACAAACAAAGCTCGATGTGGCTTATTTTGCAAGATTAACTTGACCTGGGTCATTTCTCACTTATGCCTCTGAAAATTACAAGCCAAGCTGAAGCTGTTTCCCAAGACTGATGAGAGGTAACCACTGACCACTCCCCTAGTATGTAAGAAAATTCTGACATCATAACCAATCCCTGTGAAGAATAAACAGTCATGCTTTCTCACTATACATGCTGCTTTGTAACGACGGAGCCCTGAGCCCCATACCATGTTTTGGCTTGAGCGCTCCCAGTTTGCAAATTGCCTTTTTGGAGTGTGCACAATCAACTTCTCAACTGATGACTACTTTGGTGATTCATTGGCATTGCTTCTGTTATTTCTGAACTTTGACATTTCATGGTGTGAGAAGTAGAATTCAGAGAAGACCCTGATGACTCAGGCCGGCGAGTGAACAGGTGCTGGGACCCATAGAGCCCTTTGAGCTCCCTGGTGTCTTGCTGCCCCTGGGAGTTGAGGGTAAGTCTCTCTTGAATCAGGTTTCTGATAACTTTAAGATCATACACTAAACTGGGCAAGAATTTCTAAAACGTTTATGGAAAACAGGTTGATTTGTAAAGCTATTAATCCAAGATGAAGCAAAACAAGAATTAATTGCATGACATTGAATGAACTGATGAACATGATTATAATTTTTATGACTTTATTCAAAACATTACTAATTTTTTAATGTATTGTTTTCCAGATTTAAAGGAGCTTTTCTCTTCTCTCTTTAAACTATCTATACCTTATAGCAATTTGGTAAAGTCTATCTTTACAACAAAGGTTGAAACATTTATGTTTTTCTCCCTATCTGATCCCTCCAGAATTCTGAAACTCTTATTATATATTCTTATTTCTTCATGGCAATATAAGTATTTGCATAAGTTCAAAAATAATCTATTTTACTTGTTATAAGGTGCAATTGGACAAGTCCTTGGCTTGGCTTCCAAGCCTTGAGAAGCTTTTGAAAGTCCAGTCTGAGATTCCTCATGAAAAGTTCTAGCAAAGCAGATTTAAAAGAGCCTATATGTTCAATCACTATTCCTGCAGCACTTAATGTCAATAATCAAGCCAATTTATTGAAACTAGACTTAATTTGCAAACAAAGTAACCTCACTTTGGTTATCTTTGATAGAAATGGGGATGATTACAGAGAGAAAAATTGTTTCAGTAACATGCTTTTGTGGATATCAGATATGATTGCTGCTAATTGTTTTCAGGGTTTTGTTTTCTAGCCGTTAACTATACTGGATCCGGAATTCTTCCAGTTTCCTCTAATATTTGTCTAGAACTCTCTAACTAACGTTTCTAATTTTCTCCCACTCTTTGGAATTGGAATCACTATGAACCTAAAACTGCCCTTTTTCTGAAGCCACACAAGCTGAAGCTGGACGATTTGATGTAAACTTCAGGGAAATTACCGCAACAGCTCATGTGTGGACAATTTTCACGCCTGTGGCTATGTGGCTGCCCAGAAGGATCACCAGAGACATTCACACTGCAAACCAGGAAAATTTGTGTGATTGCCACTCCACCTGAAGATGTTTAGAACCCGACATCTAGAAAAATCTTCTCCACTGGCTGCTATTGAAACTCAGAAACTAAATTTATAGTTCCTCAAACTATTAACCTTCATTTTTCTTTTGTTCCCACGGAAATGCCTCTCGTTAAATCACCTGACGGCTCACATCATGTCAAAGCTTGAGGTGAAGGCTTGCCTGACAGCATGTCTTGAAAGAAAACGTCCTCACATTCATCCTGTCCTGACGATCTGTGTTTGCTAATGCAGCAGGTTATACCTACGCAAATAATTAAAAAAAAAATTATAACCCGTTTGAGTTATTTAATTGGTTGAATCTTGGCTCCTGGGGAATGTCTGCTCTGGGGAATTTCTCAGTCCTTGGCTCTTGTTCTCCTTATAGTCATCATATTAACCTCTCTAGTGTGTTACATACTCTTGAGGGATTTAAGTGCCTGCGGCAGCCACTCGAATGCCAGATGGTATCCATGAGGCTCAGAGAACGGGATGAAATCAACAATATCCACAAAAGATGAAGACGGTGACTGCGTAGCCCTCTGGCCTGACAACTCAGCTCGGGGAAACACTGGACGTGTGACTTTTCCATCTGATTACATCGGGTGTTAACCAAGAATAGTGCTCTACTGGTTGGTCATGCTCTGTCTGCTGAGACAATGACCAAATTGTTAAAATAAAAATTAAACGGAGACCGGCTTTGAAAATTCCCTGAGCAGACAAAACCAGTTGAGTCATACAAACAAAGTTCAATCTAGCTGATTTTGCAAGACTAACTTGATCCTGGTCGTTACTTGTATATGTCTCTGAAAATTACAAGCCAAACTGAAGCTGTTTCCCAAGGTTGTTGGGAGGTAACCACTGACCACTTCCTTATCATGTAAGAAAATCCTGACATTATAACCAATCCTTGTGAAGAATAAACAGTCCCTGCTTTCTTACTATATATGCTGCTTTATAATGATAGTCCCCTACATCCCTTTCTATGTTTTGGTTTGAGTGTTCCCAGTTTGCACACTGCCTTTTTTGGTGTGTGTCTGAGCAACTTCTACTGATGACTACTTTGGTGATGCATTGGCTTTAATTGTTTTTCCTGAATTTTGATAGCAATGGTGAAAAACGCTGGCTTTCACTCACAGAGCTTCCAGTCCAATGAGGCCCCTGAAGCCCCTCTCTGCCTGGGCCATCACAGTTCCTAAATGCTCTCTGCTGCATATGACCCTTGGCTTCCAGGAATGATTGCCAGCAGATTCTAGTTAGAGAGCACAAAGTGGGAGAAGTATCACTTTACACCATTACCATCCATTTAGAGCCATCACTTTGTTGACTAAACCAGTCTTCTGGCAGATATCACAGAATCAGAGACAACGAGATGAGAGAACAGGTGAGGCCTGCTCCCTTCAGAAGCTTGTGCTCAGTGCTGCAGAATCTCACAAAGAGAAGATTGGGGGAGTTTTGTGGGGATTTTTTGTTTCATTTTATATTTGTAATTTAAAAAAATGTTAAGGGGGTACCTGGGTGGCTCAGTCAGTTAAGCATCTGCCTTTGGCTGAGGTCATGATCCCGGGGTCCCGGGATGGAGCCTCTCATTGGGCTCCCTGCTCAGCGGGGAGTCTGCTTCTTCCTCTCCCTGTGCCCTGCTCCTGCTTTCTCTTGCTCTCTCTCTCTCTCTCTCTCTCAAATAAATAGATAAAATTCTTTAAAAATTAGAAAGAAATTATTGAGGGGCACCTGGGTGGCTTGGTTGGGTATCCGACTCTTGATCTCAGCTCAAGTTGTGATCTAGGGGTTGCGGGTGTGAGCCCTGTGTTGGACTCCCCACTGGGTGTGGAGCCTACTTAAGGAAAAAAATGTTGAATTGTGGTAAAATACACAAAGTATAAAATGTATCATGTTTGCCATTTTAGTGCACAGTTCAATAGTATTAAGTACATTCACATTGTTGTATAACCAGAGTCTCCAGAACTTTTTTGTCTTGCAAAACAGAACCTCTGTACACAGTCCACAACTTCCTATTGTCCCCTCCCCCAGCCCTACCAACCACCATTCTACTTTCTGTTTCTCTGCATTTGACTAGATACTAATGTAAGGGAAATCCTACAGTATTCATCCTTTAGGGACTGGCTTATTTCACTTAGCACATGTCCTCAGGTTTCACTCACGTTTGTAGGCTGTGTCAAGATTTTCCTTCCTTTTTACTGTTTACGATATTTTATTGTATATGTCTATACCACATTTTGTGGACGCTTGGGTTTCTTCCACTTTGGGGCTACTGTAAATAATGCTTCTATGGACATGGTGAGGAAGATCAGTTCTGATGGCCGGAGCCTGAATGTTCTGGAACTTGACAACGTTGGCATGAGCGGGGGGGGGGGCAGAAGAGTCCCAGATGGACTAGCCCTCTGTTTGAGGGGGAGGCGCAAGGGCTCAGAGCGCCCTCTTCTGGTGTAGGCTGCGGTCGCGAGGGATGGTTTCCTGGGCCTGAGGAAGTATGTCCAGGTTTGAGGGAGAGAATCCAGAAGGAAGGGAAATACCAAACTTTTATCTGCCTCCCAATACGTCCAGCCCTGACCTTGTTTTCACACTTCGTTGACCAATCTTTGGAACTCTTGTCAGGTGATTGGAGATGACTTCCAAACTGTAACATTGTACTAATTACTTTAGGAGAGCTCTGGACTCATTCTCCCAGACCCACCGCCCTCCTCTTCTGAGCCTCCATCCGGGCTTCTCCCCATCCCCATCCCAGCAGCCGCAGCATCTGTCGGCAACCCCAGCTCACCCGCCAGCAGAGCGTGGCCTCCCTCCCGGGCTATCGCCCAGCCCCAATACTCCTTTTGTTTGCCCGAGTCGCCTCCATCGGCTTTGGTGATTTATCTGTTTCTCTGTCGTCTGCATGAGACTGAGGTTTGGAGCCAGTCGTTTGCTTTGTGCCCGTGCTGTTCCTGGCACCGAAGTGACAGGTGTTCGATGTGGCTTTGTTGGAAGGTGGAAAAGGAGTAATTCTAAATACTGATTCAACTGGGGGCTGTAAGGTGGTGCCCAGCGTGCGTCGAGTGTTAGCTGGAGGCTGAGCCAAATAGAAGGTGAGTGTCTGGGGGACTTTGAAATGGCTGCCAAAGACAAGGGAATTGCTTGTTGGAACCTGGCGACCCAGGAGCAGATTTCACGGTGCAGTAGATCAATACTGTTCTTTCTAAGGAAACAAATAGAATCGATGCCAGCTGCCCCCGATCTCTGAGCAGATCTGAAAGCCATGGGGCCCATGGACGGAAGCTTCACGCTGACTTTGCAGAATCCAACAATGGATTGGGAGACTGGAAGACACTTTGTTGAATTTCCTACTTGCAATGGTGCTGGGGCCACCGGATATACAAGCACCTAGCAACAGAGGAACCTACGATGGACGGGTCAAAAGAGTCCTTTGATATTTGGGCTGTCATTCTTGCTGCCATTCCCTACTACTCTACCCACAGCAGATATTGCCCTCTGACATCCATGCTTGCTGAGCAGAGATGTAGCCTCAAAAAGTTCTTCCCAGTGGTTGAGGCAGCCACTGCCAACCATTCATGGCTGGAATTTAACGTGAAAGCTTTTCACCTCCCCTGATTTAATTCAACCTAACATCATTCCAGGAGGTCTCCCCTCTACAGCTTTCTAGAGGGCTTCTCTAGGGGCTTTGAGCCTATTTGGTTGTTGAATAGCTCTAATGGTTAAACCTCTAGTTCAATTAAAACACACTGTGTTCTTACTGCAGGAAAGGACTTGGTTAGGTGTTGAGAAGGGGCTTGTTTAAGCAGTTACAAACTCGGTCTCCTTGTAATTCTTCCCATCGGCCCTAGACTTGCCTTATGGACCACACAGAGTATGGTTCTCCCCTGGGACCTGACAGCCCTTCCACTACCTGGAGATAGTTGTCCCCTCCGTAGTTCCTCCCTCCCTCCTTCATCTCGTTTCTGTTTTTGTGTTTTTCTGGAAGAACTCTTCTACGTGCTTCTAGCTGTTTCTTATAGATTTTGGTTTTCAGACCTCTCGTTCTTGGGTTAGCCTCCTGTGGTCATGCCTCAATTTGTCTACCTTCCTCTCAAATTGTGTGCCCAGAACACACACACAGTACCAACCAGCACAGAGGGACATTTAGGTAAAAATCTTGACAGATGAAAAGGAGCTCACCACGCTGACAAGGTGCATCAGGGTGTCTCCAGGTACAAGTTGTTGGGTGTGAATCATGCAGACTCTTGTATGGACCGACTCCTGTTAATCTTAACGACTTAATGATTATTCTTAGAATTATAGAAGCTCAAGAGTTCTGAAGATGCTTAAAAGGCACAATCACCCCATCTGAGAATTTAAATTGTCAAGCCTGGCACTGACACCCTGCAAGTGATGGAGGTTTCGAGGATCTTCACTAGAGAAAATTTTGCGATTTTTGAAGGCAGACCTTTCCATTTTTTGACTCCTCTGTTCAAGAGTTCCTCCTTTTCAGTTGAAACCTGCCTCCTTGTACTTTTAGTCATTTTTCAGAGTTACTGAGAGTTTCATTTGCTCAGCAATATTCTAGGTGTTGTGTGCTCATGGGTGTAGCTGTGCCCATGGACATGCGGGCTCCAGAGGGGTGATCGGCGGGAGGAACAAGGAGTAAACTCGGATTTTTGTCTCCAAGAAAGTGACCCTCTTATGGGGGTAGGGGGAGAACACACACACACACACACACACACACACACACACCCAAGGTTACCATCCAAACATGGGCTAGATATTATGAAAAGACAGAGGAAATGTAGTTACGTCCAATGAAAAGAGCAGAGACGGCTTGCCCTTCTGTCTACACAGCAACCAGAGTTATCTCTTTAAAAACCAAATCAAATCATGTAACTGTCCCACTCAAAACCCTCCATGGCTTGCTGTCACACTCAGAAGTGAAGCCAAGGTCCTCACAGTGACCTATGGGACCCCGCATGGCCTGGCATCAGGCCACCTCTCACGACTCACATGAACACTTGCACTTTTCTGTCTGGTGACTCTGACCTCCTTGCTGTTCCCTGAATCCACCAGGTTGCCGTCTTAGGGCTCTCTCACCTGTGCGCATTCCCCCAGGCCTCCCTGTGGCTTGCTTCCTCATTTCATCCAATCTCTGGATTGTCAGTTGTGCAAAGAGACTTAAAACCCACCCCCTGCCATGACTTATCACTTGTTATCCTTTTACCCTGCCTTAGTTACTGAATAACATTTTTTACCACCTGAAATTATCCTTATGTTTATTTATTAATTGGCAGTCTCCTAGCGGAATTTAAGCTTTAGGAAGACTTGGGTTTTATCTCTTCTGTTCCTGCTGCATCCCTAGTGTGGCAAGCAGGGCCTGACTTGTAACAGCTACCAATTAAATGTTTGTGGAGTGAGTGAATGAGTCAATCTTCCGGATAACTTCTAAAAACTAGCAGCAGTTGACATTAACATCCAGGGTACTCAATTATAGTTTCCAGAAACAAGTTCAATGTCTTTGAAAGTGAACCCAAATCGTTCTCATTTGGAAATAGGGTGGTGTGCCCCACTTCTCATGGCTTCTCAAAGATTTTAATGGTGGCTCTGAGATCTGAAAATTCTTTCAGCCCTGTGGGAGATTTTCCACATAAGCCTAGGGACCTAGAAAAATCACATGCACAGAGAATACAAATCTAGCATGAGGTTACATTCTCAAGTCAGCAGAGAAAGTTAAAAGTGACATATCATTGGAAGTTTCCTTGAATAGCCTCAGCATTGCAACAAATCACTGGTTCTTTAGTTGTGCGCCCAAGGAACTGGTTTGTCTGCATTAGGAGCCCTGCAGTATGGAGAAAACAGGTCTCTGAACACCCAGATCATTCTTCATCGGCTAGATGCTTTCCCTACAGGAGGCGTTTGGGAGCTGACACTAGTGAGTGCTGGAGGCAGACTGGCTCTATCACTTACTTACTAGCTATATGATTACAGACAAGTTACTCAACCTCTCTATGCATTCCTTTCTTCATCTGAAATGGGATAGTAATAGCACCTGCCTCATAGGATCATACTGAGGACAGACTTTATTCCCGTATGTAAGGTCCCTGGACCAGCACTTGGCACATGGTAAGTATTTCAGTTAATATCAGCAATTATTTTATTATCTCCCGTCTCTTGTTCCAGCTGGGACATGGGCTCAGTGAGTGGAAAGGCAGGCAGAATGTGCTAGATTTTTTGAATTGTAATTGCTTGCTCATTTTCTCCTGGTCGCTTTGTTTCTCTCTTTCTCCAAATGCCAATAGTTGAATTTATATGAGATGACCTTGCTATATGTTGCTTAGGGGCTTTCCTTCTGTTAGGATTCTATACATTCTTATATTGATTATCATATGATTTCTAGTTTAAATACCTTCATAAAGACTGGAGAAGGACATGGCACAGTTTCACTTCCTTGCCTCCTTTACCCTTACATTCTAAATTTTCTACCACCAGTAGGTTTAGCCTTCCCTTGCTGTTCTCCTCCAAACACGGCTATTGTGTCCTTTTGGCTTCTTTTAGCTTTTCCTGGAGAACTGGATTCTTCTGTAGCTTCAGTTTTTTTTGGACACTATTTTTACAGATTCATGTGCTTTCCTTTCTTTTAGCTCTGAAAAAGTAAAAAAGTCAGGAAGAAAGGCAACACTGCAGAAAATTCATGAAAAATAGTCAGCCAGGTTTTTTTAATCTGAAGAACAGAAGAGAGAGAGGAGGCCTGAGGAGTTGGCATGAGGAGAAAGAAGCATTTGCTGTTACACAGCAGAAGCTGCTGTCCTACCCAATGTGATGAATTCCCAGAGGCCCGAGCTTCAGGAGACATGCGGGGCTCATGGGAGCAGCCAACCTGGGATGGGAGCTACCCGTGAGGATGTAAAAGCAAGGTTTGGCCCCATCTGGTCAGTTCAATTATTACAGGTATTTGTTTTCTTTCTAAGCCCTGAAACAGAATTCCTTATTTCTGATATTGAGATTAGGAAGAGCTTAGCAAGTGCTGGATAATATTATTAGTGTCATCCTTTGACGCAGTTCTTGACTTATTCATTCATTCAACAAATATGTACTGAGCACTTCTGTTCCAGACGCAGTATAAGGCATTGGAGATAAAAAGATGAAGGAAGGGCGCCTGGGTGGCTCAGTTGGTTGGGTGACTGCCTTCGGCTCAGGTCATGATTCCGGACACCCGGAATTGAGTCCCACATTGGGCTCCCTGCTCGGCGGGAAGCCTGCTTCTCCCTCTCTCACTCTCCCTACTTGTGTTCCTTCTCTGGCTGTGTTTCTCTCTGTCAAATAAATAAAATCTTAAAAAAAAAAAGATGAAGGAGAACGGTCTCTTCTCTTAAATCATTTGCATCTAGTGGGAAGGAGAGTAAAAACAGGTAAGGCTCATATAGCGGTGTCTGGGCAGGATGACCAGTTGGGAGCCCCAGAAGCAGCCCCCTGCCAGTGATCCCTGAAAGTACCAAGAAAGGAGTGAGCAGCTGAGACAGAAGAGAAGAAGGATCCAGGGCGGGGTGCATTGATGAGCAGGTTATGGTTGTGGACAACTGGGGCTCAGTCCCTTTGGGATTTCTCAAAGCTAGTATAGAGGCTGTCTCAGTGTCATTCCTTCAGAGGGTAAGAATATGGGGTATTGGCCCCATAACTCCCCCCTTCTGTCTTGCCTTGCCCTCTCCGGGGGAACACTTGCATGGCCGTCGGCAGTAGAAAGCCATGATTGGTAGGAAATGATGGTGCCAAGGAGATGCAGGTGGGCACTGACGGGGTCTGTTAGCTGAACTTAGAGAAAACAAGCATAGGCCACTACCGAACCCCAAAGAGGGGCTCCCAGGTCAACCGGCTGGGATCCAAGAAGTCTTCCTGGCAGAGGAGACCATTGAGCAGTTGTCCTAAGGGATACCTCACTCCGGACCTGTTGGGCAATGGCACAGGCAGAATCCCTGAGGTAGGACTACACTCAAGATTTTGGATTGAGAGTTCTGATTAAGATGAAAACAATTCCTATTTATCACCCTCTCTGTGGGGTTTGGGGAGGTTGAAAGCAGGACAAGAACTGTGATGGCTGACATCCTCAGAGCGCCATCCTCTCCAGAACTGGGCAATGAAGGGGAGAACAGCAAGCACTGAACTTGGGCTTGCTTACTGTAAAGAAAGCCCAAGGACTTTTCTGGGTTTCCCCCAAACCTACCCCAGGTTTCTGTCTCCTTGTAGTTAGGTGCTTCCTCAGAACCTCCTTCCATCCCACAGCCTGCCCATCCCCCGGATGCTCGCTGCCCTCCCTCCTTCATCAGCACCACCTCCCAATTAGACCAAGGATGTGGCAATCGGCTGCCCAGAATTGCTCTCCCCACCTTCAGCTTGCCCTGAGCAGAGTTCAGGTTGCACATTTCCCGACACTCAGAAAGACCCATTAATATTTAGCATGTTACATTTCCAAAGCACTTTGCTAACACGAATTGATCTTTTCAGCACCCCCTTGTGAGACAGCTCAGTACTGCTAGCCCTGCTGGGGCCAAGAGGCTTGGGGTGGATCAGCTACTCCGGGGCCACGACTGGTGAGTGATGGATCCAGATTAGAACCAAAGGACAATGACACCAGTTGTCTCAGCCTCTAGACAGAACCCCAGAGTGGCCCCAAAACCCCTGTCCTGCCCGGGTTGTCTCGGAACAAACCCAGCCTTCTGAACGTTTAAATGGAATGGGTTTGTCATCCTTAAGAGTGGATTGCTTACAAACCAGCTACTGTTTATGGAGCCCTTAGGATGTGTCAAAATCTGGGTACGTATCATTTAATTCCCACAACTCTTGTCCACCTTCTCTGATGTCATTACTATTATTATCATTGAATGCATCAAAAAACAGAGGCAAAAAAGAGTTCAGTAACTTGCTTGAAGTTGCTAGTAATTGCTGGAGCTAGGATTTAAAACCATGCTATTCCATGTCAGAGCCCTTTCACTATGATGAACCAGCTTGAGGGTAGGTAAGAAGGACCTGGTTGAGCCGATCTACTCATTGAGAAGTTCTACCTACTCCCAGGCAATTCATCATATGCTTTGTAAGATTCTTTGTGGAGGTAAAGCAGTCGGGGGTGGGAGGCTGTCAGCTACAGGGTTCTCGAGGAATGAGGGTGTAAACTTAAGTTGTTGGTTGCTAGAATTCCTCTGGTTTTACCCCGTGGCTTTCCACTCCCAGCTGAAAAAGACAGAGAAACCAGTTCATCTAATAAATGAATGTGGGCCCTTTGTGCCATGCACGATATTTAATTGCGGCACTCACTCTGGTGGGGGTAGAGACACACTTAAATACTTATGACTTAGTGGGGAGCATCATGACCAAGGATGGTGAGTACTAACCGGAAGGAGGAACAGAAGTGACTTGTTGGTCCAGAGAAGTTTTGTGGAGGTGATGTGAGTTGGATCCTGAGGGAGGTAGAGAAAGGAGAGAATGGGCAGTTGAGGCTCAGGGTGCCGCATGTGCAAAGGCAAGGGGATGTGGATAACATGGCTATTAGGAGAGTAACAGAAAGTTCCATCTGACCTGGAGTTGGGCTTCTTGACTTAAGTGGGCCAGTTTCAGGCCCTGTTACCCTAGAAGAAGGACTGGATTATGAACTCTAGGATATCCCTGAGAATATACCTCTTTATGACATGTCTAGCCAAATTCTTGCTATTCTACTGAGTAGAAAAGATGATTTTGTTTAACAAATACTCATCACGTTTTTACTTTAGGAAGGGCACTGTGCTGGGTGCTGTTGACAAGGAATCACAACTTTTTTTTTTAAAGATTTTATTTATTTGACAGAGAGAAACACAGCCAGAGAGGGAACACAAGCAGGGGGAGTGAGAGAGGGAGAAGCAGGCCTCCGTCAAGCAGGGAGCCCGATGTGGGACTCGATCCCGGGTCTCCAGGATCGTGACCTGAGCCGAAGGCAGTCGCTCAACCAACTGAGCCACCCAGGCGCCCCTGCAACTTTTTGAGTGATATAGGGCCATGGAAAATAGTTTGGGACCACGAAGGAAACTAAAGAAGGAACACGGTGCCACTATGACTCTCTCAAGAGGAAAATAATTGGCTTTGAAATTTAAAAACGTAACGTGTTCTCTACTCATCTCTGTCCCTTTTGAGCACAACCTTGTGTAGTGTGCATGCCCCTCTCCTTGTTTAGCTTAAACCATTCCCATCCATCTTATGACTTAATCTTCATGATTCACTGATGAGGTAGGTGGCTTTGGTGGGTCTCCATTTAACAGATGAGGAAATTGAGGCTTGGTGAATCATCTAAGTTTCTATGTTGTATAATGGTAGAAATTCTAAGTGACAGAATTTACTGGACTTTCCTCAGTTTTATCTCTGAGTAATCAAGTTGTTCTCAGATAAGGACAAGCATACCATCACCAGGCCCTTCCCTCCAAGTGGGTCTGTGGGATTAGATAATTTAGCCATACAGATCTTGAGCTTAAGGGGCAGATAGGCTCTGGGGTCTGGAGTCTGTACAGTGGGTCAGGGTTCTCTGTTCTGCTTTTCCTCATGAATTAAATGGGAGCTGACTTTTGTTACCCTGCTCTCCTATTGTCCTAAAAAAATCTTAACTTTGTGCAGTTGATGCCTAATACCCATACATTTACTGGTGCTAGTCACGAGGGATGGATCTGAGGACCCAAAAGTCCAATAACATTTGGATCCTTCTGTGCTTATTGGCTGAAAGTCACAAAAGGAGAGAATCTCAAGTTGGGGGTAGCAATCAGGGCCCACACTTCCAAGGCATAGGTTTCTTTAGTCGTTTCCTCCTGAGAACATTTCCTCCCACATCTTCCTAGCCAAATGGGAAATTACCATATTATATTGGGAGGCTATTGAAACGCCAGGGAGATTGTAAAATGTCCTCCAGCAGAGTTTTTTGTTTGTTTGTTTTTTGTTTTTACATATGCCTTGTTCAAACTGACCATTTTGAAGCAATCCTGGAAATGACCATACCCTAATCACAGGCAACGTGGAGTCCCTAAGTATAAGACCCAGACACCCTACTAGTTATCTGACGCCTACAAAGGGTCATGCTATTCAGACAAGGGACCTGGCATCAGGAATGGCTGTCTGAGAGGCAGTGCACTTTAGTGGTTGAGAGCTCGGACTGCAGAGCCAGAATGCCTTGGTGTAAACCTCAGGCGTGTCACATATTAGCCGCATAGCTGTGGGCCTCAGCTTCCTCCAGGTGATGTAGCTGTTACCCAGAGTGAGATGGAAAAGGAAGAAACCTCGGTTCCTCTCGCCGCCGCAGTAAAGAATCTCAGGACAGCAAAACAAGAGCAAAGCAGAGCAAAGTTGTATTGAAGTCCACTTCAAGGGAGGAACGGGCCAGGCAAGACAGACAAAGGCCGGAAAGGCCAGGAAACTCTGGTGTGTGGGCTTACATCAGTATTTTCTTTTGGGTGGGTCCTAAGGTCACAACCTCTGAGTGACTGGCCTGCATTCCATAATAATTAGCAAATGACCTAGGTCCTTTCCTAAGATGTATTCAAAATACCCACAGGGAGGGAGTAGGAAACCGCAATACTATTTCTACTCTAGAGACACAGATTACATAAGACCAAGGTGGGGGAGCCTTTCTGCACCAGTGCAAGAAGCAGGCCAAAATTAACTCTTCCTCTGCCAGAGCTGACTGCTAGTTGGGGGCGGGGGATGGGCTGGTCCCAAGGCGGTGCTTGGCTGGATGTCAGGATGGCTAAGGTCCGTCCTCCTGTTGATCACGCCTAGCTTCCTGCCTACCAGTAGCAATAGATGGCAATTTGTAGGGTCCAGTGTGAGGGCTGCCTCAGATCCGACAGGTAAAGGGCTTAGCACCCCTCCTGGTACACAGCAGGCACTTGTTAAGTGTTAACCGCTATCCTTTACTAAAGGGAGGCTCCTTTTGTTTTCTCCTGTATTTCTTTCTCTTCCTAGGTCCTTGACCCCCTCTTTAGTTTGCTTTTCTGAAGCCAGCTGCCCTAGCGTACCTTCTGGTCACCAGGTGCAGAGGAAAAACAGCCTGCCCAGGAGCATATCTTTTTTCTGTATTGTTTACAGCATCACTTTAAACCAATACAACAGGGCTCATTTTAATCCAAGAGCTAAGGGCCCTTTAAACCAGCCATTCCTTATTTATTCTGTTTATAAAAAAAAAAAAAATCAAGGTCCTTTGGTTTCATGTTCCTTTATTGTATTTTGTAAGGCAAGGAGCACATATTGGATACTATGTAAATGTGAAATACTCTAACAATAGTAACTGAGACAGATGAGAAACTCAAGTAAGCACAGTCACCATTTTGAAGTTAGCCTTTTATTGATGGGCTGAGTGATTTAGGAGAGACAATGTGGCTCCGACGCTAAAGAGCCCACAGGGATTTGGAAGGCAAAGGTTTGAATCTCAGTCATGGCAGCAGCTCTGGTGACCCCAGGCCAGCAGCTTTCTTTCTCTTGACCCCAAATTCTCCTCAGGAATACTCAGCTCAATGCCATAAAATCCCCCCCCCGGGGATGTTAAGCCAGGGATGCCGTGTGTGGTTGTGCAGGGGGTACCCAGCATAGGGGTGCCAGCCGAGGGAGTAAGTGGAAGCTGAAATGTATTCTCTGTTCCGTTCATCGATCTGGGCACCCTGGTAATGGGCTATGCCCACCTAGAGGAAGGAGCACCTTTTTGTTTTCTAATTTGCACAAAGGTACTATATGGGCGGTAGGAGGCTGTATACGAAGCAACGCGACCTTGAGAGGGTGCAGGGCTTAGCATGTGGAATGAATGAAATTGTTAAACATAGTTACTGAACACCTCCTATGTGCCAGGCAGTATTTTAGGGGTTGAGGAGATGAATATGAACAACCTCTGTCCTTGGGTCCTCTCTTGCCTTCGCCAGCCCAATGTCCCCTACCTTCAATCTATCAGCAAGGTATTCTGTAGACTCAGTCTGCAAAATACCTGTCAAATGCAACCACCTTGTTTCACTGCCAGCACTTTGTTTCATTACTTCTTACCTAGACTACAACCACAAATGTCCTCTCGCTTCTGCTGTGGTCCTCCAAACAAAACCGAGTGACCGGATCTAAATGTAAACCGGGTAACATCATTCCCTTGTTTAAACTTTCTGGTGGCTATAATTTAATCCAGAGTCCTTCCTGAGCCTCAGGGCTATTCACACCTGGTTCTAGCTACCTCTTGTCATCTGGATCACTAAATCAACACTCTGCCTGAATTCCTCAGGGTTCTCCAGAGAAATAGGAACCAATAGGGTATCTATCCATCTATCTCTATCTCTGTATGTATCTCCTATTTATGTGTGTGTGTGTGTGTGTGTGTGTGTATACATATGAGGTTTATACATTTTTTTTTTTTAGATTTTGTTTATTTGACAGAGAGAGATCACAAATAGGCAGAGAGGCAGGCAGAGAAAGAGGGGGAAGCAGGCTCTGCACCAAGCAGAGAACCCGATGCCGGCCTCGATCCCAGGACCCTGAGATGAGATCATGACTTGAGCTGAAGGCAGAGGCTTAACCCTCTGACTCACCCAGGCTCCCTATACATTTTTTTATACTGTGAGGATTTGGTTCATGTGATTGTAGAGACGGAGAAGTCTGCCCTCTGCAAGCTGGAGGCCCCAGAAAGCCAGTGGTATAATTCTAGTCTCAGTCCGAACGCCTGAGAGAACCAGGGGAGCCAATGGTGCAAATCCCAGTCCAAGGGCAGGAGAAGACCAATACACCAGTGTCTCAGCTCAACAGGTAGACAAGAAGGGAATGAACCCTCCCTTCCCCTGATTTTTTTTCTTTCAGATTTTATTTATTTATTTGGCAGAGAGAGACACAATGAGAGCGGGAACACAAGCAGGGGGAGTGGGAGAGGGAGAAGCAGGTTCCCACTAAGCACAGACCTCGATGCAGGGGCTCCATCCCAGGATGCTGGGATCATGGCCTGAGCCAATGGCAGATGCTTAACGACTGAGCCCCCCAGGCACTGTGATTTTTGTTTTGTTCAGGAATTTAGCAGATGTGGTGATCCCTCACCAACAATGGAGGAGGGAATAATCTACTTTACTGAGTCTACCAATTCAAATGCTCATCTCTACCCGAAACATCCTTGATGACACACCCAGAAATAATGTGTAATCTAGGCACCCCTGTGGCCCAGTCAAGCTGACACAATTAATCATCATCCCATCCCAACAAAACTGATGATTCTGTCCTGCAAATAGCCCAGCTCTCTTTTGTATAGCCTGATCCTTTTGGCTGGGACACTTTTCCCCTTGACCATCTCTTTGGTCAAGTGCTCTTTGGTCTGGTGCTCAGTGGAATGGTCATCCCCTCCGGCAGGCCTTCCCGGACCACCTGGTCAAAGTAGTATTGTGTTCTCTGTCCACTACCATTCATTGCCAGGACACTCTATCACAAAGCAGCCCAGCTCAGTTTGTAGGTGTGAAGGTCTTTGTTTATTTTCTGTCCTATTTGCTAGATTGCAAGCTCCTTCACAGTAGGGAGCATGCTTTTTTGTTCTCCACTGCAATCCCTTCAGTATCTTGCTAGTCTCTGGTGCATAGTAATAAATAACAATAAATATATGCTAAATGAAGTTGTTACAAAGAATTCATCTAATAGGGGAGTCATCACCACAGTACAACCTAGAGATGCATGGGACAATAAAGGCAGTGATGCGCTGGCAAATTGATTCTTCAAAAAAAACCCCAAAGGCCATGGTTTATTATTTGCGTATTTTTGTGGTGGTATAAATACTCCCATCACAGCTGATTTCAAGCTACCAATGGTTTAGAAACTGACTTGCAAAATTCCTTAGTATTTAACAGTTGGCTCTTCAAACCTGGTATGGTCTGGGTCTGGCATTTCACTGGTTGGCATGGGTGCAAATGAATACCCAGGAAAGAGGCAGTAGTTTATCTTGGGGGAGCTCAGCAAAGGCTTCCTGGAGGAGGGGACACTTGATATGTGTTGTGAAAGATGGGTATGTTGTCTCAGGCCCTGTGCTTTTAAATAAGTTGATGTAGCCCTGCCCCACAATTCAACCGTTGTGACTCCTCTCTGCTTGCCTGGAGTTATCAGCTGACTCAACCCAATCCTCGGAAAATTCCTTCCATGTGGCTGATGTTATGTTGGGTTTGTTTTTGATCTAACAGAGGAGAATTAGACAAGGTAGAAATTAGTAAGGGGAGAAGGGAAGGGTTTTCCAAACAGAGGGACAGTTTTTGCAAAGGTGAGAGAGCAAGTGCAATCCAGCAGTCTAGTAGATCTAGATGTATGTGGGAGGGTGTGGGAGGAGATTAGCTCCTGACAGGTTTTGTTGATAGACTGAGGAGCATATGCTAATATCCACCTTGGGCTGGAGCAGGTGGCAGTGGGGAAGGGAAAGGGACTGTTTGCTTTTCCTGCATAATTCTTATCACAGCTGGTAATTCTGGGTTTTGGTAATCGTGGTTTTTATTATTGTTGGTTTTGTTTTTTGGTATGTGATCATTTGATTAATATCTGTCTCTTTCAAGAGAATGTAAACTCCGTAAGGGGAGGGACTGTTTTGTTCACTAGTATTTTCTCAGCACCCAGCACAATGGCTAGTGCGCATTATTCAATAAAAAACATCCTTGTTAAGTGAGTCAATCACCTGGGGAACCTTTAAAATTTGCTTATGCCCACCTCCCCTAAAATAAGATCAATTTTAAGTCTTTCTTCTCTAAACCTCCCAACCACAGTATGGGATGGGAATGGTGGGGGAGTAGTGGAGCTAGCATCCTTGTTTTGTAAAAGCTACATAAAGGGTTCACCTCCATGCCCCTTCCCAAATCCAATTGAGTGAATCCTTTAAAGGAGGTTACCAAAAGTGTGACATGATTAAATTTGCCATTTGCACAAATGGGTCATATGGCAGTAGGGAGGACTACACAGAGTTGCTGAGGTGCTGAGGCCAGTAAGGAAGCCAGTGCAAGAAAATCATGCAAGTCTGAGCCTTCCTAGTGAGTCCGCTTGGCGGGAGGAAGCCATGGGCTATGGGCTGTAGGTTGGGAGTGAGCTGTCTGTGCAGGAGGATGTACTTCCTGGTGTTCTTGGGCAGCAGTGGGTGTGAAGAGAGAACAGATTCAAGAGATGCTTGGGAGATAGACTCTGTAAGATTCAGTGACCATTTGAATATGGGTGGAAGCTTTGGAAAACAGTGTGGAGATTCCTTAAAAAATTAAAGATAGAGCTACCCTATGACCCTGCAATTGCACTACTGGGCATTTACCCCAAAGATACG
>PITA01001247.1:73863-206552 GCA_004023965.1 Spilogale gracilis | reverse complement strand
GGGGGGGGAGGTTGTCGTCTTTTGAGTTTCAGGGGAGGGGAACGATAAAGGTTAAGTACATACTCAGGGCCAGGACTAGGGTTAGGCAAGTGAGGCACATGTGTTGGGGGCAAAATTTAAGAGGGCGCCAAAAAACTCACCAATCAAGATATTGAAATAATACTTTTTTTTAAAGATTTTATTTATTTATTTGAGAGAGAAACACAGCTAGAGAGGGAACACAAGCAGGGGGAGTGAGAGGGGGAGAAGCAGGCTTCCCGCCGAGCAGGAAGCCCGATGCGGGACTCGATCCTGGGTCTCCAGGATCATGACCTGAGCTGAAAGCAGTCGCTTAACCAACTGAGCCACCCAGGCGCCCTTGAAATAATATTTTAATGCAAGGTCTTTGAACTCAAGATTAATGCCAAAAGATCCATGGCAAACAAAATATTACAATTTCAAATAAAGGTACAGCCCAATTCTGCATTTGGAAACCCTGGTCTCAACCTGACCCCACAGCTGGTCCTGCTAAACCTTTACTACCTAAAAGGGGTGGTCAGTTTTGTAATCTGAGGGTTTTTTTAAATATTGCATTAAGATGTTATTTATCTTGGGGTGCATGGGTTCAATCAGTTAAGCGTCTGACTCTTGGTTTCAGCTCAGATCATGACCTCAGGGTCATGGGATCAGGCCCCAAGTCAGGCTCTATAACTCAGGGCTCAGTGGGAAATCTGCTTGGAATTTTCTCTCTCTGTGGTCCTCCTCCTGGTTCACGGGTGCCCTCTCTCTAAAATTAAGTAAATAAATTATTTTAAATGTTAATTATCTTGATAACAGAAGGGTTTTTTGGTGTCTTCTTAAATTTTGGGTCCAAAACAAGTACCTCACTCTTCTCAAGTTAATCCCAGCCCTGCTAATTGTAAGTCACTTAAACTGTGCAAAAATAAAGCAAATAGAACTATAATGCAGAGTGGAATAAAAACCAAGGGACTTTTTAGGTAAAAAAAAAAAAAAAAAAACAGATTTCAAACCATTTTGTGGATGATACCACAGCTTGCCCTCCCTGGATTTAGGGGTCCTTCCTGGGAATACCATCGAACAGAATTCTCCTAGTAAAGCCAGTGAATGGTTTTGTTCCACTTTGGGGGTGGGGAAGCTGATACCGAGAGTTTTGGTGAATTGTCCCAAGTCACCCTGTGTGTGGAGGGTGGAGCCCAGGCCAACCACCGGCCCGTTACTCAGAGTAAATGCTCTCTTGTCTCTGAACCCCATTCTCAGGATTGCTAAAAAGAACCCAGTGACCTGAATACACCTCAGCTAACTTGTCAACCCACTTCCTCCCACACCAGGTGCGCCAAGCTTCTGAAATAACAGGTTAGTCACCATAACTGTCAATTGGTGAGAAATTCCTGGGGCTTGCCGGATCTCAAAGAACATCTCCGTTAGAGGCATGCAGCAGCTTTCCAGAAGGGCACACAGCTCCACATAAGTTTCAAATCTGATCAAATCAGGCCCCAAAGGTGACAACCTCAAACTGAAGATTGGTGCTCTCTGTCAAATGTGTCACCCTTTCCCTCCCTATTCTGCCCCTTCTCTCTGGAACTATCACCCTCCCTCCCCACAACCCTGGCTATGGTTGCATAAACTTCAAGACACAGATCACATAATCAGCCCTTTGCAGAAGCCTCTCAAGACACCTCTCCTGCCTTCAATCATTCATTAACTCATTCATCCATCCCATAAATACCTGGTGAATTTATTTAGCCCGGCACAGTGAAAGGCTCTGAGCACACCGTGGGGAACAAAGAGACTTGCCTGAGCCTCCCATTCCAGTGTCCCCATGCCACATGGTCTCTCCAAGTCTCTGGGGGTAGGACAGGCTCACAGAACTTCACTGCTCTGATTCCCTCCTGTTCTCCCCCAAAGCCTGTCTTCTCCATCTAAATCCCGAGGGCATGGCAGGCTCAAGCTTAGAATAGATGCTCAATAAAAACGGGAGTGAGAAATAGGAATGGTCTCTCCTGCACTGGTGTTTCAGGTGGACCGTCTGGACGTCGTGCCCATGAGCCAGTCCCTCTGGCCGTTCCTATCTTGGCCCACATTCAGACTCAGGATGTGCACCGCAAACAGAGCTCTCCGTCCCTCTAAGGGTCAGGGTCAAGAGGCTGGGGCAGGAATGTGCTCTCCAGCTCTAATCAGCACACACTCTGGAGCCAGTGAGCCATGGGCTGCTGAAGGGTTTCAAAGGCAGTGTGACTAATGTAATGTTTCTGATTGGAAAGTGGGGAAAGAGCTCTCAGTGAACCACTCTCCTTAATTACATGAGGCAAACACCTCCTCAAGATGGCCTGTTTCTATCTCTGGCCCCAGCCCTCCTCCTGTCCTGCCTGCAGACCCACACAGATATGTGAAAAACCCACACTTGCTGGATGAATAAGCAAAAAGACCTATCAGTCTATCCATTTCGGACAGTGGGATTATGTGTGATTCTGTAGCATCAATTCCTAATTTATACTCCTGTTCCCAGATGCCCTATATAAATCTGTAGACAGCGTTCACCTCGAGAGCCCAGCGCGCAGCTGAATTATGGATCAGTTCAGGAGGGGCCGAGTGGCACCAGGAAGCCCCTAGCCAAGTGCAGAGGGCTGTAGGCCTTCACAGCTCCTGAGCTCATAAGGGAGGCCCAAGGGAGTAGAGGCCCAGGCCCTGGATGATCCCATGGGGGCTCAGGGCATAGCACCCACTCCTTTCCCTCCACTGGCTTCCTCCCTGGCTGCCCACCTACAGTCCAGACAACTTCCCTTCCTCAGATCAGCCTTTGTCAAGCACTTCCCTGATCCACCTTTTCTCATAGGTTTGGGAGGACCTATCCAACTCATTCCCTGCCACCCAAAACAGCTGTGTTTCTAAATGTCCTCCAAAGAAAAATCTCTGCATAGATTCAAAGACATATGCAAGCAGACCCGTCTCTTTTGTAACTCTCATCCATGCCCTGGGACCTCGTCCACTGAGACACAGATGTATCCGCTGCCCCCTCCCCTGCCTGAGCACCCACAGAGGGTGTTCCCTCTCCCCACACCCTCCCTTCCCTCCAATCCCCTTGGGAAACTTGCCACTGACCCAAACCAATAGGAAGCCGGAAAGCAAGAGGGCCAAATGATATTTTGAAAAGATCAACCTCCTCCCAAGACAAAAAGCCAGCATCCACCACTGTTCAGGGGAGGAGTTCTTGTCCGCCATCCCTGGGACGCATGGAGTCTCATCAGCCATGGCACTGGGCGGGCTCATGTCAATTTCGTGTCCTCTCAACCAAGCCCTCTGGTCTTCAAGTGCCAGTTTGTGATCCTAGTTTCTTCTTCCACTGCCCATTCTGCAACCCCCTACCCTCTGCCAGGAAGGGCTCTGGCCCTTGAGTGTGAAACATGAGCCTCACTCCTTTGAGGTCTGTGTCCCAGTGGCCTTGTTTTTGTGGCTTGCCATGGTTGGATCGGTCAGGACTTTGAGAAAGGGAGTATTAAAAGGCATCCCACCGAAGATTCCAGGTTTCAAAATTAATGCTCCTCATGCACCCTCTATAGTGGAGCACTGACAATTGGGATCATTTTTCTCGGGTTGGCTCAGTGACCCCCTTCTTTGCCTGTGGTTTAGCGGCACAAAGAACCCAAAATGCCCAGATGTTTCAGCTTCCAGTTTCTATAATGCATGCTTGTGTTCTGGTGGACTGATTCCTCCCCTTGGCATGGGGGCCTCTCAGTTTAGAATATTAAAAGTAACCTCCACTTAGGGTGACAAGGCATAATTTGTATAAATTACCATCTTTAACACCTGGGGTAACCTTGTGAGGTGAAGGGCCACCATCCCAGTCCATAGGGGAGGAAGGGGACACTCACAGCAGTGGATTCATTCTCCCAATGAAACAAAAAGTTCTGTTTAAGCGCCGGTGCTTGGGTCCCTTCTCCTGCCCCGGGCTCTCCCTTCAGAACTGTACTGGCCAGCAGACCCTGAGAATGCCAGGGGTACATGGACACACACACACACACACACACACACACACACACACACACAGCCTTTTGGACTTCTAGGGGCCATCATCTATTTCCTTCCATGCCCTTGGATCTGTGGGATCCAAGCATTGCAGAATCGTGGGAGCAAAAGATCCTCTTAAATCTTGCATGAGGGACCTGGTACCCCAGAATTCCTCATCTGGACTGACCTGGCTCAAGCAACCACCCAGAAGAACCTCAGCCCTGTTGGATGTGCTGGAAGGTTGAGACTGGTAACAGCAGGCACCTCGCTGGGGCTGTGTGGGTTTAGCCAGAAATCGAGCCTCCAGATAAAACACCTTCACAAAACCCCAAAACCTCCTTCCCCTATGCCTTCAAATTAAAAGAGTTCTCTCTACTAATATATTAATTAAAATGAAATATTAATAGCTGACCTCTATTATTTATTGGCTATTTTTAGAGAATAAAATATTGAGATCCAAAGAGGAATCAATTCCGATGAAAACTCCCTCTCCTGAGCAGGCTTGATTCCTGTCACATAATAAAGAGATAAGCTTATCAGCTGCATCAGTTCAAAGACGTCTGCTGTAAATGTTGATTTTAAACCAATAAGAAGATTATAAGCACTGTCATAAAATATCTTTCCAGGATGTAAATTATTCAAAGCCCTTCGTGGGCAGACACAGTATCTCATGCCTCAGTGAGCCCCGTTCTCTGCAACACATTTCATTTATTAAAGCCAGAGAGGGCCTCTGTTGATAAAGCCCCCTAAATAAATGATAACCTTCATCTCCTTCTTCCAAATTATTTCCATGATTAGAATTCGAAATGTTTGTGCCAGAGGTGTCAAGAGGCACCGCTTCCGTAAGTGACGCATACATCTTCATTGGAGGCTCAGCCCCACGTGGCAACGAAGCAAACCCCACTCCGGGGAGCAGGGCAGTAGGCCCAGCAGTGGAGACAAGCACCAAGGGCTTAGCCTCACAAAGCTGGAGCACAAGATGAAGCCGGTGACATCATAAACGACTGGGAGCCCAAACCTGCTCTGCCACTCCGGCTGACCCTGACCCTGGCCATGTTCCTCAGCCTCTGTAAAACTGAGTCTTCATTCAGGGTGGGAGGGAATCCTCCCTGTGTTCTCTCTGGCCACTGAGTCTGGTTCATGGTGGTTCTCAGTAGATACTAGCCGAATTAACGGCCATATTACACTCCCCTCAGGGCAGGCCACTTCTCATCTTCTCCAATTCTCCTGGAGCTTCAGAGCATCCTGGGCAGTTCCGCCTGTCCCAAGGGGCACATGGGCAGTCACAATACCAGCTGTTCTTTCTATTGTCTTAAAGGTTTCCAACTACTCCCTTCTGACTCCAAATCCATGCTCTCCCCAACGCGACACTGAGTACATGCATCTCCCCAGCCGAACGCTTGGCAGAGAGCGGCTATGCAGCCAGTTGTGAACTGCTGGTCAGCTCTTTCCTGTTCTCCAAAGCACATGCCTGTTAGTGTCAGTCGCAGTTGCTGGGAAAGCAGCGGGCACATGGGCTCTGGAACCCCATGGGCTAGGGTTTGATGTCTGCGTTGACAGTGGGTGGGCCTGGATGAGTCACCCAGTCCTCCCTGAGCCTTGGTGCTCACATCTATATGGGGCTGGCAGACAGAGCTAGATGCCAAAACCACCTGGTCACTGTCAATTGGAAAGAGAATGTGTCTACAAAGCATCCACACGGGACACCGTGTCTCATGTGTTTGGTGGGGGGGGGGGTGGTCCTTGTGTTGACCCATTGATCATTTGGTCCTAATCTCCCTGGGGGCACAATAAATGCTTCAGAGACAAGGATCGTAGTTTGCCTTACCTTGAGTGACAGTGGCTACTGAGTCATGAGCCACACAAGTCCTCGGAAGGAATTATCCCCATCAACCATGCAAGGGGACATCTGCCAAAAAGGAGAGCCTCCATGACAAGCTGTAACACTCTTGATTTCCTCCCATGCTACCTAGGTTACATCATTTAAGGAGGAAAACAAAATGGTGACTCACATTGAGGACAGTGTCAATCAAGGCTGAATAACCGTCCAACAGAATTTTCTAATGTTTCCACATGCAGAACAAAATAACACACAGACACACACCATAAAACAATGCAAGAATCACCGGCAGTGTACATGGAGATTGAAAATTTACTTACAAATTCATCAGACCAAATGGGTGCTCGAAATCTTTTCCCACCCAGGACACAGACGCTGGTCGATCCATTTTCCTCCCCAGGCAATCTTGTCTTGTCAAGAGCTGACGATCAGACATGCGAAACAAGTGTTATCTATGAATCTTGCAGAAGTATCACCTTGGGAAAACAGAACCAAAACAAATTGAGAAATCATATAAATAATTACTCTGAGCATCAAGTCTAACATGGAAAAGGAAGGCATACAGGCATAAATGCTAATTAATATGACTATTTAATTACAGGGGCATAAATTAATAAAGCAGAATTACTCCAGATTTCCAGCAGGCATCCCATCTCTGCATGTGATCTCAGAGGTGTGGGCACAGGGAGAGCAACGCTTAGCTTTCCTTGGCCAGGTGCCCAGCTGGAACAGCATCAGGAATGGGGGAGGTGAGGCCCCTGAGCCAAAGGACCAGCTCCTCCAGCCCCCACCCCTCTGCTCAGACACACTGAGCCCTCACTGACATCAGTAGACGCAAGCTTCCACCAGGATATCGTCCCGAATTAGGAAATCATTCCTCACACAGCCACAAGGACCCCACCAAAACCTGCAAGGGACAAAATGCAACCCAACACAACCAAAGAGCAGGATTTTCTAAGTTGCCATTGGATATGCCAGGTACTCTCTCTGTGTTCCTCTCTCTCTCCCTCCCTCCCTCTCTCAATTTATTTTGGTTTCTGATTTCCCACAGTAATGCTTTTGAAAAATTCATATCCATCACTCGTTTTGCATGTCTGATTGTCAGCTCTTGACAAAGCAGGATACTATGGAAGCAAAATGCATATCAGACTCAGTTCAGAAGATGGGATCATCTACATGGGAGTAATCATCCCATTACACTGACATGAAAACCAAGGCTCTGAAGGTCAGCAAATCTGATTTTGCCAAAGCCGCATACCTAGAATACAGAAGGTTCTGGGTGTCTGAGTCCAAAGTCTGTGCACTTCACACTACAGCCAGCTTCTATCTAGACATCAAAAATGCTTCCTCTACTGCAACTTACACTACAACATTCATTTGATCATCTTCTCATTCAGTAAAGTCAGTCACGGACCTACTAGGTTCCAGCTTCAAAACTGTTCTGGGAATACGATGGTGAGCATAAACTGCCGCAGAACCCCACTTGGAGTGACTTAGGTGGGAAGGAGCAGGGGATGCACAGAAGAAAAAATCATGCCAATAAATACATTTCAATAGTTTTTGATCAGGGCTCCATAGGGAAGAGAATATTGGGGCTACAAGAACTCATAAAAGTGAGGGTTGGGTGGTCAGGAAAAGCTCCCCTGAAGAAATAATGGTTGAAGTGTGATCTGAAAGATGAATGTGAATATATAATATATAGAATATGCATGAATATAGAATTCTCTCTACTTGCTTTGTTTTCTTCCCATTCATTCACCCTCCACCTGCTCCAACCTAATGTACCTTGTGCTCCTGTCACTCTGCCTCAGGAATTCATGGGATGAATTTCATGGACATTTTCAATCCTCTATTTACTTGAGCTCTCAGGCATTTTGGACAGAGTTGATCACTCACTTCTCCTTGAAATCATCCCCCTCTTGGCTTCTGAGCCAGAAATGTACTTGTTTTCCTCCCGCCTCTTTGGATGCTCTCTGAAAATCACCATGACATCATCTTTCTCCAAGTATTCTTATATTTTTTCCCTGGACAACCTCATTCCTCTCAATGGTATTACTGAGCACCCCATGGTGGTGATTCTCATGTTTGTATCTCCAGCCCAGACCTTTTTTTCTGGACTCCAGATCTGTATTTCCAAATTGCCCAATGAACAGCTCTTCCAGGATGTCTCGAAACCATCTCAAACTCAGTATGACCAAAACAGAGTTCATCTTGCGACCCCAACTCCATCTCGGAGTCATCTAGCCAACTGGCAAAGCAGAACCCCAAGCACCATATGTGATCTCTTTCTCCTTCCTATGTGATATCCTGAATGATGGCTCCTAAAGATGTCCAGGTCCTTTTCTCTGGAAACTTATCAGCAAAAAAAGAGAAACTGAAGATGTGATTAAGTTAAGGAAACTGAAATATCTTAAACCTCAAAGTGGACAGATTATCCTGGATTATCAGGGGGCCTAAATGTAATCAAATTTATGTGAGACAGAGGCAGCGGGTAGTAAAATAAGGGGGAGCAGAGAATGAAGGAATGCAGCCACAAGCCAATGAAGGCCAGCAGCTGCTAGAACGTGGAAGAGGCAAAGAACAGGTTCTCCCCTGGGGCTTCAAGGAAAAACCAGCCCTAACAAGACTTTGATTTTTATTCCTCATTTCTGAGTTCTGGTCACCAGGACTATAAGAAAATAAATTGGTCTTTTTTAAGCCATAAGTTTGTGATATATGTTAGAGACGCAAGAGGAAACTAATACACCCTACTCTAATATGTATGGTACCAAACTGCCTTTATTTTACTGTCTAAATAATTCCCAGATGTGTCTACTTTTGCCCATCTCCACAGCACCTTCTCTGGGACCATCTCCTGTCATCTCTCAATCTGTAAGCAGGTGCCACAGCCTCTGTTTTCCATCGCTCCTACGATAAGAAGCAGCATCATTGGCATTTCCCCCCATAGACATGTTTGTCCTGGTCCCCACCTCCCTTGCAAGGTCCATCTTGTACCCAGACACGCTGGCGTCCTTTCAGTTCTTGGAGGGTACTAATTCCCTAACCACTATGTGGCCTTTGCACACACCTTCTCCCTTGGCTGAGGATACTTGTTAATTTCAGATAATAGCTTAACTGTCATGTCCTAACCTCATTTTCTCTGATCTCCCAGAATTGGGTTCATCCAACACATACAAGAACTGAAATTTTACACTAACTTTTAGGACTGTGTCATCTATATCTAACTCCCCAGGTAGTCAGCAGGTCCTCAAGAGAACAGGCTAGTTAGGTGTGCTTGGTGTGCCCACCACTGTAGCCTCAGCATCAAGTCCAGGACCTGGGAGAGAACAAGTAGTTAACAAATATGTTTGGATGACTCCCCAAGCCAAGCAGAGTATCTCTGGGCATCTGTGTGGATAAGGTGGTTGGTCTCAGTAGTTGGCTTTGTCTGGCCCTTTCTAGCTATTAACTCAGAGAAAGGGAGGAGGAGTGTTATGAGAAGGACTTGATTGCACTCAGCAGTGGCCAAGGAAAATCCAGAATGAGAACTGAATCCTCATCAGTGGCATATTCTTAAAACAGGCACTGGGCAGAGTTCTCAGTTAACTTAGTATTCACAGGAGGAAATGTGAGGTGTTTGGAGGGATTTTTGCCATTAGCCTATACTAGAAATTATCTAGTAATAGACAAGAGTCTTTAAATAGCATTCTGGATGGAGGGGGACTTAACTGAAGGCACATCAGACGCCACCTGGGGCTGGAGGTAGCTCTGCATTAACCAGAGCCCCTCTTCATCTATTTTGATGGGACTTGGGAACTTGCAATCAAAGGTTTTGGGAACTAGAAAGAAAATATTTTATAAAAGGCATGATTTATGTTATTTGTGCCACACTTTATAGTTTTCAACAAAATATTTGATTTTTTTCCATTCATTTCTCCCATAAACCCATCAAACTAGAAGATTATTTACTTCAGTGGACAGATGAGAAAATGGCTCAAGGAGCTTAGGTAACTCACTCAAAATCACAGAGCTGGTAATAGGGAAGAGCTTGGACTAAAGTCCACAATACTGGACTTTCTAGAAGCCATTGAATAATCATTTGAGCCCATTTTATGGACTTATTTATTTATTCATTAAGGAAATAATTTCACTAAACATTTAGATTTCCTATGTAAAGAGAAACTAGCACACCATTTTAGGTGTGGCAAGGCTAGGTGGCAAGACTAGGGGTAAATTTATTGCCTTCTTTGTGCTTCTCTGTAACTTTTACAATATATGTCCATTGATTTCATATTTAGAAGACATTAGAAAATAAACAAGTATTCATTAGAAGTAAATCAATGGGTAAACAAAGGAAAGTCTCCTATTCACCTTGAGGGGTAAGGGAGGTAACTCATTATTTGAAACTGGCTCTGGGCCTTGATGATAAAAGCAGACATTATTCAAGCAAGGGAGTGGGCGGTGATGTGATTGGGTAAAGCCAACTCCCTGGTTTCTGAGACAAGCAGACCTGCTTCTCCAATTACTATTTGTGTGAGTCTCGAGTCTCTGGAGAAAAAGAGGACATAAACCAATCGAGGACCTTTTTTGGTCAAGGCTCTTAATCAGAAGTCACAGAAACACACAACTGAAACTAGTTTAGAGGACAGAAGGAATTCGCTGAGTTACACAAATGAGGTGCTAAGGAAGCTCATCGCAGTCACGGCTCTCATTCCATCTGTGAACTCTGGCCCTCCCCTTCTTAGCGCTTAAGCACACTCGCCCCCAGCAGGCTTGCTGTTCCTACCTTCCCAGATTGGCAAACTCAGTGGGAATAAAACCTCCCTCAGAGCCCCCACACTAAGCCCAAGGATGATTATGATAGGCCACGCTTGAATCCCGTGGTCCCACCCCGGTGCCCAGTGGCCCTCTTCCAGGAGACCCAGCTCTCTTGTGACAAATACAGAGCAAGGCACTCTTGACTAAGCCAGATGAGGTGAGCATTACCCTTGGCCAGAGGGTCCAATTTATGTGTGCTGCTTGAAGGTTTAATTAGTTTGTGAAATGCATTAAATGATAAGTAAATTTCACTAAGCAACATTTCAACACTTAGTGGGGGCAGGGAGAAAAACTCTAAAATCAAGGTGACAACACAAAAACAATAGAATGTTTGGTCAGGGAAAAAAACAGGACCATAAAATATTAGGCTCTACAGAAAATCATCATGGCACAAGGTTCTGAGAAAACAGGTATGTGGCCCCCTGACACGGACTAAACCCTAGATGGCCACCAAGTCCTTCCCAATGATTTTTGCTGCTTAAATACTCTTTGCAAATTGGAGACAAGAATTGCAGAAGATGCTCCTCCTTCAATAAAACTCCAGATAAATTAGATATTGAACAAGACACTGAAATCCTGGCAAGAATACACAAAAAATTGGGCCTCGAGCTGCTAGAGATGATAAATTGTCAGTTTCTGTTTAATAAGATTGCGTGTCATCACCATCTCCTGTAAGGGATTTGATAGCTTTTGTTTTTAACCTGTGAAGATGAAAATCAATTCCCAACTAGAGCTGGAAGCCCCAAACCATACAGCTGCAAATTTATCAATTAATCAATCAATCAGTCGGCCAACAGGATCAACAAGACCATACTGAAGATCAATTCTTGCTGGGCATCTAGGGCAGGGAAAGATCTAAAAAATTTGCCCCTGTGGATGCTGGATGAGGGAAACCACGATTCAGAAGGCATTAACTCCTATTTTAAAGGCAGCAGCGAATCTCTTTCCATTAGAATTATGTTGGGTCGGTATGTCCCACATTCCCATCTGTCCTGTCTCAGAGACATGTTTGATTTGAGACTATGGGCTAATCCACAGGCTTTGACTTACACCTCTGCCCTACTCAGGTGTCCACACCCACAACAACATTACTCCATATATCTCAGCTGGGTTTATGCATCCTACATGTGCTCCGAGGGCATTTTATGAGAAATGGGGACGAGGAGCCTGGAAACAAGCTCAACTTCCACGCCTACCCTTAAGTTATTCAGCCCTCCTTGGTCACGGTATCTTGAACCACTAAAATGGAAATAACAACAGGGGCCTTGTAGCCTGCAGGAATTGCATGAGATCACAAATGTGGAGTGTTTAAAAGAAGACGGGTTCACAGTTAATGGTATTTTGTTAAGATTACAATCACCACTGGTGATAGTGGTGTTGTTTCAACCATCAGGTGGGTACTCTTAAGTTAGTTTTTTGGGGGGAGGTATCCATAAAAATGAGTATAGGCATGTTTTGTTCTTCTGGTTTTTATCCCTGTCTAAATGGACTTCTTCACTCTACAATAATCCTATTAAATTCTACAGACTTCCACTTACATGACAAATATCCCACTAGTTTCAGCCCAAACAAAAAACTAATTGTCCCCTTGTTTGTCTGCATGTGAGTTTGTTTTTCCAGATGAAACATTTCAGACTCTATTTTCTTGTCCCTTGGCATTTTTTAACAACCAACACTGTATGAGTTGGCCACAAAGATAGGGCTTCTTGGAGCAAGGAAGTAAGAGTGTGTGAAGCCAGTGGCTCTATCTGAAGCCACAGTTCTTAATTTTAGCTAAGAAACGGCTGAAGGAGTGTGATACAGAGGAGAGAACATTAACTTGAAGGTCAGGAGAGGCCGATCTTAATTAATCCTGCCTCCCCTCTTCTGCCTTCTGTAAGCTACATGACACTGGGTATGTTTCTAAATCAGTGCAAAAACCAACTATTGTTCTTGCCCTTCGAGAATGAATTTGCAAGATTTACAGACATTATTTCCTTACATATGCCTCACAATGTCATTAACAAGTCAGAGGCATGATCCCTCAGGGGAGGAAATCCAGGGAAGTATTTCTATGGGAGGCTCTGAAGAAAGAGACTGAAAGCAGAAAAGCGAGAGATTCAAGTTCAAGTAAGTACCAGTCCTACCATCAAGATCTGCATGACCTTCAAAAAGCTTCCTCTCCATGTTGGCCTCCTTTCACTCTTTAAGAATGGGGAGACTGAGACTAAAGGATCCACTAAATGTCCTTCCCATTCTGGCACTTGGTCACACTCTAAGACTTCACATGGAATAAAATCTTACTGCTCTCCCTTCTCTCTCAGGTGCCTTAACCACCACACCTGCTACCTCCTGCTTGTCGGCAATAACCAGTATTTGTTGAATGTCAGATAAGCATCAGACTGTGCCATATGCCATACCTTATTCTCCCCCCCAACCATCTGAAGTGGTTGCTATCATTATCCTACTTGATAGCTAAGGAGTCCAGGGCCAGGAATGGCTGAAATCCTTCTCATTTAAGAAACACTTCTAGAGCACGAGGTGCAGACCCACATCGCTGGACTGCTTTCTCAACAAGATGACCTCGGCTTGCAAGATACAGAACTTGCAAGATAAGGTCACCCCTTAGGTAAGAGACCCCTGGAGTCTCTAAGGCATCTCTCTTTGTTCAGTAGTTCTTCCTGCTCTGCCCCCCTCCCCCCATTCCCAGTTTGGGCTTTGATTTAGGTCTTTGATGGAGAGAGGGATAACGTAGATTAATAAATGGTTCAGAGAATTTGAGTGGAAGAAGAGTCCCGTGTCTGCCCAGCAGAATGCATGCCCTCAGAGGACCTGCCCAAGCCTGTGGTCCTCCTCCAGAGCATTGCTGTCTGTAAGGCTATTGGGCAAGTTAAGTGGGATACTATAAACTCCAGGGACAACTGCTGACACACCATAGATCTTACTCTACCCCTACTCCTATCCCACTTTAAGACCCAACCCTTGAAACTGCTTTTCTATCTTTGGTTTTGATACATCCCTCCTTGAATCAATCCAGGTCCCAACAAGAAAGAGACTGCATGCTGCCTGTGTCCTCTAGGATTTTGAGTTCACATTTAGTTCTTCATCCATTTTGAGTCTAAATTTTGTGTACGGTGTAAGAAAATAGTCCAGTTTCATTCTTCTGCATGTGGCTGCCCAATTTTCCCAAAGACCATTTGTTGAAGAGACTGTTGTTTCTTCCATTGGATACTCTTTCCTGCTTTGTTGAAGATGACTTGACCATAGAGTTGAGGGTCCATTTCTGGGTTCTCTCTTCTGTTCCACTGGTCAATGCGTCTGTTTTTGTGCCAGTACCATACTGTCTTGATGATGACAGCTTTGTTGAAAACAGAGTGACTCAGGAGAGTTCATTGCTGAAGGGGCTATGGGTAGAGGGCACTGAAGTGAGAGGACAATAACCACAGTCTTGGTAGCAGAACTTTACCACCCCTAGGACCAAAACGTTGAGAGCAGAGGAGTAGTTACTAGATAGAAAGAGAGAGAGAAAGAGGCACCAAGGACAATCACCTTTCTTGAGAGGAGGAGTCTCTAGTCAAAGGACATAGCGCGCCAAGAGGTGACCTGGTAGGGAGGCAGTTAGAGGATAACACTCTGGCCTCACTCTTGGCTATGGAGGTTGGTTCAGAAGGATATAACTGGCCTGAGCCATTTTGCAAAAATACCTGTTCAACACAGCACTGACCCAACAGTGTTTTATACTGCCACTGTGGGTACAAGGCATTTGGGGATGGTTTGTACCAGCTCAGGGACACTGTTTCTTGGCAATGGCCCTATGGATGACTTGCACCCTCTAACCTCCCTCTGAACACTTCTGGGACTCCCCATTGGAAGAAACAGACAGAGGAACTCCTTGATGTCATCCATGTAGTTCAGGCGGAGTGCAGGCTGGAAAAGGGTGCAGAGGGAGGTGTCCTGCTTGCTCCTTTACCATGAAGGCTATGTGTCCCATGCATGATACTCACTGGGTTCTCTTCTACATCAGAACATCAGATGTGTGGCCCCCACCATCTGACCATGAGTCCCCTAAGCACGCACCTCCCCTCCTTCCCCTGAGCATCTGCCCCACCCATCCCAGAGCCTGGTATGGAGGAGGTGTACGGTCAGTGTGGCAGCACTTCCAGTGTGACAGCACCTCCAGGGCTGGCAAGCCTCATGGAGAGCCTGCAGGGGCCTGCTTTCCCCCAAGGTCTACCCTTTTCTGTTGTGGCTGCTGCCAAGGAAGTTCACCAGTTTCCCAGCAGCTACAGAGATGCTTTGGAAGGTGGGGAGAGACAGGTGAGTGGAAGGTGGGGAGAGACAGGTGAGCAGAGAGAGTTGTTGTAGGAGGAGGTCGAGCCACAGCCAGGCTCTAAGTGTCTCCCCTGGTGACATTAGACAAACAGAGATGGGAATCACATTTCAGTGTGACAGTTTAAAAGGCATGTCAAGAAACAATTAAAAAGATCTAGAGCAACCAGGTCCTGAGAGACTTCTGGCAGAGTAAGACTGCTTCCCATCCTCTGATGTGGGGGCTACTTGGCCCACAAACACATGTTCAGGGTCTTGAATTCTCAGAGGCAAGATCCTCGGAGACCTGAGACTAGAGAGTAAGTGAGCCAGGAGAATTGGACCGTCTACCACTTTTAGGGGTTTGAGAAACCAGCAGCAATCAGCTGCACAGAATGTTTGCCCCATAAGTCCTCATGAGTCCCCACCCGAGCTCGCCACCCTCCCATCCTTGTCACAACGCTGACTGTGAGGAAGAATATCTATAGAGTATTGCCTGAAGGACGCTCTGTCCATCTGCCTTCAGATTAAATTTCTCGTATTATCTTCCCCAGAGCCCTGGAATTCCTGCGGGTGTCCCTGAAGCTCCCTGGAAACCAATCCCCTTGCCTCTACCCCAATCCAGAGATTGCCAGGTCTTATCTGTTTTGAGTGGGATATTGGGGTTGCAGATAAGAAGTCACCTTTTTTTAAAAAATGCATGCTGAGGCCTTAAAAGAGCAAGAGCCATCACATTAGCCAGAATCTTATTCTGTGATCAAGCCATATGAGGCCTGGGTCATGTGTCTTTGCTCTGTTGCCCTTAGAATTTCTCGTGCTAAACTGAGCTTCAGAGGAAGCCCATCAGCCCACTTTGTGGGAGCCCATAAAAAAACAGCTTATTGAAATTCCTGAAATGTCTCTTGAAGGACTTATTTTGGTGAATTCATGACAGCCTTGCCTCTTTTGTATCAGGAAGAACTGATTCCAGTTTGACTGGGTCATGCGACCCATGGGCTGGAAATTTGGCTCTGTCTCCATCTTGGCCTTGGTCTTGGCGAATCTCAGCATCATCCACGAGGCCCACTTCCTGTACAGAACCTATGCTCTTAGAGATTCTACTCCCTGCCCTAGCACCCTCAGGTACTTACTTTATCATTTTGAATTGTATTTGTTTTTGTGAGTTGAAGCAGAATATGTGTATCCTCCCTCCTTTGTGAAAAGAGAGGGAAAAGAGACTATACAAATAAATAAAAGAATGTGATCCTTAAAGAAAAAAGATGCAACTCAGTCCATTGGTAAGGCTTCTGCCACCTCACAGACATGTTCTAATTCTGCTCTCCCATGAAATGCACTGGGTTTCCCATGCGCTGTTTAAGAATCATTGTTGGCTTCCAGCCTGCTGGCTGTAGGCAAACTTCAGGCTCCCTCAGATGGATGGAATTCCAAAACCTTCTCAATTCTGATCCATGAGCTCAGTCAGGCCTGTCCTGCCCCTGCGTCCTATACCGCCAGCATTAGGCTAAAATGCTCACCAGTCCCCAAATCCACACAGCCTCTTCCTATCCCAGTCTTTGGCACACATGGTTCCCAAGCTTATAATGTCTTCCCCCAATCCCCCCATGGAAAATTCAGACCAGGAGTATTTCTCCCCCTAGTGCTCAGAGCAGATCTCTGCCCCCACTCCCTGTTTCTTCTGTCTGAATCACGTCTCTGTTGGTTACTCACAATATTACATCGCTAGGCTTCTGGTTGTCTCTCCCACTGGAATTCAAGATCCCAAGGCACGGCTGCAGGGGAAGGGGGAGACACATCTTACCAGAGAGTCTACACTGGGGACAGAACACTGAGAGCGCCTGGCACAAAACAGTTAAGTACTCTCTCTATGTCATGACCGACAGGCAGGGAGACCCCCCAGGCATCAGTCCATGGCTCACTGTCAACACAGGTTTTAGAAATTTCGATGGCCATGGTCACTGTCAGCCTCCCCCAATCCTGCCCCCCCCACCTCCCTGAGATCTTCACCTCCAATCTCAGAATCCACCTAAAAGTGGGAGCTCTGGGATTTGTCTTGCGGTCACAGACACTCAGACTTCTGATATTTTTAATTCCTGAGGTGAAGAATCCTTATTGTTTAGCTAAGAAGACAGAACATCATAGGGCCCCAGGGAAGCCACAATTGCTTCCGTGATTCCGCTATCCTGAACGATGACACACAGTGAGCCTCCCATGACAGCATCAGACAGCAACAGAGCCGCACCTTTGTGTCTGCACACCCATCACACACTCGCAGAACCCCACCCCATGCTGAGACTGAGCAAATGCGGAGTAGGACAGACTTGAGTTGAAACGATGGTTCAGCTGCTTACCCAATATTTGTGTCCTTGGGCAGGTCTCAACTAAACAACAACACTTTCCTCTGTATGGTAGGGATAACACATATAGTATAAGTATATGGAATAGCTCCGGTTTGCTAAGTCACTTAATCTCTCCATGCCTCAGTTTCCTTTCCTACAGAGAAGGGACATGCCTATTTTGCTGGGCTACTAAGAACTCAGTAAGAAAATGGACACACAGAATGCCATACAAAGCCCAGATAATGAACGCTTGTTTATTGTCTATGGCCACATCTCGAGAAGATGAAAACTTTCAGCCTTGCAATATATCTTCTACCAATCCAGGGAACTGTCACCTACAGCTCTGATGCATGTGTGCTTGCTGGCTATAAGGACATTCCTGGGAAGGAAACTCAGTGCCAACTGGAACAGCTCCTTTTGATTCTTACCAGTGCACTAAAGTCACTCCCTTTGTCTGCCAACGCGCCTCTAAGTAACTCTACAGTTTTCTTGCAGGTAGCAGTCCCTTGCCAAGCTCTAAGTTACTGTTGGGAATATGCGCCTGTGTGTCCCCACCTAAGGCTTCAGTGACATCCTTGCACCCAAAGTGCTGGTCACCATGCTCTAGGTACTGTGTGGTCAACCTGCCAACACTAATCCCCCCTCACCTGCCCCTGCTGCCAATACCCGTTCTCACACCCTCACTCCAGTAGGGGGCTCCAGACTCAGGCGCTGTCCCTCTCAGCCAGCTCCACTCCAAGGCAACCACCTGTCACCTCCACAGCCAGCCTTGGGAGGTGACAAGCATGCAAGAAGCACTGACGCATGAAGAAGAGCCTTCACTGTTTCCGTGCTCAGAGAAAGAAGGAATTTGCCTGAGGCCAGGCCTGGAGAGGCTGCCATTTTTCTTCCTGAACTCTCCCCACTCCCAAGGGGCCATATTTAATTCATGATGCTGGAGCTAACCAGATATATTTCCTTAATGATTAAACATTAAACACACAAGTATTTCAAAGCATTGGAAATAACTCAGAACTAATGAAGGACTAATTGCTTCACTCTGTGTATTCAAATAGTGATGTTATTTTAAAAAAATGCATTCTTATGTCAACTGCTGCATCCATTAATTGCACGTTTTCCCACAGTTAGCTGTGGTGTGATTAAAGCATATGAAAATAATCTTTTAATTAGCTTTCATTTCGAAACAAATAGACAATTAAACCAAAGAAGTAAGTGTGAAAATTCTGTTGGTCTGTTTTGGGGGGATGCTTGTACAAATAATGACTATATCACTAGAAATTATTTCCTTGGCTAGTCTAATAGTTGTTACAGTAATTTCATCTTTTCTCTATTACATCCCTTCTATTTCTTATAATCCCATACTCCTACTGTTTTCCCCAGAAGCCTAAAATATATAACTAGATGAATAATACTCTTTATCAAGAATGTCTTTTTGAGTAGAGGTCTTCAAAGTATCAGCCAATTCTTATTAAAAATATCACTGTACTCATCACTGGTGTTTAAAAAGAGGAAGAAAAATCCATTTGGGCCACAGCATCATTAATATTTTCTCCCACCCTGGGAAGCAGGACCCAGGCCAGGTGATGGAAGAGGTGCCCAGAGCACAAGATTTAAGGAGGCACGCATTCCCACATGCCAGCCCTTCCCTTGCACAACCCTCAGAGTGTGTGCCTCCTTAAATTTGTGACCTAGGGTCCCTGCTTGTCTCACTCTAGACCCAGCCCTCATGATAAAGAGTCACTGGGTCCCCACGATGTGCTTAGTGCTATTGGAGATTCAGTTAAATGAGAAAGGAACTATAGAATCTATTTAGTCCAAACCTTCTTCTATTATGTGTAAGGAGACTGGGGCCCCCCAAAAAAGAGCAAGGAACATGCTCAATGTGCTATAAAGTAAAGCAGAGGCAGATGACATGGTCCTTGACCTTGGTCATTCAGTCAGGAAGCATTTGGTGCGGGGTGTGTGTGTGTGTGTGTATGTCTGTGTGTGTGTCTGTGTGTGTGTCTGTGTCTGTGTGTGTGTGGCATGTGTGGGTGATCACCAGCCTCAAAGGGGGAGTGTTACCATGGAAGATTCACTCTGCAGGGCAGAGCAAGAGAGCTAGCTGATCCTGCGGAAATAGAGATTATGGGCCACTCTTTGAGATGAGTGATCTTGGGCTAGTGACTTCACCTCTCTGAGCCTGTGAACAATTTCCTTAAATGAAAGTGATATGTATGTCACTGTGAGCACCAGGAACAACAATGAGTAAATACAGTAAGGTGCAATCATGACTACAGATACCATTTTATAGGTAATTTAGTTTGTGTCAAGAACTATGCTAAATGTTTCATCTGCATTATGGCATTTTATCTGCACAGCAATCCATGGGATAAGCATCACAAATTTCATTTTATAGGTAAAGAGAAGGGCTCAGAGAAATGAAATGACTTGCTCAAGTTCACCTAGGTAGTAAGTGGCAAAGTTAGGAATTTAACCATTTCCATCAATTTCTGGTATTTGAGCTCTTCCTTTCTTAAAAAAAACAAACCATAAGGGACTCTTAATCTCAAGAGACAAAGAGAGTTGTCTGGGGTGGGGAAGGGATAAGGTGGCTGGATTATGGAAAAAATAAAAATTAATAAAAATTAAAAATTAAAAAACAGAGCTCAAATTTGGGAACATACCCATAGTTAACAAATTCTTATGGTAAGCCCTACAGATTTTAAATCCATCACCCAATCCCCTCAGCTACCATCACAAACTCAATTAACGGGGTCCAGTAGAACTATGAGCAACAAGAAGAGTATTGTAACCTTGTCGTGATGGAAACAATGTATAAAGTATAGAAAAAAATCACTTCCCACCTGATGGGACAATTGCACTGAGATGCCTGGGGAACTTGGGAATGGAAGCACAGCACATCGGAGAACAACAGAATAAGAGTTTACAAGGGATCCCCACTTCTGTGTTATCCAACCCCCACCCCAGTGCCTCTGGCACAAGGTGGCACTGCCTCATTCACCCTTATTCATTTCATCAGCAAATGCCTTCATGATATTGGACTGAAACCTGCCCTTCAGTCCCCTGGGGCCATGCAGACATACAGCACCCCCTCCCACTGCCTCTTCTCCAAAGAGCAAGACTCGAGGCTCCCGCCCATCCTCCAGAAGGCGCTCTTCCTATGTGCCTTATCAGCCCCAAGAGGCTTCTTGTAACCTTCCAGATTCTGACAGCTGTGGGCTTACATCCCAGCTCCACCACCACAGCTGACCTCCAGGAAGCCAATACACCCCTCAGAACTTAGGTTTTCTCTTCTATAAAGTAAAACCTGTAAAGCTACCTATTGTAGAGTGGTATTAAAGGAGATGAAGCATATAAACACATTACCCGCTCTACACAAGCACTCAGTAAACGTGAACCCATCAGTAAACGTGTCATCATCACTGTGATGATTTCAGGGGGGAGCAGGAGAGCATCTAGGGACCTGCGGCAATAGGAAACAGGAGATTAAAGGGAGTCCTGCGGGACAACCTGAGAGACACCCAGGAGATGTGAGGTCAGCCCGCTTCCCAGCTCCCCACCAACTTCCCAAAGGGTAATCAGTAAACAAACCATCATAATGAGCACAGCCCCCCTCCCCTTTGGGGACTCTCTGGAGCTGGAGGGTCTGCAGCTCCATTCAGATGTCATTTCGGTTCTGCTAAATTATCACCAGAATGTTTTATCACAAATCATTCTGTGACTTGGCAAGATTGAGTGAAATGTGATCCCAAATCATACATTAAAGGAGTAGGGCATTTGCAATGGCACATTCATTTACACCATTCCATTTCACTCTCTGAGCTGCTAAGACACTCTAAACTCCCAGCAGGGAGCACTGGCCACAGCAGAAGGAAGACACTGAGTTATGACACGTCCTTGTCAGTCTTCCCCATGAAAGCAGGAGTGAGCATGTACTGCCGATGTGCTGAGACTGCTGAGAACAAGAGGGAGGCAGGGGCGGCTTAGCCTTGAAGCTTGCAGAGGTCAAAACACGGACAGCAAACTATAAGGACCCCAAGATGCCTCCTCCTTTTCTGCATTGAGTATTGGTGAGTATATGGATCCCAAGGTGAATGAAATTTGGAACTGTCCACTTTATCCTCTCTTGCATTCCTACTTTAGCTGCTGGGATACACTCTCACCCTCCCAGACTAAGAGGCAGCAAAGGCCAGGTCTGCTGATAGATAATGCAACAGGAACATTTTGAAAAACCCAGCATCGGGATCTAAAAAACTTCTGCCTCTTTGTGGTTGCCCGGGGAGAGTATCAGATACCCAGTGACCTAAGTCTCAGACATTAAAACCCTCACACCAGTTAAGAACATGACCCTTCCAAATTCACCAATCACAATCCCATCTCTCAAGCCCTCAGTGAGATACTCCCCAGGCTCATCTACAGAGAGCATGAACAAAGGCACCATGCCAGTGAATAATATGGTAAACTGCTCTCATCTGAATATCAGTGAAAGATTTACAAAAGGGAGAAAATCATTTTTGCGGTCTGAAAAATGAGTTGGTATGAAATAGCCAAAGAGAGGTTGGAAGACTGGGTGCTGGTGCTCTGCATCAGGAAGACTGGCAAATACAGAGGACCGAAGGACACCTATGGGCTGGAACAGACCATGGGAAGGAGACTAGAGGGCAAGAAGGCCAGAGATTGGGATGGCCCGGGCACATAGGGCCCAATCCATGGTGAGGATTTTTTTTTTTAAGATTTTATTTATTTATTTGACAGGGAGAGATCACAAGTAGGCAGAGAGGCAGGCAGAGAGGAGGAAGCAGGCTCCCTAGTGAGCAGAGAGCCCGATGCGGGCCTCTATCCCAGGACCCTGAGATCATGACCTGAACCAAAGGCAGAGGCTTTAACCTACTGAGCCACCCAGGCACCCCATGGTAAGGATTTTGATTGCTCTAATAGGTAGGCATGATTAGATATGAGTTTTAGAAGGAAAAAGAAATGTAATGCATCCGCTGTGTGGTAACTGGATTGTAGGTTGTGCCAAGAAAGGAGGGAGAGAGACTGAATAAGGGGTGATCACCATAGTCCCAATAGGAGGAGGAACTGGGCTTTAGGGAGGACAGCTGCTGGAGATGGAGGGGGGAGGATATAGCCCAGAGATACCAAGGAGGTAAAATCAGCAGAATTTGGCAACAGATTATCTGTGGTGGGGAGAAAAGACCGGGCACAGGGTTTGGTCTTAGTATTCATCCAAAGGTCATTTGAAGCCTAATAAACAGCTTTCAGGAAATTAGACTCAGTCAAAAAGTCATGTGGTAGGTTGCTCATTTGAACAATATTGAAAAATACTGTATGTGGTAGCCATACTGTTCTTTCTAGAATTTTCAGTGTTGTGAACTGGAGCCCTGTGCTTGACAGCTTCAGACAATTTTTTTTTTCTTCAGCTCTGTTCCAGACCCTGTTTGAGGCAAAGTGATCCTAATGTTAGTCTGTAGAAAAAGAATTATTGAATATTGTGGGAAATGGAAATTCAAGAATATTTTTTTTTCATTTAATCTCATCAAAATCTACATCAGGATACCTAAACCAGTTCCAACTTTGCCACTAACCTGCTATGTGACCTCAGGCAATTTTTGTTCCCTCTCTGTGCTTTCATCTCTATTTTGGGAATGCGAAAGAAAGTAACCCATAAAGCAACTTCTTGCACTAAAATCCTTTACATACGAGATGCCAGCTCTACAACATGGAGGAGAACACAGTCATAATTGCAGGTAATTGAACTTCTGTTCCACACTGAGTATTGCACACTTGGATTCTGATTTTAACTCTGTTCTCTCAAACAAAACGCAATATAATTTACAGTCAGTTTTGAAACAAATTTACTCTAATGAAAAATGGTCCAAGCAACAACACTGCTTTTATAAGAGTTACATTTTCCTAATGGGCACCAGACAAAGGGAAACAACAAAATATGTTCCAAATCTGCAAACCCAGAGAATACACAACACTTAAACATCACTGTTTGTTCCCAGTAAAATTAGCTCCACGTCACCCGCACAGTCGGACCCCTCAGGTGATTTTCTGGAGTTGTACCAGTCTATACTCCAGGCCTCCCTAGTGCAGCACACCTGACCGCCCCCTCTGCCACATCCTGCCAAGGAACATCTGCTCTTAATGTCTCAAAGCCATTTCCGCGAATGTATTCATACTCCACGCACAGAACTGCAGATTCAAATGCCCACCCCTTACCTGTGACTTTTGCTGCCAATACCTTACTTTAGATTAGAGCATCCTCATCCATTTTGCAGACCCTAGCCCCAGTAGAGTAGCTGGTCTACCCAACTCCAGTTGTATCCTCTACACACACGTCATTCCACACTCTGTGTCAGCTTCCAGTATGTTCTTTGTAACAGAATAAAACCTGTCCTTCTCATCCCCCTTGATCCACAGTCTCTCGAGGTGAAGCCCTAAACCCCAGACAGGGTATTGCAGGTCCTTTTGGAACCTATTTCAAGCCACTTTTTTGTCTTGCCTGCCCAGACTTGGCTCTGTGCACCCTCTCCCAGGCACACGGATTGCTTCCCTCTCCTCATGTCATCATTCTCCAACACTGGCTCATTTTTCCTCCTAGTATTCCCTTCTCCTAGAATGTACTTTCTTTTTCTCAGATTAGTGTACATCCGCTTATTCATTCAACAAATGTTTGAGCCCCTATCCTATAGCTAGGGGACAGCAGAGTATTTTGGCCAAACTCTACCAGAAGAAAAACGAGTCAAGATTTAATACTCTGGAAGCAGAAGCATTTTGAAGAATGCTTGGGAAGGACTATTCTAGAACAAGAGTGTTTGAACTTCAACAAGCACATGAGTCACTTGACGATCTGGCTGAGATGCAGATTCTGATTCAGTGGGTCTGGGAGCCAGGCAATCTGAAAGTTCTAACAAGCTTCCAGGCAGTGCCCATGCAGCCAGTCCAAGGACTTGGAGTAGCAAAAGCATCCATCTCCTTTAGATAGACAGAACTGGATTCAAATTCCAGCTCTGCTCATTTCTAGCTGTGGGAAGTTGGGTAAGTCACCAGACTTGCGTGAGCTTCAGTTCCTGATAATGATCTGCTAACTGGCAGGTGCTGGTCCTTCAATGATATAATTCTTGGTGAACTCTGAAGTGAGGGGGAGACAAGTATTTGGTCTTTTGGGGCATAGCTAGATGTATGACTTTATTTGGGGTACAGACCCAGGAAGCGCTCAGAAGACTTTCTAAAAAAGTCATCCCGAATTCGAACATTAAAAACCGAATAGGGGTGAGCTGGTCAGAGTGAGAATAATCTGAGTCAAAAGAGTAATCTCACCAAGGAGATGAGCGAGAAAATGTGTAGCAGGGGAATTGTAAACTGGTGTCGGGTACTCGTCGGGGTTTGTGGGGAGTCCGCATGGAACAGTAGATGAAGACTAAGTCATGTCAGGTGTGCTTTTATGTCAGGTGTGGAGTTTGGAATTCCCCTGAAGACAAGATGGGGCTACTGGGGACGCAAAGCAGAGGAGTGGCCCAGGCAGATCTGCTTCATAGTTTGGAATCTGGAGCCGCCACGTGACTAGAGTCAGACTGGAGAAAACAAGACCAGTGAGGTCAGGAAGGCTGTGGCAGAAATATGCTCACTATGTGCCTCAGAATCAACAAGTGAATGAATGATTGAGTCATCCCTTTTTTGGAATCATAGACTTCATTCCTAATCTTACAATTCAATCACAGAAGCAAGCCCCTCTCACTGCTCTAGGTCTCAGCAAGCTGAAAAAAATACCAGGATTTACTTAGATTGTAAATTTCTACTCCATGAGGGATGGTTTAGCTCCAGAGAAATCAGCCACTGCATGTGTGTGGCTCAGTGAAAAAAAAAAGAAAAAAAGTGGCTACAAAATGGCAAGATTGTCAAACTTTGCCTAACTCTGAGCAAGCATCCCTTCTTATCACCCCTCCAGCCCAGGAAAGAGGGAATGTGGATATTGCAATCATTGGCTGCGGGCCATGGTCTTGGCCCCCTGAGGCTTGTTCCCAAATGTGTCCATGGACTTAGGGCTGGTCAAAGAGAAAGTTTGCTTTGGGATACAGCAAATGAGTGGGAAAAAATGAAGAGTATTTAGTCACTTTAATGGAGTTGCCTTTACTCTGAGATTATATCTACCAGGTGATGTCATAATGTCCTTTAATGGAATGATTATGATGATAGAAAGGGGAACATATTTCACTGTTACCGTTTTGCTTTGTTTTATGTCTTTACTTACCCAAATAAGAAATTGGTTATTAGCATTTGCTCAAAAACTGTCTTTGGACATTTGAAAGGTTTATAAAATCTGAACATTTGTGGTCTACTATTCTATGCCACATACAGGTTCTGTGCAGGACGCACTGAATTAAGGGAAGTGGATTTTATTGAAAGAGTTTTATTCCCTGAACGAATACCAACTCATTGGTAATTGCTGCCTGGAAAATGTATTGGAAAAGATTCTGAGCCTCATCTGTGCTCAAAGGGGGAGAATGTTCTAGAGTCCATTAGTAAGACTTGCCATGGATGAGAGGGGGAAGTGGTGATCCATTCACAGTGGTTTGCTACTAAATATTTAACAACTGTTCCCTAAAAAGAAGAAAAGCCCTGACTGTGTCCTTGGTCAGTTTCCATGTAACAGTGCTCCCACCATGGCCAATTTCCAGCCACCAACATGACGTCACTAAAAGCAGAGCCGAGAAGGAATGCACAGGATCCGCTAGCAGGAAAGGGGACCAGCCAGCAGCACGGCAGCACAGCTCACTTGCCCTGAATTTGTTTTTCTGATTCTACCCAGCCGGAAGCCACTGCATGTGTGTGGCTCAGTGTCCCACTCGGAAACCACAACTCTTCTCCTCCTTGTTCATTTAAGACAAGATATTCCTTTGTCTGGAAAAGGATCACACATTTCTGTTTCTTACATTCTATGTGGCTGATTTATCAATTCTCATTTATGTAACTCCAGCATGAGATGAAATGGATGGTCTTGTGTACTTCTCGCTGGCAAAAACTATGGTGTTACAATGTGAATACTGAAACATGAACATCAAAATAGGAAGAGTCTTAGCCAAGCACAGCTACTAAGCAAGTCATCTCCGTCAAGGGGATCTGGCATTAAGTGCCATGGCTGATCGAGCCTCATGGCTCTTTGCCCTCTTGCTATGGATACAACATAGACAAAAGTTAAACGACCATAACTTGTTATCTACTGACCAAAATTAGTTGATTCGAGATGGTATCTCTAGGCTGAGCAAGACAGCTTTCTGAAGAGCATCAAATCCTAGTATTTACTAAAATAATGAGTCATGGCATTAAGCCTGAAGTGTAGGGCCCAGAAAGGTCATAGTACTCAGTGCTGGTTTTGGGATCTGGCTTCATGCATGTGAAAATTGTACCCTACCTCCCTGGTGTTAGCCCAGCCTTCTCCAGCTTTACTATGGAGCTCAACTCCCTAGGTGGAGGGAAAGCCAGGAGGCTGGTCCATAACAGAGGGTGGGGGTTGGATGTGGGAGTGGGTATGGGATAAGTCTGGAAACTAGAGTATGAGGTACTGTGTTTTTTGGAGCAGTAGGCTCATGCAAGTTTCCAAAGTACATTTGTGCAGGCTGTGCACTGCATAACTCCAGAGGGTCACCATTTTATGTGACTATGGCTGTTCTGCCTCTAAAGGACCTGCAAGTGAGGCAGGATCTGAAGCAAGAATCAAGGTCTTCATGGTCAGCAGTGAAGAACAAGAACAGTGGGGAAGAACAAGATTGATGGAAGGAGTTCAGAAAACAAAAGAAAACAAAAACCGTGTTGGGACTGCTGTAGCTATTGATGGGGAAACAGTTACTATGTACACAGATCTTGCTTGAAGTAGACTCAGTGTTGTACAGATGGGGAAACTGAGACTAAGAGAAAGAATTTCTCATTGCCCAGGAAATGAGGGTATAAGAAGGAAGGAAGGAAGGAAGGGAAGGAGGGAGGGAGGGAGGGAGGGAGGGAGGAAGGAAGGAAGGAAAAAAGAAAGAAAGAAAGAAAGAAAGAAAGAAAGAAAGAAAGAAAGAAAGAAAGAAAGGAAGGAAGAAGGCTGTTGCCTCAGTTAGAGCATCAGGGGACAAGCATCCTTTGCAACTCAAGCCCAGGAGAGCTTGTAAACTGAGCAAGTCAGTACACATGGCGTATGGGACCAAGTACAGAAGCAGAAGTCAATGCCCAAAAAATAAAAAATCCAGTGAACAAATGGGCAAAAGACATGAACAGACATTTCTCTAAAGAAGACATCCAAATGGCCAACAGACACATGAAAGATGCTCAGCATCACTCGGCATCAGGGAAATACAAATCAAAACCACAATGGGATAGCATCTCACATCTGTCAGGATGGCTAAAATTAACTCAGGAAACAAGGAGTTGGTGAGGATTTGCAAAAAGAAGGACCTTTTGCTCATATGTGGAATTTAAGAAGCAAAACATGAACATAGGGGAAGGGAAGGAAAAATAAAATAAGGTAAAAATAGAGAGGAAGGCAAACCATAAGAGACGTTGAACTCAAAGAAGCAAACTGAGGGTTGCTGGAGGGAAGGTGAATGAGGGATGGGGTAACTGGGCAATGGGCATTAAAGAGGGCACGTGATGTAATGAGCACGGGGTGTCATATGCAACTGATGATCACTAAACTCTATCCTGGCCCTAATACTATATGCTATATGCTCACTGCCTGGAATTTAAATTTTAAAAAGTCAGCAGAGCTTCAAGAAATGGGTTCCAGGGAATGCTGCATGAGTAGGGCCAGGGTAGGATGACTAGATCCCCCACCTGATTGCACAGGACAGGCTGGATTCCTAATTTACCTGCTCTGTGAATTCATTTTCCTGTTTCTTAAGGGCAGCCATACTTGCCTTCTTGCCTGCAGTGACAAGCACAAGACTACACAAGAGCCCCCTAAAAGTCCACTTTTTATAAAAGTCAACACATGACCCATGCCCCAGGCTAGACTTCCATCAGCCCCTCTGGATGTGAATTGAAAGTGGCAGATTCCATGGCCCACGGTGGAGAGATGACCAAAGGAAGATGGAAAAGGATGTCAGGTGAGGGGAGTACAATAATACTATGGTGTAGAATGTCCCAGGTATGGTTACTAGTACACACCATCCCCTCACATCCTCATGGCAACCCCAAGGGGTAAGAACTCAGCTCCAGAATCTCTATATCGAAGAACTGAAGCTCACAGAAATTAGGTGGCTTGCCCAACTTCCCGGAGCCAGGAAGAAGCCTAGCTGGAATTTGAATCCAGTTCTGTCTAAATCTAAAGGGGTTTCCCTTGCTATTCAACATCCTTGGGCTGGCCACATGGGCACTACCTTGGAGCTTGTTAGAAGTTTCAGATTCCCCAGGCTCCATGTAAGACCCGCTGAATCAGAATCTGCCTCTCAACCAGATCACCCGGTGACTCGTGTGCTTGTTGAAGTTCAGACACCCTTGTTCTACAAGAGCCCTTCCCAAGCATCCTTCAAAATGCTTCTGCTTCCAGAGTATTAAATCTTGATTCATTTTGCTTCCACTGGAGTTTAGCCAAAATATTCTGCCAACCCTAGCTGCAATTATCCTGTTAGCTCCCCTTCCTTTTCTCTTCAATGGAGACAGCAAACAGCACAGCCTGCTGTGACTTCTCTCCTGCTGATGACAAAGCCAGGATGAGGTTTGCTTTAAGCTGAACAATGGCTCTGGGTTGGCCACTGTCTCAAGGCTTCATCTGGGTATATGTGACTTTTCATCACCTCACCTGTTAAGTGGGAAGGAATCCAGTGTAGGTTCCTGATGTAGATGCTGGGAAAGAGGGACAGGACTAAGACGATCTGATTTCACCTTTCTTTTCCTCAAGCGGTCAGAATAAACCCACTTGTACCACCATAGCCCATGGGAAATTAGAGCTAAGATGTCTAAAGGGGTGAGTCCACAGCCATGCAAATGAGCAGTCCCCTCCATCAGCCCCAGGTGGAACCTGGCCCTTCCGTTCCAGAAGCAGCCAGAGCTGCTCAGACCAAAGGTGGAGCCGAGACGCCATGGCTCTCCCACACTCGCACATTCATTACCATTCTCATTCTACTCCCAGACCTTCTCTCCTCCTTCCCTCCAGCTTTTCTTTGCCTCCCTCCTTTATTCTCAAAGGACACCTCACTCTCTTTCCCCTCCCACACACCTCCTATCTGAAATTGTGAAAGAGAGGCTATGAGTTAGCACCGAGGGCTTAGAACGCGTGCGGTGGATACTCCCCTCCTGTGCCCTCTGTGTGCCCACCTCCACGTGCTGAAAGCCGCTTTCTGCACACACTGGCCACTCTCCCTGCAGGAGCCAGGTTGGCCAACACAGAGAGGAAGATGGGAGCAATGAAGAGTTCACACCCCACAGGCAGCCTGGAAAAATGATTAGTGAGACCTGGGATTTAAGTACTTCAGTTCTCTTGCCCCTCGTGTAGAGTGCCATGGAGGCTTATGTTCGGCACTGAAGACCCAAGCTCCCCAAAGGGACTGGGCTCCAGTTACCCTAAGCAGTAACTTGCTTGATGACATATCCTTGGCTGGCTGCCTTGCTTGTCCCTCCCCCACAATCTCCCCCACTTAATCATATTTCCTGGAATCACCTCCCTCCCACATCACCACTCCCACCTGAATTTTCATTTCAGGATCAGCTTCTGAAGCCCACCTCAAGGAGTTCCATGAAGCTGAAGCAAGAGATCACGGGGAGATGGGGAAACCATGATGCGAGGAAGCATGAGTGGTGGCAGCAGAGGAGAGGGTGAAGAAGCCAAAGGCCCAGGGGCTCCCCTGGGATGTGGCAGGAGAGGCCCAGACGTGCACAATGGGTTCCAATGCAGACTCAGACCCAGAGAACGCCCTCTTCCTTACAAGCCTGGAGAGGAGAGCTGACCCTTGTCTCCTGGACAGCTTCATCAGATCAGCGAGCCAGACCAAGACCAAGCAGGAGTAGCCCAGTAATGTGATTAGGACAACAGTAAGAGTCAGCACTTCCGGAACACTTCCTGTGTGCCTGGGGTCCTCCCAAGCCCTTCATGCGCCTTGAGTTACACAACCCTATCAGGTACATGACAGCATTACCATCAGGAAGAAGTGAGAAATGATGGGGAAACTGAGTCATCAAGAGGTTAAGGGGAACGATTTGCCACATGGATCAACTTAGAGGAGGCTCAAACCCCCAAGGTTCTTCCCCTAAACACCACACCAGACTGGTCCACACCACTCACCGGGTCACCACCCTCCCTCTAGAAGGGGGGTTTTCACGTTTCCAAAACATATTTCTTATTTTGAGAAAAAAATTTAATCATCTCCAAAAGCTTCTGGCTCTGGACCTCATCAATTCTTAACACGGACTCAGTCCGAGACAATGCTAGGGTCTGAAGAACACCAGGTCCCATCCACTGAACACAGACCTGGGAGCTTTGTCTGTTTAGTGATTTAATGTAGCCCCCACTCCTGCTGAGGTCACTGCACCTGCCCCATTTCTGGTCTGAGGAAGTTGAAGTTAGGAGAAGCATGAGAGCTTGCTGGAATTCGTGGGTCTTAAGCTGGTGTCCTGGCCCAGAGAATCCGGGCTGACTATGGTCTGGCTCTGGTCACCTGAGGTGCTTGAGTGAGTGGCAGGAACCTGTGGGCAGGACTCCCCAGACAGTGGTGGTCAGTGAAAGGACGTGGGGCCCGAGGCCCACAGCCAACAATTTTGAGAGGCCCTGCTCTCAGGAGGCCCCAAGACTTTTCTCAGAGACTTTTCTCATCTCTGCTCAGCCTGCATCCCTCCCTCCCCCCCAGGTCTGCCCCCCAACCCAAGAAATTCTCTTCCAATTCTAGAATGGGAAGCCTTGCTCAGGGTCACCATGAATTCTAGGTGTGGGTTCCTTCGGTTTCCTTCAGGACTTGCGTTTTTTAAGTACAAATGCCAGGAGGGAAATGGATGATAGGATGGCACCCGAAAGGAAAGGCAGGAAACACTGATTAATGCTTTAAAACCACATCACCCCCAAAAACATATCACCTCAGTTGTTAAATGCCACTTCATCCAGCATTTAGGACAAGTCCAAAACTCTACTTTTTCTTTTTCCTTCTTTCTTTTTTTTGGGGGGGAGGGGGCATATATTTCTCATTTTTTCCTCTCCTTTAGATCCTAAAGGTTTAAGCTAGTTTCCTTTTTTTTTTTTTTTTTTTTTTCCTTTTTCTTGTATTATTTTCCCTAGAGATCAAAGAAGTCAAGAAGGAACCTAAAGTCTGATTAGAAGGTACCCCTACAGGACAGGCCGAAAAGAAGGTTTTCAAGAAAATAAAAAACAGAAAAAGCAGTAGGGCGGGCCTAGGCATTTCTGCCACTAAGAATAGCAGCAGTGGGCTCCAGGCTCTCCACTCTCCAGTCAGTCTCCTGAAGTTCAAGGGTAGGGGTGGGGGGGTTGCTTAAATCCATTTTCTGTTTCAATTGATGTTAATTTCATCCCAGTATATTTTAGGCCCTCTCATCACAGGATGATTCATTGCTGCATGTAAGTGAGTACAATCAGCTCAAACATTTGTAGTTTTCATGCAACTGCTGTATGAAAAAAAAGGAGTTGTTCTTCCCCCCATCTCCACCCCCTCACCCCTCCCCGGCCACTGGGTCAGGCTACTATGACAAGCTGCCTCTTCTGCTTTGCTGACTTGGGACCACACAAAGCATCCATCCCCCTGGAGACCAGCAGCTTCTGGCGAGGAAATATTTTCGTGGAGAGGGTTATGCTCCTGACAGCTTGGCTGGGAACACTTCCAAGGGCAATTTGGAGGAAACTTTGGCAGATCTTGTCCTCACACAGCTTTCTAACCTTTGTGCCCAAGAAACTCTCAAGATACATTTTCTCTGTGATCAACTTAGCATCTAAGAACTACCAGGCAGGAGGAGGCCTCCGACCTCTTCTTTGCCATTCCAGTAACTGTGCTAGGTGGAAATTGAGAAACAGTAGACAAGACTCATGGAGGGCCACATGGTAAGAGAATCCACATTAGAATCCACATCTCTTAACATATGGTCCAGAGTACATACAGCTGCTCTTATTCTATAGACATTGTTTGAGAGTAACTCTTTCCTGATTATTATAAGTATTCCTGTTTATTACAGAAAATTTTCTACATATGCACTATTTTACTCCATAATCCCACTCCTCAAAGATAATCACCATCAAGACCCGCTGAATGGACATTCACCCCAGGCACTCACAACAGGCTTCACACTGTGCTAGATTTAACATTCTGCTGTTGCCGTCTTGAATCTCTTAATAATTTTCTACGAAGGCATCATGAATTTTCATTTTGCACTGGGCCTCATTCATTATGTAGCTGGGCCTAACTACCATTAATAATTTAGTGACTTCCTTTCTAGTACCTAGCTCCTTGTTTTATCCCATTCATTTGTTCTTTCAATAAATGTCAACTGAGCACCTACTGCAGGCAAGTGATAGAATCCCGTGAAAAGAGCATTGAAAGGAAGCCCTCCTTGATTGCCAGGTTCCAGGAACACAGATGAATGCCCTGTCATTGTTGCTCTATGGAGATGGAACTGGCAGCCCACGGAAAAGACTCACACTCATTTGAGTCTAAAATAAAAATGCAACAAGAAAGGGGGAAGGCCTAGGGAAGGTCAGGCATGGTTCTTGGGCCTCTGTGGCAATCTCCTCTGCACAGCTGCATGGATGAGGGCTCTGATCAAGGGGCTGGGAGCCGTGTTCCAAACACAGACAGGCATCTGTTATGTGCAAGTGATGACTCAGGGAACACACACCTGCAACTATAGATACTTTGACAACATGGCGAAGGGAACTGGGACAAGATCCTGTCCACTTCCGACAAAGGCCAACTCCATCTCCATGGCCCAAGACCTTCCAGTGAGAAGCATCACATCTGGTAACTGCTCTCCAGACCCTGCTGTCTCCTGAGCTTCCTAGCACTTTTTTGGCCAGGGTGTGGCAAGGGATCTCCACCCTGAAGTCTACGGAAAAATTCTTTTCAAAGCAATGAAGACATTTTTTCATCCGAGCAGCAGGGAGGAAACATCAAAGGTGGAGAATTACCCCAGTTACATGGTAGACACTAAGCTCTGGATGGTCGAAATGTTGTTTCTCCACAAGGAAAAAAATAATAATAATACCACCTTTCTTTCTCTGGACCAAAGGCATCTGATAGGGATGCTTGCATTTACAGCAATACACTCCACAGGATATTTGAAAATTCTGATTTAATCTTTAATTTCTCACCAATAAGGTGAGTGCCTGAATTGAACTGCTGCACTAAGAGAAAAGTTTAACTCTATAACTAGGAGGTGCTCTGGGTCCACAAATACGTACCTGGCTTCTAGAGGCTCTGGAAAAGGGGAATGGTCATGGTGCACCTGGGTGGCTCAGTTGGTTAAGCGACTGCCTTTGGCTCAGGTCATGGTCCCCAAGACCCAGGATCGAGCCCTGCATCGGGCTCCCTGCTCGGCAGGAAGCCTGCTTCTCCCTCTCTCCCTCCCCTCTCTCACTTGTGTTCCCTCCCTCGCTGTGTTTCTCTCTGTCAAATAAATAAATAAATAAAATCTTTTTAAAAATGGGGGGGGTGCAATGGTCAAAACCTCAATTGCCTTCTTGGTATCTGACCCACTTATCTAGCCAGTAAACACCTCCAAGGAAAGAAGTTTCAAGACCCAGTGACTTCAGAGACAAATAACTTTTAATACAGACCAGGATGACTTTGCCTCCTCACCCTCAATATTCACTAGTTTCCATGGTTTCCCTTAGAGAAGCATCAAAACTAAAAAAATTCAAGTCACATAGCTTTGACTGAATTTGAGGTGACTATTAGAGAATGTCTCCCATAAAAATATGCCTATGACTGTCAGTCTTTCTCCCTCCAATCTAAGACCAAAGCAACATCCTAAAAAGCAGGTCAGTGGCACCTGGGTGGCTCAGTCAGTTAAGCATCTTGCTCTTGATTTCAATTTGGGTCATGATCTCAGGGTCATGAGATCGAGCCCCACATGGGGCTCAGCACTGAGTGTAGAGGCTGCTTAAGATTCTCTCTTCCTCTCCCCCTCCTTTTTTGCTCTCTCTCTCAAAAACAAAAATAATAAAAATAAAATAAATAAAAATAAAAAATCAGACCAAACCATGTGCCTAGTAGATATCCTACCTCCCTGAAACCCACTTGAGTTAAGGGTAGCTGTGATGGACAATCTCAGACACATACTCAGAGCCCATCTCAAGTGCACTGGTTTTTTCCCTCCTCTGAGTTTTCTCTAAAGTTGCAACAGCTGCTTGAACCCATCATTAACTAAAACTCATTTGACTCTAAAAATGAGCACCACGAAAGGCAGCAGTCAGGCAGAGGGAAGAAGGCTAGGCTTGGTCCTTCAGCATCTACAGTCATCAACTCTGCATGTCCACAATGGGGAGTGCTCTGCCGGACACAGAGAGCACTGGGTCTGAGGTGCCATGAGACATCCTTTACATGCAAGCAGCCTGACGTGCAAGGAATCATTGCCACTTAGGGCAACCCTCAGCCAATGAGGGATGGGAGTTAGTGGATAAAAGCCCCCAGCTCCCATTTTCAGTAGGATAATTTTGGGGCATGTTCTCCATGTTTGTTTGTTTATTTTGTTGTCATTGATGTTGTTGTTTTTTTTTTTTTAATTTATTTTGAGAGAGAGAGAAAGAGAGAGAGTGGGAGGGTAGGAGCAGAGGGAGACAATTGTCAAGCAGACTACCAACTGAGTGCAGAGCCCGGGACAGGATTTAATCTCACCACACTGAGACCACAAGCTGAGCCAAAACCAAGAGGTGGATGTTTAATCGACTGAGCCACCCAGGCGCCCCTCTACCTGATTCCTTAAAGGAACCCCAGCAAGGTTGCACTCTGCCTTGCCCGTAGCAGTTACGAGCTCAATTGCACACATGGTTTCCTCATGGTTCCTTCCTTCCCTGTATTCCATTTCCACACCCTTTCCTGTTTGGGGTTCCTTTCCAAATAAACCACATGCATCCAGGTCCTCATGTGAGGTTCTGCTATCAGGGGAACCCAAACTAAGACACCAACCATCTCATTCCCTTCTTAAAACCCTTCAAAATCTCTTCACATTTAAGATAAAACCAAAGCTCCTTAGCGTAACATTCAAGGCCTTTGAGAAAAAGGCTCTTGACTGCTCATCTTCATTTGGATCCCAAATGCTAGCAGCACCTACCTGCCTGCCATTAAAACCTTCCCTCAGTAGCAGACCTTCCTCTCCTCCTTCATGCAGAGTCCTCGATTCCTTTTTCCTTGTACCCATATTGACAGGGTTCAAGACCCTGGCTTAACAGCCCCCCCAGCTGGGAGCCCCTCCCTGCTCTACTTTCTACACCTGGATGCATTTCCATGAAGCATCCTTAAGAGCATCAGGACTGGTGCCCAGCTCCCTGGTAGAACAGGCGTCCCTCGTGGGCAGGGCTGGGCCTTCACTGGTCAGCAAAAGCTGGGCCTTCTTGCAGAAGCTGGCACTCTATAGGTACATTCAGACATTTTTAAAGAGCAATATGGCTTTTCTTCTGTTCTCAGCTAGATCTGGTGTTCTCTAAGTATCCTAGGTACCACTGGCCTTTTATGCACCAACAAAGGGACTTTTTTTTTTTTTTTTAAGGAAGTGGCATGAAGCGGCTCATTCTGACATTTGCCAACTGATCTCCCATGCGGACTGCTGCCTCCTGGAGGGACAGGTGTGGAGACCGATGCTTCACAGGTATCAGCGCAAGGCCAAGGGCCACAGAGACACCAAGTGGAAGGATCTCAGGGCTTTGAAAGGTGAGGGCTGGGCAAAGCTGAGAATGGTGCAGCCCAGCTAAGGGAGGAGAAGGGACTTGTTCCAACAAATGGTGTGAGGATTAGAAGGCCAGGCTCCCAAGTCCCAGGCAAGCATTCTTTCCACTCACTCACATCATCCCTCATCAGTGGTGAGCCTGGACCAGGCCGGCTGGCCTCAGCCTTTTCTAGCAGGTCAGAATACAATATGTTTTGAAGGCTAAGGAAGTAGCAAGGTAACAATACTTCAGGGAGAATAAGTGTTCTGAACTCCCCAATTCAAGCTAAATCTGGCAAATTTCCGCCAGAAAAATCAAGCACTATTTGTAGAATTCAAAGCTCAGGGAAAAAAAAAATAAGCAAAGGTAACTGAGTTGATAGATCAGGTTTTCTAGTATGTGCTGTGTATTTTAAGTATTTTTCCTTGTTTTCTTATTTCTGTCACTATGGTCCTTTCTCCACTTTCTCCATGTATATTATGCAAATTACTGGGTGAAGTAGAAAAGGCCTTGTCTAATTCATTTCCCTTTTCTCCAGCATTGACTTGTTAACCCTATCTCCACCACAGCCAAGAGAACTGAATTATGTATGCAGCAAGGCAGACACACAAGAGGATGGGTGAATGGATGGTTGACAGACGGAGGGACAGAGGGGTGCGGGGGTGAAGAAATGGGCTCCCTCTTTAGTGCTTCCCTGCCTGCCCAGCTCTTTCATGACCTCCTCTCGGTCTTAGCACCCCAAATCCATTATCTTGCCTTTTCCCAAGCCTACTCTAAAGACAGGACCTGATGGTATTCCCAGCAGGTAAGCAGTGTTCACATGACCCAGAGGTTTCCCAGGCTCTCCTCATCTCCTGGACTGAGGATTTTCTTCCATTGTAAAAGGCCTTTACTCACATCCTTATTAACCAGCTGGGCCAGTCTGCAGACATCTGTTAAGGGTTGAAAGACATCGCCAAGATGTCCTGCAAGAGAGCAGACCTGAGATCCTTCTGAAGATATACATCCACTCTGGACCACTCCTGAGTCATGTTCCCCAGAAGATGCGGATTCCTCCGTTCACCATCTCCTCCCCATTCTGTTCAGCATTTTGCATAATGTTCATTTCCCTAGACAGTTTCCATCATGTTTATTTCAGGAACACCAGGAGTCACTATTAGCGTGACCTACATATTTTTTTTGATGTCCTAGGTGTTCTCCAATTATCATTAACCCAGTATGTTTTAAAACCAGTGTTAGAAGCAATTATAGCAGGGAACTAGTTTTGCTTCTTTCCAATCAACAGGAGGAAATAATAAGAGAAGGATTTCAATCATGAGCAGAGAAATTTGCTTCTTAAGCAAAAATCCAGGAGAAAAATTGGCCACTTGGGAAAAAAAGAAGCAAAAATTTCTTGATACCCTATTATGCACTAGATATTTTCACCTGTTATTTCCCACAGTCTTTATAATATCTTACAAAATAAGTATCCCAAAATTTCCACTTTTATTGATGGGGGAATGGAGGCTTAGACAAATGAGAAATATTCTTGAGATTAAACAAGTAGGATGTATGGAAGCAGAGGTTTGAGCTATGCAAGCACCCTTGGAAAGTTCACAAGTTGATCCAGAGGTTGCCTCTGCCTAGGTGGGACCACCTCATCTGACCACCACCTGCTTTGTACACAGCATCCTGCAACTTCAGAGAAAACAGTGTTCTTCCTTAGCCTTGGCCCCTCCCCACCTCCATTGCAAACAGGTTATTGGTCCTGGGCTGGACATTCAAACCAAGTCCAGCCAATCTGATTGGTCCACAGTTGAACATTAAACCCACGTCCAACTAATCAGAGTCCTTTTCTGGGATTTTTTCCCCCACACAGGAACAGGTGATCAGACCAAGCTCTCTCTGCTATCTGGTGGCAGACGAAGTAAGACTGAGACATGAAAGCCAAGAGTGGTGGGCAGCCATTCACAGGGGAGGGCAGAGAGGACAGAAGAACAGAGAGATGGCAGAGCCCTGACATAGGGAGTACCCAAAGCCTAGCAGCATCTGTGTCCTTCCTGGAGTTTGGTTGTCCAATCCTACCTTATCATCCATGAGCCAACAAACATCCATCTGCATCTGTTGGCTCCTTCAGATTTCTGTCCTGAACAACCAAAAAAGGTTCATACTAATGCAAAGGTCCTATGTGCACATTTCCTGCTTCTTGATTACAGACCACATAAGTAAGGCTGGGTTCAGCCGGAGTTTAATCCTGTAACATGAGTGAGATTTGAATGAAAACCTTTCCATGCTTTAAGATTGAGTACTGACTTCTAAGGAGTATTGGTTTCTAAGGAGCCCATAGGACTGGTCCCAACTCCAAAGAGCACAGTGTGTGAGCAGGGGCCCTGAGCAGGGAGCAGAGAGTTGAATCTGCTTCACAGTTATACCCAGTCCACCCCTCACCCTCCTTCCCTCAGCCTCAGTCTCCTCATGCCTACAATGGCTGACTCTATCCAGGCTTTGGCCACTCACCTACCACCCTCCCCAGGGACACCAGTGTTCATGCAGCACTTTTTAAAAATGGGTTTGCTCTGTTGTCCTTTATCTGTGAATAATGGATTTGATGTGCCAGCCATATTTTCCCAGCACACATTAACATGCATAACGACTCCCATAAAACATGTTCAACTGTGCACCACTCAGATCCCCCTGGGTCCCACGTTCTGGGAAAGAATGGAGCAGGCGATCTCTAAGAAGCCGACGTCTGCATCATGGAAAGTGGTGACGGCAGGCCAACCCACTCAGTGTCCACTGAGCAAACATTTCTGACGTGCATGCTCCAGACTGACCACATGGAGAAACAGCAGCAATCCTTGTAGCTTCTGCTGACAGTAAGCGAGCATTTACAACGGGCTGGGCACTGGACAAAGTGCTTTATAGCTGCTCTCTCATTTTTTATCCATGGAAAAATCCCATGAGGTAGATATAACTGATTTCTGAATCTCAGAGAGGTAAATTATTCACCACTTAATCCCAAAGCTAGTGTATTAGCTTTCTATGGCTGCCATAACAAATTATCACAAATTTAGTGGCTTAAAATACACATTTATTATCTTCCAGTTCTGTAGGTCAGAAGTCCAACACGAGTCTCAGTCGGCTAAAAGCAGGCTGCATTCCTCTCTGGCAGATCTAAAGGAAAGCCTGTTTCTTTGCCTTTTCCAGTTTCTGGAGGCTACCACATGCCCCAGCTCAGGGCCCTCTTCCTCTGTCATGACAGCCAGCGACACACCCTGTCCTCCTCGTGAGGCCATCTCTCTGGTTCTCCGCAGCCAGGACAAGTGTTCTGCTTTTAATGAGTTGTGTGATTAGACTGGGCTGTCCTGCATAATCCAGATTAATCTCACCCATCTTAGCCTTAATTACATCTGTCAAGAGTAATTTGTCCCTTTTGGTGACATAGGCAGAAGTCTTGGTGATTAGGCATGGACCTCACTGGGCTGTTACGCTGCCTGTGACAGTCAGGGACAGAGAGAGGTGCTCCTTCATCACAGGGTCTTCGCCACCACCTGGAACACAGGCAACATCCCAGGGGCTTGCTGCCGAGTGAATGTGGGCAGAGTGACCCAGGAAGCCTACCCACCATGTTGCTTTGTGGTTTTAGTGTTTCCTTCCCCAATTAGAATGTCAACTGCATGGAGGTAGGGGTTCTACCCTGGTAACTGCTAGATCTCATCACCTAGAGCCACACGGGCTAACACAGCAGTCGTGAGCCGCACGGAGCACTGGAAACGTGACCACTCCTAATGGAGATGTGCTATCTGTGTAACATATGCGCTGGATTTCAAAGACTTAATATGATAAAAAGATTACAGAATATCATCAATATTTTTGTATTGATAATATGTAGAAATAATTTAGATAATCAAGTTAAAATAAGTTAAAAGTACTTTCACAATGAGATATCACTCTACACCTGACAGAATGGCAAAAGAAAGAAAAGGAAGGAGGTGGGTAGGAAGGGCAGAAGGAAGGAAAGAACAAGTGTTGATGAGGATGTGGAGAAAAAGGAACCCTCTCACACCACTGGGAAAGTAAATTGGTGCAGCTAGTGTGGCAAATAGTATGCGGGGTCCTCAAAAATAAAAATGCTATAAGATCCAATAATTCTGCTACTGGCTTTTTCCCAAAGAAAAATGAAAACATTAATTCAAAAAGATACAAGCACTCCTATGCTTATTGCAGCATTGTTTACAAAAGCTGAGACATGGAAGCAACCTATGTATCCATGAATAGACAAATGGACAAGGAAGACGTGATACACACACACACACACACACACACACACACACACACAAGAATATTATGTGGCCACTAAAAAGGATGAGATTAGGCCATTTGAGAAAATACAGATGGACCTAGAGAGCACCATGCTATGTGAAGTGAGTCAGACTGAGACAAATACCATACGATTTCACTCATTACATGGAATAAAAAAATAAGTAAACTAAAAGCAGAATCAGACCTATAAATACAAAAAAGAAGCTGATGTTTCCCAGAGGAAAGGGGGGGTACGAGGATGGGCAAGATAAGTGATGAGGAGTGTGAGACACAGGACTGCAGTTCCAGAATGAGTTAAGTCGCAGGGTTGGAAGGCACAGCGTAAGACATTCAGCCAGTGGTGGTGTAATGCAGGGCATGGGGAAGGACAGCAGCCACACTTGTGGTGAGCACACCATGATGTGTAATCTCGTGCAGTCACTAGGTCATCCACCTGACATCAGGGTAATATTGTGTGTCCACTATACCAAAAAAAAAATGTAATTTCACCTGATTTTTCTTTTTACCTGTTTTAATGTAGCTCTCAGAACATTTAAAATTACATGCTATGTGTAGCTCTCATATTTCTGTCAGATAGCACTGTTCTAGAAGAATCCTTGGTACCCAGCAGTCACCCAATAAGTGAGATCGAACAGAGAGGTGGAAGAACAGTAGGTACCAGCCAAGAACAGAGCCTGGCATTTTCCCATGTGCCTTCCAAGGCAAGGAGCCACGGGCTGTCAGCTGGGAGAGGTGGGCAGGAGCACAACAGGGATTCATACAGTGAACCAAAGTTTCCTGAACACCAAGCATGGGTTGAGATGGACCTGATTCTATTCATTGTGGTAGAATCAGTGAAGGATTCAAAGCAAGGAAGGGACAGGGCTACATTTTTAGTTGGAAGAGAGAGCTCCTTATCCAAGTTCTACAGGCTGGATCAGGAAGGGGGCTGGAAGTGTGGAAAGATTCCTTAGAAGAAGAAGTAGCGAAGAAATAGAAAGGAGCTTGTAGAAAAAAAGGATAGCAGCCGCTGTTCTATGTACGTCTGAATCAAACTGGAAAGAGCAATAAACAGAATTGGGTAAAACTGTAAATGGAAAGTTCCCATCACAGGGAGCATTGCTGTTCTGCCCTGTGAGGGTAAAGGAACAAAGGTGCTCTAGTGCAAAGCCGGGTAAATCCAGAGCAGACAGCGGGAAGGAAGGCTTCATTCTGGAGATCACAAGCCCACAGACATTTCTGCAGAGAAGATGTGGCCGCCTATAAGCAAGATCAGTGTAGGGCCAGGTGGCAGGTTCTGGAAAGGTCAGCACCAATCTGACCAAGAGGAGAGAACACACCGCACCAGGGGCTCTGAAGCACCAGCCAGCGCTCCCAGCGAATCTGAGCTCTTTGTTACAGAAGTAAGGGGCAACACACTTTAGAAGGGAGGCTGAGAGGTTCTGAGGCCTTCTCAAGCTCCATCTACAACATGCCTTCATTAAATATTTCACAGAGCACAAAGCCCACTTCAAAAGAGGCAAGCCTTTGCAGCCAGCAAAAGACAGAGTTTCCGTGGTCAAAGAGGGAGCAAGGCCCCACAGCAGCAGCTCCGTGCTCTGCTCCGTTTCACCCCTTGACCATGCCAATTAGTTTCCAAACAGAAATGTAACTCACAAGCATCGGATCCATTCAAGTGGGGCAAAGGAGGCACCATGCAGGTTCACACAGGGAGGGAGGAAGCCACACTTGGAGCACAGGAGGGAAAGAGCAGGTGATGGGAGACCAAGAGAGGTCTGCAGGTGGGAGGTAGGCTGGCTTACACAGCAGGTGCAGGAAACCTGTGTGGAGCCCCATTCCTGGAAGCCGGACTGAGCCCACATATGTGTTCCCCCTCCCTGAGCCTCCAAATGCCCTGCACAGGCAAGACTATCCAGTACAAATAAGACTACAAAAGAGCCAGGAGAGAGAGAAAAATATTTAATTTTAAAAAAAGGGACTTCTGGGCAAGAAGGGGAGTTTTACACCCATGTGCCCTTTCTCTCCCCTCCAAAGTCCCACTGAAATGACAATAAGGATTTTAAAAATAAAAGCACAACATCAAGAGTGAACCCTGATGTAAGCTCTGGGCTTCAGGTAGTGCTGCTCCGATGCAGGTCCCTCCGCTGTAACGAACAGACCTGTCTGGGGATGCAGAAAGTGGAGGAGGGGGCGCACATGTTGCGGCAGGGGGCACACGGGACCCTAATTTTGCGGTTAATTTAACACTGTTCAAAATGTAAAGTTTTTTGAAAAATTAAAAAATAAAATAAACCAGCAAACATGAAGAGAACGAGCAAGGAGACAGCAAGGAGAGCACAAGGAAGAAGGCAAGTAGATGGGAAGTAACTGACTTAGAGCCCCCGGCATGGACTCCTGAGCTGCAGAGGGCTGAGAAGCAAGCGCACTTACAAAACGGGGGTCCTCAAAAGCTAAAGCACCAGGAGCCCCTGGAGTCTTTCACAGACCACACACACCCGCCCCCGCCAAGCTGGTGATAAAGTAGACTGAAGGAGGGGTGGGGAGAGGGGCCAGGAGGGGTGCTCTGAGCACCATCCTGCCAACTCTAAGGTTCCCCACCTGCTTAAGACACACCTACCTGCCTCACACAACTCAAAGGACCAGTGCTTATCTCCAACCTCATTTTCTCCAAGTTTTTTCTTTGAAAATGTTTAATCCTATCCAAAAAATGAGAAGTACAATGAACTCCCATACCCGCTTCATTTGATCACAAACATCTAGCGTTTTACTCATTTTCTTTGCACATGTGTGTCTATATGCTTGATGCAAACCATTTGAAAGTAAGTAATTAAGCCCAGTAAGTAAGTAATCTCCTAAGAATCAGGACGTTCTTCTATAAAATCAGCTAAGACAGTTAATAGTTTACAATTTCATCTAATAAATAGCCCATATTCAAAGTTCCCCATTTGTTCCTTTTGGAAAACTACAAAGTATCCTTTGTAGTCTTGTGTGTTTATTTCTCTGAGCGTAAGACCAAAGAAGGTTCTGCCTTGTGTTTTGTGGTCCCGTAACCTCTTTGAATCATGACTGCAGGTGCCAGACCAGCTGCAGGAGCACTACCTCAGAACTTACTAGAAACTGTGTCTCAGGCCTCCCCCCGCACCTGACATCCTGAATTAGAATCTACATTCTAACAAGAGCTCCAGGTAGTTGGCGCCCAGGTGAAAGTATGCAAGGCACTTCCCTGAAACACATACAACAGCACACACATATGCACACATCCACATACGTGTGCACATGTGTACACATATGTGTATATACGTCTGTGTGCACACACATGCACAGGCAGATGTCCACACATCGGTGTGGTACGTGGCTAAACCTACGTGCACACATGCCTGCATATGTGCTCTCCACGTGTATGCACATACACACGCATGTGTATGCTCCCATGCACGCATATACACACGGATAGACATATACACAAATAGCCATACACATAAACATACACAGCTATAGACACACTCACCTACACACACACATACACACTCTCCCACCAATAGCCTTTTTGTTTCTCCTGGACAATGGCTTTTTTGTTTGTAAACTCCAGGCCAGTAGTCTTGCAGAAGTCCCACATCGTGGATTTGTGCATTACTTCATGATTCATTTCAAAGTAAACGTTTTTGGCAAGAACATTATGTGGATGACATCATGCACTGTACTTTTTACTCTATCAGACAGTAGGCCTGTAAAGTCACGTTTTCCCATTCTTGGTGTTGCTAAGTTTGACCCTTCAGTTAGAGTGATGAATAACAGGTACATCCACCAAGAAGATCCATTTCTACCATTCCGTATATACTTCATCTGGGGGCTGATTCTTGGAGATCATGTTAATATGCTCTTTCCCAACACCTTTTACCCAACAATTTCAGTACGTTGTGCTCCTTGTCTGACTCCTTTACTAGACTGAATGTTGTAGATTGGTTTTCTTTTCTTATACATTGATTAGTAGACATTCCTCTGTGAAGAACTTCTCTCTTCTCTCTCCCAGACTATTATCAACCACAAATTCATACTGTATTGTTCTGTTTGGTGCTCAAATTATTCAGGAGGTCATGTAAGCTGGAACCATGTATCTTATTCCTTTCCTCATGACTAGGAGCTGTGTGACTTTGGGCAAGTGACCCAACCTCTCTGTTTCTCAGTTTCCTCATCTGTTCAACATACTTGACCACAACAGGTTTGGTACAAAGGATGCACTGAGTGAATACATGCAGACTACATGTGCTGCCACATCATAAACTCTAGGAACTGCCTGTTCTTACATCATCACCACCACAACCAGCACTCCACCATCCAGCCCAGACTTCAGCACAGAGCTAGAGTACCACAGACAGTTCAGGAAGGAAGCAACAAGGGGAAGAGAGGAAGGGAAAAATGGTGGAGTAAGAATTCTTAACCAAAGATGTATCCAAAGGTTGCTAGAACCACTTTCTGCCCCACCCTGCCCTGACTCCTCCTCCCAGGCCACTTCCTTGCATTAGCTTCCCAGGTAGGTGTGGAGTCAAGCCCACCCTCTGCTCCTGGGGAAACATTTGGGGAACTGACCTAGGGCTTTGGATAATCCCAAGCGCTGGCTGTGTCCTCCTTCCCATATGCAGCCTCGCAACAATGCTGGTCTTATTACTTCAAACGACACACACTTCTCTCTGTAAATTTGCTTGCCATGCCAATTCAGCCTTTACATGAGTGTATTTCTCATTTTACTTTCTTCTGCCTACAAGTAACCAATGCCAGGCAGCTACATTCCACATCTGCTGCACTCCCTGAAGGATGCCCTTGGTCCAGGCTTCAGTTCCGTGACCTCAGTGGGCACCTTGGCCCCATCTGCAGAAACCATAAAGAGCCTCTGAAAGTTCAAGGGCAGAGACAGTAAAAGAGAAAGGAAGAACAACAGGAAGTTGGTGCCCATTAAAGCTGGTGGCGAATGTGTGAGCTGGTTGCATTCTTCTCTCTAACTGCATGTATTGGGGATTTTCCATAATAAGAAAGGGAGGGGAAAAGCCTCTGAGAGATGGACATCTGCTCTGAGTTGGATAACTTCACCTCTAGCCTCAACTCACTTCCCAAAGGTCAGGCAGGTTCAAAGCCCCAACCTTCCCATTCCAGAGCTAGTCTTTCCAGGGACCAGTGCCCACCCTGAGTGGCCTCATCTCCTTAGCATCAACTCAGATGTGATCTAAGGGGCTCTAGGATTACCAAGATACTCTATCACTTGGAAATTCAAAGGGTTTTAGAAGCTCTATGCTGATGACCCAAGACAAAGTTCAGACAAATTCCATATTATATAATAAGGGGATAAGGCAGGGAAGTCAACATGGCAATGCGCCCGTGCTGAGCCCCCTGCCACACCTGGTTCTCACCTGCTCTCTCTGCCACTTAATCCTCCCAACTCACTGTAAGGTCAGTGTGCAGGGGAAGGTGAGCCAGAAGGACAGAGGGAGGAAGGAGAGAGAGAAAAGAAAGAGAAAGAGGGAAGGAGAGAAAGACTTCAACTCCATTTTATAAGAGGCTGAGCCCCAGACATCACATTCAAAATCACAGGGGTAATAAAAGGCAGCAAAAAGACCCAAGTCCGGGGTAATTGCACTCTAATCTGTGCCACTTCAGTCTGGAACAGAGAGCAAAAGTGAGCTTATAAGGGGTCACATCTAACAAAGTCAAGTCACTGAAACTTTGTGTTGGGTATGAAGAGTAGGCAGAAGTCCGTAAGCCACGGACGGAAGATCTGCGCCCACAGTTCTGGGGGATAAGGACAGGAGAGACAGAGTGGATGGGGGCAAGTCGCAGAGAAGGGCTGGGTCTGGTCAGGTGAAGAAGCAACCTAAGCCAGGGAGTCACAGAGTCGGTGGAGTGGGACACAAACCAGAAGCAAGGAATGTGCTACTGGCTGCCCAGTTCCCTTTAGAGACAGGGGGCCATTCCCCTACCACCTGAACACTGGAGGTCTTCTATGTTATGTGACACCCAGCCTGTGTGCCTGTGTGTGTGTGTGTGTGTGTGTGTGTGTGTGTGTGTGATCTATTCTGCATTCATGCAAATCCATGCATAATTCTCTCATCATCCCAGATGTCACTGGTGATGTGAACCCCTTGGCAATACATGTTAGCCATTCCTACAGTGAAGAGCCCCACGGGCCTTTCTCACCAGCCAGAGCTCCTACAGCATCTATGAAGAACCAAAACAAATGACTTGACGCTTCTGCACAATGACCTGGACAGGACGGGTGGAGCATTCGTGGGCAGCCCAGCGCATCTTTGGAGCACTCCACTCCCACCTTGCTGTGGGGTTCTAGAGGAAATGCTGGGACAGTACAGCTCACACAAACTTGTTGCAGTGACGGACTTACACCCAGGCCCAGCCCCACTCAGTTCTTCACCACTACCCCCTCCCCAGCAAAAGTGACCTGTCCAAGGACAGCTACTCAGAATCCTTTCTTGGAAGGGAAGGACTGGGCTATTTCAGTTTGGGTTGCTACCAATCTCATTCTGTAAAGGCATGGAGGACATCTTTCAGATAACACAAAGAAGGGACAGGGATAGAAGAACAAGGATGGGGAAAGAGGACAATGTGGCTCCACCCTTGACCTTCCAAGTTAGAGGGTCAGTTATTCTCTTTGCATTAGGGATGGTTTGAAGCAAGTTTCTCTCACCTCATTCCAGAGACAGTCTACTAATCCATGGCTGGACTTTGAAGTCCAAAGTTGTCCCACTCCCACCATGTTCTTTAGGACCTCTGATAGCTGGGGCGGTGTTCTGACCCTTTCCTTACCCAAGTATTTACTACCGGTGTTAGCCTAGGAAAGGAGACATGGGTGCTACAGAGCTTAGAAGCACACAGGAGCACGATGCTGGCAGAGTGAGGGGTCCCTCCTCTGTTTCAGCAGGAAGCCCCTCATGAGCATCCTACTGGTAGGAAATCAAGAAGAACCTTCTACCATCAGCCAACCTATGAAAGATGTGTGCTCAGGGCTGGGCCTAGGGCACAGGCATGCAAACTGGTTGCAAGCAAAGCAATCCAGAATGCAAATCTAATGGGGGGAACCAAGGGGCTGGGCAGGGAATCAGAGGATGGAGGAGGACAACAGGTATTAGACAGAAATTAGACAGAAAAGCCAAGCACCATGCATTTATTTCTGCTAGGATTAGGACTCTGGCCCCACATCTCTGGGTGCCCATTTTTATCCCCAGCTCCTGGTAGAGAATACCAGGCCACATTTTTCATTTATTATTGTTGTTAATATGTATGAACAGCAGGTACCACAATGAACACTCACTGGACTGTGTGTGCCAAGGAGCATGCTAACAGCTCCTGTTATCATCCCATCTATCCAATCCTCCCAATCCCATCCAGTCCACGTCCCACAATTCAGCCCAGTTAGCAGCAGTGTCCCATCCTCAAGATGAAGATGTTGATACAGAGAAGTTAGGTAATTTGTTCCCACATTCTCAGTGTGTAAGTGGTAGAGCCATCATACAGATGGGAACACTAAGGGCCAAAGAGAGAAAGGGACTCACTTGCCGTCACTTGGCATACTAAGCTAAAAACAGGACTCAAACTCAAATTTGCTTCTCCATCTAGTCCTCTGGGTCAGAACTTATCTATTTCAATAGCAACAAAGGACCACTGCCCAGGGAACAGGAGAATCCATCAGACATACTGCTATTCTTCGTTATTCAATCCTCCCATGAGAATTTCAGTAAATGCCCTGGGTTGGAGGAGGGGTCTATGCAAGGTGGAAACTGGTGCTCCATGGGCTGGTCAGAGCATGTGCTTCTGTTTTGCCTGGAGAGTGGCATACAGTTTGATTCACTACTTTAAAACTGAGAGATGGCACACACAATTCTGGGCTATAACTCGCCAGTAGATTCCAAATTGGAGATGGATTAAATGTGGGGCTTGGACACCAGATTGGGAGCATGGTGCCAGCCATGCATGGCTAGTCCACCAGAGTTTACCAATCCCCATTTCCATTTGCATCAAGCCATTTATGGTGCTCCTACCAGGCCCCTACCAAGCATCCAATGGAGCCAGAAAAGTAGAAGACACAGACCCTGCACTAAACTGATCCCTTGCCTAGTCAGATGGTTTAGGTTTGGGTTTGGTTTCCTCCCAATACTGCTGTGTAACAAAGAACTCCAAATGCTCAGTTGGGCAACATTTTCTGTTCTTAGGTTGGTAGATTACTGGGAGAGCTTTACATCTGGCAAGTTTGGGCCTCTCTCCAGGACCAACAAGCAGCTGCTCTAAGCATTCTCTTCTCACAACAAATGGCAGGAGAGCAAGAGTCCAAGCAAAGCTGCACAAGTACAGTTAAAGACTCTGCTTTTGTCGCCTCCTAGCTTCAGAGTGGCTCAAGTAACTTCCATGGCCATACCAAAGGTCAATGGGGCAGAGATACAACTCTGCGTTGCCTACAGAAAGACACCCCAAAGACCTATGGCATGGGATGTGGAGGTACCCACTTAGGACAAGGAGAGTGTGAAGACTTGGCAATTGTCAGTCTCCTAGACTCACTTTTAGGGAGTGATGTGCTGCTCTGCGGGGCCCTGTGGGAAAGGCAGGCAGAGGGGCAGTGAGGCAGATGGGAGTTTGTCTCTGCACTAAGCCAAACCATATGCTCAGAGCTAGAGAATGCAAGGCTGCCACCGAAAAAGCACTGGACAGAGTGGAACAGATCACACGCCTTGGCCTTTGGGGAAAAGGGAGAACAGCCGGGCTCAGTGGTCCTGCGATCCATGGCTGGAGGCAAGCATCAGAGCATCAAACACCACTCCTCTCACTCTGCGACACAAAGTCAAGGCTAACGAGGAAGGTCTGGGCAATGGGCACCAGTGGGTAGCGAGTCTACCCAGAGGCAGTTCTCACTAATTGGCCTGCTTCGGCTGATGCCTCACCAAACAATGGACTTGATTTCTAGCCCAGCGAGGGTCCCTCAGCCCTCAGGTCATGGCTCAGAGGTGAGGCGAGCCCTGGACAGCTCACCAGACCAGATTCTGCCTGAAATACCTCCTCCAGCCTCAGACTGAGGCTCTGAAAATTCTGCTTGAACCCACTTCAAGCCTCAGGCTTTGAGACAAATTATATAGGAAGGAAGAAGAAGAAAGAAAAGATGATGAATGGAAAGGCATTTTTATAAACATTGGGTCTTGGAGCCCTTGGTGGACATGGTTCTCCCAGACTAGACAGATCACCATCCACTCTGTCCACCCCCTAGCTCTCCCTCATTAGAGAAGCCCCAGCATGGAGGCTTCCTTAGTGACAGTGACCAAAGAGAAGTCAATTATGTCTCCATCAACACACACATCACATCCGTAGGCCTCACTTGGGACTATGGTGGCTCCCCTGGGGTGGACTAAGTGCCTTCTCTCCACCAGACGGCCCCACACAGCCAGTAAGTCCCACCCACCTTAAGCTCCAGCAGCCAACTGAGCCTGGGCACATGCTCAGGAAGAAAATGCAGAATAGATTTCAAAGATGAGCTCAGGTGCCCCGCCCCGGAATTCAAAAATCACCTAGATGGTCCAATCTCATAAGAACAGCAGAAATGTACAAGTTTACTCCTATAACTTTTCAGACAGAGAAACTGGGACTTCAGGTTTAAGAAGGTCCTCAAACATTAGCTGTTTTCCTCAGAAGAGCAAATAAAATGAGGACTAACCTCTGGACCAGATGCTATGCTAAGGACCCAGGCAACTGCCAACCCATACTGTACCTTCTTAAGAGTAAGCAAAAGAGGGCACCTGGGTGGCTTGGTCATTAAGTGTCTGCCTTCAGCTCAGGTCATGATCCCGGAGTCCCAGGATTGAGACCTGCGTCAGGCTCCCTGCTCATCATGAAGCCTGCTTCTCCCTCTCTCACTGCCCCTGCTTGTGTTCCCTCTCTAGCTGTTTCTCTCTGTCAAATAAATAAGTAAAATCTTAAAAGAAAAGAAAAGAGAAGGGAAGGGAAGGGAAGGGAAGGGAAGGGAAGGGAAGGGAAGGGAAGGAAAGAAAAAGAAGAAGAAGAAGAAGAAGAAGCAAAAGGCATCAGGTAGATGCAAGCCTGAGGCAGATCTCACAGTTTGGTGAGTAAAGCCTGGGTTAGATGTCAGCCTCAATTTCTCTCCCAGCCAGGTGCTCTTGTGCAGTGCACAGTAAGCACAACCATACATGGCCAACCTGCTCAGTTCTGCCCATGAGACAGATATTATTTGTAGGATCAACTAACAGGAAAAATAACGGTTAGAAAGTAACTGAAAGTAACTTGTCCAATTTTGCAGAACTAATAACATGGAAGTCTATATAGAGTTTGGGGTCTTAGAAGACAGGACAACACAGTTGTCACCTCCCTCCCTCATTTTGCTTTTGGGGTGGGTTAAATATTTTATTGGTTGGTCACTTGTTAGTTGCCAAAAATTGGGTTTCTGGGAGTGGTTAACAGTGCATTAAACTAATGCAGTGATGATCTAGTTAACTGTTCAGAGGCCTAATATCATGGGTGGGTAGATCCAGGGGAGACATTCCACCTGGCTTGATCCCCCACCTTGGAAAGTAGACAGATGATTTTCCTAAGGTCTCACCTGGCAGCAAAGGCTAAGACAAGCCTGGAACCCAGGTCTTGATACTCAAGCCAGTGGCCTCCACCTTGTAAGGCCAAGTGCAAGTGCAGATGCCTCCCCAGATGCCCCCCGCCCTGCCCAGCTTTGTGCTCTGTCAGGGGACAGGGCAGGGAAGAACGCAGGAATGAGGCAGGGATCCAGGGAAGTAGTCTCTGGAGCCCACGCCTTTGAGCAGAAGCTCAGGAGTAGGGCTAGGAAAGAGAAAGGGCTGACATAAATACCAAAGTATTGGCCATTTTCATCTGAGCGGGTAGAGGTTAGTCCTCACTTAAACCCTGCTGAGTCCTTTAGATGAAAAGGCCACCCCATCCCACAGATGTGCTCTAGGCATTATACCCCACACTCACCTCTGAAGGTCTACACATTGTTCCTGCCAGAGAAGAGAAGCAGCAGCCTGCCAAGGGAAGCTACCCTAACGTCCTCTCTGGACACACTAAACAGACCTGTTAGCCTCCGCAAAGCCAGCCTCCCTACATGCCATCCCACACAATCTGCCATGCCTCCCTACCTTCCCCGTGCCATTCACTCCTCCTGTTCACCCTACACCAACCTTTTGTCCTTCATCATCCTCTGTGTGACCAGATCCTATGGATCCTTCAAGATTCAGCCTAGGAAGGCTATCCTCTGGGAAGCCTACTTCATATCCCTGCCTTACCCTCCAACTCTTGGCTCTTCTTATGGACTTCCTAAATGCCTTCCTTTCTCATTCATGGAGATGACACATCTATTTCCTTTCCCTCATAAGCCTGTAAGAGGCAAGGACTGTTTTGTATTTTATTAGCACTGGGAAGCACATAGCCCTTGGGTGCTCCATGCTGCATGGTATGTGCTCAATACAAAGCTAAATGAATGAATGGGGAATGTTCATAATGCATGCAATAAAGAGCATATTTGAGTACACTGTAAAGTGCAGACCCACAGCCAAGAATAGCTAAAGAGAGCAGTGGGTGGAGTCTGAAACCTGGTCTGAATCCAACTAAAAGGCCATGAGGGTGGGGCGCCTGGGTGGCTCAGTTGGTTGAGCGACTGCCTTCAGCTCAGGTCATGATCCTGGAGACCTGGAATCGAGTCCCACATCGGGCTCCCTGCTCAGCGGGAAGCCTGCTTCTCCCTCTCTCACTCCCCCTGCTTGTGTTCCCTCTCTGGCTGTGTTTCTCTCTGTCAAATAAATAAAATATTTTTTTAAAAAAAGGCCATGAGGGCACCCTGCTGGCACCGTTGGCCGCCTGGACTGAGAACACCGTTAACACGTCCATTAGTCCAACAGGGTGTCCAGCTCCACCCACAGCACTTCATGAACCCCTGACTCCTGGTCCCACAGAATGACGGTGGACAAGGAGTAATCAGGAGCGGACAGTGGGATAACTGAGAAGTCATCAGGTCATTCCCAGGGCCGTGGGGAGGCCCTGGCCCTTGAGACAGGGCTGGGAGGAAGGGCTCGTGAGGAGCCAGTGGCACACAGAGCAGTCCAAGTTTGAAAGGAAGGGCTGTTTTTCTCCTGATGACTTCCAGGTGCTCCTAAGAGGGTCCATTACAATGATGCATAGCCAGAGAGGCCCTCGGGGATACCGCATCCTCTTGAGAACAAAATATTAAGCCATCGGTCAAATTTAAACACCCTCTCATCAGGAGTCTCATTGAGGATGAAGGACTGTGATTCTACATCATCCACAGCTTAAGCAGCTCAGGAGGGAATGCCCAGGAGAAGGATGCTGGAGGAGGCGCTCAGCTGAAATGTCAGATTTAGGGAGGCGTGGCCATGGGGGCAGCTGTGTCCCATCATTGGGGACCACTGGGTTACAGCCCCACCCCAGGGAAAGCCGAGGGTTCTGAATGCCCACTGGCCACCGGGGCTGATCTGTACCTCACTAGCCCTACTACTGGGTACTGAGTCACTGCCACACGTTCAACTTTTTAGAACCCCATCCTGGCCTGCTTTTCATTTTTAACTGTCACTTGTCAGTCACTTGCCAGGAGGCTGGTAGTCAACAGGGCTCGTCACCAGCATCCCAGCACCCTCCTTCAGGGCACCTGGTTTTCCTGCCTCCTGCAGGCTGGGTGTGGCCATAGCACCTGATTTTGGCCAATGCATAAGAACCTTAAGGGCCAAAGCTTTTTCCACCTCATTTTCTTCTCCCTCTAACATGGCCAGCAGCCAGGGTCCAGGGTGGGGGAGGTCATGGGAAGCCTGTCCCAGTAGCCTGTGTTTCTAAATGAGGAAAGCACCGAGGAGCAGAACACATAGCTGCCCTGGGGTGGATATCTACCATGAGCAAGAAATAAACTTTCATTTTCAGCTATGAAGAACCTGGGCCTGTTTGTTGCTCTGTCATTACCTAGCTCATCCATTTGGACTGATAGAGACATTATTAAGTCACAGCCTCCTCAAGACTTCATTTTTGCACTGGTAAAATGGACATAGTAGCTCTTCTAAACTTGGCAAGTGAGATACTATGTGTCATGCTCGGTACAGGGCAGGTCTGTGGCAAATGTAAGCACTCTCTTCTCTGCACTGTTCTGCCCCCAAATCCTTTGTAATGGAGATTAGCCATTTCAAGACATAGTTCCTTAGGACAGATTTCAGGCACATTCCATCCCTGTGTCCCTAGTACTTTACCCTGGGTTGGCATCACAGCAGGTCCTCAGTAAATTCGTATAATGAGCACCTATATACATCCGTTAGGCTCTGAATAAGTTATGTGCCAGAGACCAAGGTCTTGGACAATACTTCTGGCTGCCACCTACTGGGATATATGTTTTTCCCTCTGTGTACATCAAGACAGCACATAATCCTGCATTTTCAGGGCTATGGGATCAAGTGCCCTTCTCCCTTCCAGGAGTGGAACCCCCTCAGCAAGACCCCTGCTCGCCCCTCTCTCAATCTCTGCTGGAACACTTGCAGTGACAAAGAACCCCTTGCCCACAAAACACTCTTATCTGTTTAGAACTACAAGAGGTGGGCTGGGTTCCAGGCAACATCTGTAAGCCCTGCCAGCAAATATACAAAGCTGGACCATTATCATCACTCCATCCGACAGACAGGAAACCAGCGGTCAGGGAGAGAAAGAAGTTCCCCAAGATCACACAAGCAGTGAGTTATGTATGACCAGATTCATGATGCCACGTGACAAATGAGAGTAGAGTGACCAATGGCTGCATGCCCAGGACAGGCGTTCCTCATGACTCCCCATCCCCACGTACATACCACTTCACAATTTCCAGCTTGGCTTGGGGAACCTCACTACAAACAACCCCTCAGCTCCATTAAGACATAAATCTCAATAAAGGATTTCCGATAACAAAGTCCTTGCCAGGAAAGGACACATGCGCACTACTTCTTGTGCATGATATAGGTTAATATTTCAGGATGTATTAAATGTATAAATGCTTACAGTGGAGCAAAACTCCATTTTGAGCCAGGTCACTGCAGAAAAGATGAGATACTAAAGGGAAAGGGGCATTTGTGGACTTGGATCCAATTGGACACTCCCCAAAAGTACTTTCAGCGGGCGTGGTACTCAACCTTGCTACCGATGAGCCAGGCAGGAAAATAACATGTTGGTTTCCAAAAGATGCTCAGAGGCCCTTCGTGGAAGATGGTGGCTTTGAGATGGGCTGGCTACTTTGCAGCTCCTTCAGAGACAGTAGAAATTAAGATGGGATTTGGGGCATGACCAACTGTGAAAATCTACCGAAGATGTGCCTAACTAACTAAAGAATAGAGATGGGTCAGATTAGCCATGTGCTAATAATCAAGGCACATGCAGGAAGCTGGACTACTTCACTGGCATTTGGAGGAAGCAGGAGGATGACGCCAACCTGGAGGGGGAGAGGAGGGTACCCATGAGCCACGTATTCTCAAATCAAGAGGAGACTGAAATGTATGAAATTGCCGATATTTGATGGCAGTTGACCAAAAATATGGCACTTTACGTGGATTAGTCCGATAAAAGATATTTTGCTTTCTACCAACATTCTATCATAAACATGCACCCCAGTCAGCTAATGAAGGAGCAGAAGTCATAATCATCATTAAGGCAAGATGTGGGTCATAGCACAGAACACCAGCCACACAGACTTTGGAGTTGAGGCTTGAGGGCAAAGAGTGAGGTTTTTTTGCCAAGATAGGACGGGAAAAAACAAGGCAGGATACACTGTGATCTGAGTGATTTTGCACCCCTCCCCAATTCCTATGTGGAAATCCTAACTCCCAAACATGATAGTATCAGGAGATGCGTTTTTTGAGAGGTACTTAGGTCATATGGGTGGAACTCTCATGAACAAATTGTGTCCTGATAAAAGAGCCCCCTAGACTGCTCCCTTGCTCCTTCCACAATGGGAGGCCACAGAGAGAAGGGGCCAGCTGTGATCCAGGAATATGGCCCTCCCTAGAAGTCTACATGCTGACACCTGACCCCTAGTCTTCCCTGTCTCCAGAAGTAAGCATTACCTTACTATTGTTTATAAAGCATGTCTGTGGCATATTGTCCTAACTGCCCAGATGGACTCAGACAGGCTAGAAGTTCCCTGAGGGCACAGACCTACTAAAACCCCAGCTAAGCTGACTGCAGCTGGCCTCATGCCAGCTTGGGCTGCCAGTGCTCCTGCCCATTAGCACAGGGGAGAGCACAGAGCAGGACCAGACAGTCCCAGTTCTGTACTCACACTGCTGGGCTCAGGTCCTGCTGTGCTCCTTAAGAACTGTAATGGATTGAAGAGCAATGCCTAGAAAAGACAGGTCTGTGTCGTCACTCCCAGAATTTGGGAATATTACCTCACGTGGCAGCAGAGTGGAAATTATACCTTATATGGAAAAATCTCCATTAAGTTAAGAACCTCAAGAGGGGCCGTTTATTCTGAATAATCCAGAAGGGCCCTAAATCTGACGACAAGTCTCCTTATAGTTGATGGCCACACACAAAGTGGGGGAGGCCACATGACCACAGCAGCAGAGACTGGAGGGATGTGACCACAAGCCAAGGAGCCAAGGACTGCTGGAGCCACAGGAAGCTTGAAGAAGCAAATAACAGATTCTGCACCTGAGCCCTTCGAAGAGCAGTGCTACTGACACTCTGATTTCAGACTTCCAGCCTCCAGATGTGGGACAGTATACATTTCTCTTTTTTTTTTAAGATTTTATTTATTTGCTAGAGAGAGTGCACACGGGAGTACAAGCAGGGGGAGCAACAGGCAGAGGAAGGAGGAGAAGCAGACTCCTCACCGAGCAAGGAGCTCAATGCAGGACTCGATCCCGGGACCCTGGGATCATGACCTGAGCCGAAGGCAGATAGGCACTCAACTGACTGAGCTACCGAGGCATCCTGACAATATATATTTCGATGAAGTTACCAAGTTGGAGGTCCTCTGTCACAGCTCCCACCCCCAGAAACTAATACGTGAATCCCTGACCTCAGGTCTCTCAGCTGTATGATGGGTTAATAACCTCATTAGAAGTGCAGTTTCCCATAACCTCTAGTATATACTAAGCCCTCAAAAATGTAAGATGTAATAAGCAATGTGGAAGAGGGACAGAGAATCACATCAGACCCAAGAAAACAGACTTAATGGCCTGCCATGTATGCATTTGGTGCAGAAGCCACCAGACCTCCTACTAGAAGGTGCAAGGTGCCCTGGGTGAAGGTCAGACTCCCGTATCCCAGCGGCCATCTCAACTCACAACACTGGGAGCTTAAAGCCCTTTTCCAGTGACTCTGGAACCAAGACCAGCAACAGCAGCTTTGGATGAAAATATATGTATGTGTAAGTGTTCTAGAAGAGTCCATTTTCATTCCAGAATTGCACACTGAACACAATTTCAGCAATTGGGAATCTGGCATTTTGAGCTTGTTCAACCATTGGAAAAAGTATCTTTCAAAAAGATAGTTTTTAAAAAAATAGGACGCAAGGGAAGAAAATGGTTATTAAAAATGCTTAAGAGCCTTCCTGAACTTCAAATGGGCTCTTTACAACAATAATACTGATGATTTAAGGGAAAAATGAATCAAGACTCTATTGATTAAATGTTCCTTAAATTATGTGTGGGTTTTAAAATGTGTGGCAGTATGCAAAACACATTGGAGGTAAAACGTTTGAAAAATCACCCAAGACATTTAAAGAATCAGGAATATAGCTGCAGCCTCCACCCCCGGGCATGAGAAGTCCGAGCAAGAGTGTGGAAAGGTCATCCCAGACCCCTCAAACCTATCAGTGACCCAGGACCAGTAACAGCTGACCCTGGAGCCCTGCCACAGAGCAGTGCTGTCAACTTCGTCCTGACGGGGCCCTGGTCTCCCTCGCACCCCGGTGGTCTTGGCTCAGCGCCAATAACCTGAACACATGGTTCATTCCAGGATCATTTACTAAGCACAGGCCAGGTGCCCAGCCCAATACTCAGAGCCAGGAGAGTCACAGGATACACAGCCCTGGCAGCCATAGATGGGAAAACAGGTCATTATGGTTCAGAGGGTGATAACAAAACAGGAAAGATAAAGGGTGTAGGGCTGTGAATACTCACTGGGGGCCCCATCCAGGGAGGTCTGGGGAGCTTCTCAGGGAAAGGAAATCTAAGAGAAGACCTAGAAGATGAGCCAGAATTGGCCACTAGAGAGAAAACATGGGGAAAGAAAGAAATTTAGAAAGGTGCCAGAGGCCCAGGATGGTTCAGAACCAAGCCAGCGCATCCAGGCCTGCTGGTGGGCCCTCCACCTGGCCAGCTGCTCCCCTCCCCTGAGCAGCGGTCAGACTCCACGCCCTGCTGCTAGACTCCATGTCCCGCAGGCCTCCCACTCTGTTTATACAGCATCTTTAGAATCTCTTGAATCCTTTTTTTTTTCTTTTTAAAGATTTTATATATTTGAGAGAGAGAAACACAGCGAGAGAGGGAACACAAGCAGGGGGAGTGAGAGAGGGAGAAGCAGGCTTCCCGCCGAGCAGGGAGCCCGATGTGGGACTCGATCCCAGGTCCCCAGGATCATGACCTGAGCCGAAGGCAGTCACTTAACCAACTGAGCCACCCAGGCGCCCCCGGAATCTCTTGAATTCTTAATGAGAGACTCCTTCTCCCTCAGAACCTCGCTGACCAGCTCAGCCCTCGTTGGGGGAGGACAGCCAAGCAGCTTGCAGGGAGGCCCCAAAAGACACCATGTTCTAGGGTTCATTGGAAAGTCAGTGGGCATGGCAAATCATCTCCCAAGCAAGCTGGACTCAGCCTGTGACCAATCACCTCCTGGGCCAGCATACCCTTCTCCTCAGTCAAAGCGAGGCCCATGGGCCGGCTCCATCCATCTTCCCCCTTCCCCGTTTCACAGACCCAGGCTTAGCTGGGATCCCTCCTCCGTCTGTCTAATCTGCCCCATGGAGAACATTAAGAAGACAGGATGAGCACAAAACTTTCAGGAACTACTGGAGGGACAGGCAGAAGCTTGGGGACCAGAGCCCTCTCTGGTCAACCCTCATTGTAGACAGGACCCATTCCCTCACTGTCCCAGAAGTAGCTCTAGAGGTCTAGGAGTGTCCCAATACAAAGGCAGCAGAAGCCTCTCTCTCTTTCATGGACCACACCTGCCATGTAACACACAGATCCCAATTCAACCTGAGCTACTCAAGAGCACAGAACTGTCCCTTTGCTCAAAGCTGCTTGGCAGCTTTCCTCTTTCCTCATATGAGATGGTGCTTAATCAGTGTAGTAAAGGAAGACCCGTAGATGCCCTGATTCCTAAGCACCAGCCCATTCATTCATTCATTCATTCATGATTCCGTTGAAGGTTACCTTGACCTTGTCAAGGCACAAAGTGCCATGTGATGAGCCTCATCAGAGACTTCTCCAAAATGGATTGGTCCAAAGTCACCCAGCACTGAGAGGCAAATGGCCCAGGCTCTGGACCTTCACACAACACACCCCCGGGCTGGTCTCAGTTTTCCTCTAGATATTACCCATCTTCGACCAGATCTGAGTACCCTGCGAGATACATGAGAGAAAGAGGAGCAGAAAGAAGGGAAAGGCAATGTAACCCGTACTTGCTGGCCCTGGAGAAGTTGCCTGCCTGCACTCAAAACTTACAGATTTGCTTTAAAGATACTGTTTCCCCCTTTTCTCCTTCCACAAAGTGGTACATGGCCCACTTATATATTTAATTAGAATGGATTAAAATTAATAACATCTTGAGTGGTTCCTGACCCTTCTTGAGATAATTGGAGACACCCCGGGGTGATAGGAAACCAGGAGGAAGAACTGCTGATCTAACTAACGGAGGCCAAACTTTTTCGTGTGTATTTAATCAGCGCATCCCTTAATCATCCTTTGTACAGATATATATTTTCCTTTTCTTTTCTTTTTTTTTTTACAACAAGACTAGTTATCCTTAGGATTTGGGATCATGTTCTATCCCTTGGGCTAGAGAGCCGAAGGCACGCTTGTGGCAGGCAGACCACTGGAATCTGTCCTGTCCGCATTTGCAGACTGCTTCACAGCTCTCGTACATATTTTAACACTTGTATGTGTTTAACAGATTTTTATGACATTATTTGTCTCCACAGCATAAACAAAAAAAGCCATTTCTGAGCACTTACTGTGTGCCAAGGATCGTGACAAGTATGTTCCCATCCATTACCCTGTCCATTCTTGGCAATAAGAAGAATGGAAGCAGGGTGGGTGGAAGCAGAGGGATCCTCTCCCATTGGAGAGTTGAAGAAAGATGGCACAGGAGCTAGATTCAGAATGAAAACCCAGACCTCGGGGGTCAATAACCACCTAAGACATTTGCAATGATGAACACACTCTTTCCACTCCTTAGAACGACCTCAAGAAAGCGCCTGCGCTCGGCGCTCAGCTTCTGTTACCTTAACCATGCGAAGGCAGTGATGTAGGCCTAGCCAGACCTCACTGATTGTCTGAACATCTCCCACTTTCTCAGATCCAAGGAAACATGGGTGCAAACAGCAAGGAGTAAGGCAGAGCTGGAGAATAAGCCATCCCTAATGGCAAGGGAGTCAGAGAGCAGTGAACCAAGCTTCCCAGGACCCCTGCCCTCCTGGGCTCTGAAAGCGCATGAAGACAGGGGAGAAGACAGGACCAGGGACCCCATCAGGCAGTGCTGGGTTCAGATCCTGCTCCACCACTTACTGTGCAAGACAGAGCTAGGCCCCCAGCTCAGCCAGCTAAGCACACGGAGCATGAGACTTTACCCTTGCAAGCCAGCAGGCTGGTGCCTGTCAGAGCCTGCATGATACTGAATCCAACACTGGGTGGGTGCCTCACATGACAATCATGGTCTATACAGATGCACTGACAGGGTCACACAAAAATACTCATCTGTTTCCTTGGCACCTCTGGGCCTCTCACCTCCCAGGAGCTCCAGATTTCTAGGCCCACACTAAGAACAATGAGCTTTAAATAGCCTCTGAGAAAGGGAAGCATTTGCTCATCTTCTTCACAGTCACCCCAAGCTTCAGAGGCCAGTAACTAACATCCCCTCCCCTGGGTCATCCCCACTCCCATTTGGAAACTGCTCCCACCCCTTCCAAGTATCCCTGTCTCCTGCCGTCTCCTGGACGGTAGGTTAAACCACACCAGTTTCCACAATGAGGACTGTGCCTGTGAGTGGGACAGCATTCTGGGTCAAATTAGGTCAAGCCCATTCAGCGGTACTGGAGCTGCTAAGGCATCAGGTAATCAACTTGAGGTTGGTTCCGCCCAGAGCCATTTAATTTTGGGGAGGCAAGATTTAGCTGACTTGAAAGAAGGGGGAAGCAAGCTTGCAGAAAGAGATTGATTTCAGTGAAACACAAATTCATACTCACTAAATGCCTTACCACTTCGGAATCAATTAAAATGAGATGGAGAAAAAAGCACAGAGAAATTGAGAGTGACAGAAAGACCAACTGGAAAAAAAAAAAAACAAAACAAGAGGGGAAGGAGGGGCTTACTGGAGAGCAGAGCAGAAGAACCTGAATCCAAGCGAGCCCTCTTAGGTGGGGCAGTAGGGGATGGCTATTCTGGGGCTCTAAGACATTTTCTTGTCCAATCCTGGGGATCTGGTGAGCAGTCAACCCAGAACATGAGTCAAGGACTCTCAAGACTCGGTGAGTGTCAGAATCAGTTCAGGAGGAAGAAGGGATGGGGCTCCACATGTACAGCCCTGGGGCCACTTGTCCAGCTTTGATTCATTAGGTCTGTGGAGGAGCTGCCCACCTGCCCCATGAACAGGCCCCACCCCTGCATAGGTGCTCTGGGACCACACTTGGAGAAGCAAAGCCTAGACTAGAGATTCCATGATGTGCCCCTCTTTTCTGGTTCCTGTAGTGTGACTACAGCTGTGAGTCATGACCCCACGTGTCGAGCATCCCTGGGATTGTGGCACAAAGTCCGGAGACAGACAGTGGAAAGACCTCTGCACTGGCCCCTCCAGAAAGGGTGAAGACTTTGGAAATACAGTCCTTGCAAGCTGTGGGTGATGGGACAGAGATAAAGTCTCTCCAGCTCCTGGCAGGGACAACCCACTTCCGGAGAGGACACAAAAGGACCCCTAACACTGCTAGACCACTCTGGAAGACAGTCGGGCAAAAATTTTTTTTTCAATAAAATAAACATACTCTTACCATCCAATCCTGCAACCATGCTTCTCTTGGTATTCACCCCAAGAAATTCAAAACTTTTGTCAATACAAAAACCTGCACATGGATGTTCACAGCAGTTTTATTCATCACTGCCACAACTCTGAAGCAACCAAGATGCCCTTCAGTAGGTGAATGGGTTAAATGGGGAAGATCTGGACAATGAAATATTATTCACTGCTGAAAAGAAATGAGCTATGAAGCCATGAAAAGACATGGGGGAACCTTAAATGCATGTTATACGGTGAAAAGAGAGCAATTGCAAAAGGCTATGTGGTATAGGATTCTGGGAAAGATAAAGCTAGGGTGACAGTAAGAAGGTGAGTGGTGACAAGGAGGGTGGCAGGGAGAGGAGGGACTGGCAGAGCACAAGGGATTTTTAGGACAGTGAAACTATTCTGTATGTTGCTAAAATGCTGGACACTTGCCATCATGTATTTGTCCAAACTCACAAAAGGTGCCACCCTCAAAATGAACACTAATATAAACAATGGATGGCATAGGGCGGGAGGAGAGGAGGGAGGTGTTGAGGGCAATGACATATCAGTGTGGGTATGTTGACTGAAACAAACAGATCCCTCGGGTGGGAGTGTTGACAGTATGGGAGGATGTGCATTTGGGTAGTAGGGGGTACATAAGAACTCTCTCTTCTTTCCGCTCAACTTTACTGTGAGCCTAAAACTGCTCTAAAAAATAAAGTCTATTTTAAAAAGGGTGAGGGATCTAGAGATTGCCTCAGGTCCCATAAAAATGGGGTGAGCTGGGAGGGCAGAGTAGTGAGGCAATGAGGGGAGACTGAAGCCACTAGGGATGTGGCAGGAGTGAATCCAGGCTGCTGGCCAGGTGCCAATTCCTGAATAGGTATGGGGGAGGGGCTATAAACTCAGGACAGGAAGTAGGGGCCCCTTCTCTTCCCACCCCTCCTGCCAGTGAGGAGGATATCACCAACAGCATCAAGATCTGAACAAGAGAGCAGTCTCTCTGTGCTGTCTGAAATTCTCAAAGATCCCTTAATCCTCCCTAAGAAAACAGTTCCAACAGGCGCATAAACCAGCGAGTGGAACACGGAGCCTCCGAGTCATTATCCAGGCCTCCCAACGCCCTTTAATGCAGAATCTCCCTGCCTGCACCTAATAAGGGCTTCTCTCCTTCATGAGAGTCCTATAAAATGCATAAATATTCCTCAAGGATCCGAGAGAGCTCCTAACAGTCTTAATAGCGATCATAAAAGGAAGGATAAAATGTGTGAAAGGAGATTGGTCATGATAATAGTGCAAGGTTGAAGAGCAGTGAATTTCCTAACCCCACCCAGGCTGGGTTTTACAGCAGAAAGAGTCTGCCCAGAGTCAGGAGCATGCCCAGAGGAGGCCAACAGGGGGAGGGGACAGTCTCTGGTCAGAGAATCCTAGACAAATGAATGTGAGGCCAAGGGCCAAAGCCAGGAGGAGACTTCCCTAAGGCCATACAACAAATGGCAGACTGCCATCCAATCTGCCAAGATTCTGTGTGGCCTAGATGGAATGGGTCCTAGGAATTTACATTACTCATTTATTCTCTGGATGACTGAGATAAAAACTAGTCTATATCGAACAAGCTTGTGACTGACACAACTTGGCCCTGGCTACACAGCTCCTCCCAGCCCTGTGGGAGACAGAGACTGATCCAGATCCATCGGTGGAGCTTACAGCCTGAGCTCTGCCCGCACGCTGGCCAAGGACTCTAGAGCCTATCAACAACATGGGTATCAAAGGCAGAGGGCACCATTGAGAATCCACAGACCAGGAAAACCATAGTCTGCTCTAAAGGAGCATTTGCTACAGTTGGTGCCATAATGGGCTTCCCGCAAGCTCCTCAGGGCCATGGCACATGAGAAGGGGCATGACCCAGTTGGTAGGAAAGCCCACAGCTAACAGACAGCAAAGCCTCTAGCTTATGTCCTGGCATGCAAAAGGAGCTCAATAAAGAGCAGTTACTGGCAAGTACAGCACTAAACATCTACAGGTGCACCCACTGAGAACTGCTGTTTACTGAGCTCTACTGCACACCAGGACATGAGCTAGGGGCTTTGCATTTATAACTGCACTCAGCCCTCAGAGCACTCAACTTGATGACAGAAAGTTGACAAAATAACATCCAGGCAACACAGCTCGGGTCTAGGCACTTATTCCTGCTTCCCACCATAGTCCAGGACCTACTGGTCACCCTGTACTTAGGGTTTGCCTTATGGTTTACTGCCTTTTTTTTTTCTTGATAACAGTGGAATGGCTTCTTACATCTGGTCCTCAGGACCCTCAGGATGTAGACTCCCAGTTTCTCAGGCTCACCCCATTCACTCGCCCCAGCTCTGATTCAGGGATCCTTATCCAGGGCTTTCCTAATTCCCTGGGGCCTCAGTCCAGCCTAGCCTGCCCCAAACAGCAGAAGGTCCAAGAAGCCACATTTCCCTCTACTCACCCTGGCTGACTAAGCAAAGCTACAAGAAACTTCATGGTGCAAGTCAACCTAAGAACTTCAGGTCAGGTCTTTGCTGCATACAAGTCCAATCCAAACAGAGATGGGGTACTGACAAGTAGAGAAAAATAAACCTTGTCTTATAAGTTGCCCTCCCTGGCCAAGTGGGGGACACCTGACAGAAAACCTCAGATTCTGGAGTGATCCGATGTTGTCTTAATGGCCTTTAGCAGCAGACTAAAACATGAAGGAGTCAAATGTAGGAGGACTGAAATAGAACAATAAAACCAGCATTCCTAGATGAGAGGTTTCATGAAAAATCTAATGGAATCTCTAATTAGCATTTTTAGGAAAGCTAGAAAAATCACTGGACATAAGAGCAAAGTACAAATATCTATTATATTTATTTCACCATCAAGTAGATTTAGTGCACTTTTACAGACACCTTTTATAAAAGCAACCAAAGGCATGAAGGGGCTACGAGTCTAACAAAAGATGTTCAAGACCTTTGTGGAAGAGATGAGATTTACTGGAAGATACTGAAGACCAAAATACATGAAGAAATAGACTGAGTTGGTGGACAGAAAAATTTACTATTATAAAAACATCAAGTTGAAGAGAATTGCCCTGTAGATTCCTTGCAGTTCCAAGAGAACATTCCCAAGAGGGTTTTATATGGAACTTGATAAGTGACTTATTTACAAGTAAATAAATAAAGAAGTAAAATTTATATGTGTGTGTGTGTGCATGGTTTGTGTATATACAAACACACACATTTATATGTAACTCTTAGCTTGCAAAAAGGCAAGTGTAAATTGAAACTACACTGTGATGCCAATTCTCATTCAAAAGTTTTCCAAAAATAAATGGGGGACGAAAGTACTGTTATACACTGCCGGTAAGAACTCAAAATGGAATTAGCACCAAGGATGGGGGATCTGAAAGAAGTAAGATTGGTGAAATTAAAAAGATCTATGTCATCATAGATTTTTGAGAGCCTATGACAGAGCTTTGAAGTATATGCATCTAATGTATGATTTCACCAACTCTGTCCTCTCAAACAGCCCAGAAACAGCAACCAAGCTAATAGCAATAAAGACTCCTAATGCCTAGACTGTAATTTTTCTCAACAGTATTTTCAATGATAGGAACCAGGACTTCTTGGACAAATATTCATTCCAGGTCTGGGGTGGGAAAGGCCCAAAATGAATCTAGAACATCTTGTAGTTATAGATTTCAAAATTTCAGAGTTTTTCTCTTAACTTGAAGCTCCCAGTGGCCATGGATGAGGCAATTTGGAGGCCAGTGAAGATAAGGAGTAGAATGGATTAAAGCATATAGACTTAATCCATGAGTTCATGATGATATTCTTTAAATTTATTTGTTATCTTTGAAGAATACTTGGGTGTCAAGTCATTATTTTGAAAACTGGTAAAGAATTACCTGATAGTCCTCAGTAGATAACTGCCTCTGATGTGATCCAATATGTCCTGTTTTTCCTTTGTAGAGTATACTTCAAGTTTATTGATAGTTAACTAGGAGTAATTCATCTTTATAAAATAATTCCAGTTAGTAAGTAGGAAGGAATTCTAGAACCAGAATGCAACCACTTTGCAGTCCCTAGTGAATTCATGAATCTAAACCGTGATGGCCCATGGCTGCTATTCACACAGAAGAGCCAGTGAAATATTACGTGGCTCCTGATGGAAGAGCAGGCCACCACCTATGAAGTAGTCTTGTGTCTCCCACTCTGAAAAATGAACTTGAATCTGGTCGTGTCTCAAATTATTTACGAGACATACAGAGAACGGATATTCAAAGACCACTGTGGTGAGGTAATAACCAAGTCCAGACCACAACCAGCTCTTGGAATGGACTTTTTTGAATCCTGATTCAAACCAACAGTTTTCAAAAACGTTAGAGTGTTTGAGAAATTGGTTCTGTTAACTGGTTATGGGAGGTTTTTAAGTTTTAGGTGTGATAATGGTATTATGTACATTTTTCAAGAGTCCTTAACTACACACACAAGAACAAAAATAGTCCAGACACCAGAGAAACCCAACAGAGGGGAACCTGATGAGGCAATCATCAAGAATTACTAGAAAGCTTCATGAATGAGGCAGGTCATGTAACATTCAGGATAGAGTAGGACAAATGAACTCATGGAGCAGAATAGAAATCCAAAATTGATATATTTCAATCTGTGTTTTGGTTTATTTACATAGCTCATTTTTCAGGTAAACAGGAGATGATAAAACTCATCAGTAACTCGTGCTAGGAAACTCGTGCTGGAAAGAAAGTGACAAGATGACTCCCACTGGGAATGACATTGACCACATATGAAACCCAATGATTAGAATTCAGAATATGTACTTAAACCCTAAAAATCATAGACAGACATATTGTACAATTTAAAACTATGGGAAATACTTGAACAGGCATTCTCAAAGAAGAAAACTAGAATAGCTAGTAAATTCTGGCAACATAGCTCATTCTATAATCAGGAAAAATTAAATTTTTAGGGAACTAGACTCTATTTTCATACACAGTGCAAGAACCTGACAATAGGAAGATCTCGGCTGGTAAGGATGTACATTAAGGAAACCTCTCCCATCCTACCAGAAAGGATAAATTGACTCAATCTTTTTTTTTAATAAAGACTTATATATTTGAGAGAGAGAGAGATAGAAAGAGCACTCAGGAGTAGGGAGGGATAAAGGGAGTGGAGAGGGAGAGAGAATCTCAAGCAGATACCCCACTGAGCTCAGAGCCCAACAGGCTTGATGGGGCTTGATCTCATAACCTGAGATCCTGACCTGAGCCAAAATCAAGAGTCGAATGACCAACCAACTCAGTCACCTAGGTGCCCCAAGACTCAACCTTTTTTTTTTCTTAAAGCAACTGACATCAGCTAGCAGAATTCAGTTTGAGCATTACATATGGGCTCATAATTCTCAGGTATAAACTACTCACACACCCAGATATATTTATAAGAATGTTTGTAGTGTTTATAGTGCTTTTCTAGAAAGGAATGTGAACTAAGTTGCGAGGCAGCCACTGAGATCATATATGGGAGTGAGAATTAATGAAGGACAAGGACACAATTCATATCAAATGAACTTCAAAAACCTACTGTTAAGAGAAAAAGGCAAGCTGCATAAGCATACTTCTAGCGTGTTACAATTTTGGTAAAACTCAACTAAGAAATAAGCCACAGTCACATATTGTTTAGGTGTACAAAGCTGTATGGAAATGGTCTGAGCAAAGGCAGGGGAATGATCAACACCAAATCCAGAAAGGGGAGGGAAACAGAGCTTTGGCAGTGTTGATCTTTTAACATTGTTTACACCAAGTTTTGGGCTCATGGATGTTTTGTTATTAACTTTACATATTTTACGTATTTGTTTTTGAAGTTAAGAAACAGTCTAGTTGAAAAGGTGAGGCTGACTCAGGACAGACACAGGTCTGGTTTCTGAGAGGAGACAGACCCAGCTCTGAGAGGAGATGAAGATGCCTTTCCCAAGACTGACAGCCCACCCTTGAGGACCAGCATACCAACCAGATCTTGTCGAGGCCAACAGACCTTCCCCAAGATGCAAGGTCAAGGAGGAAGAATTTTTCCTGGGCAGGGAGGAGTAACAGAGATAAAGTGTCCATTCATTCCTATAGCACGGCACCATCTTCAAGAAGGAAACAGAATCCCGGCTTCAGCCAGCCACGCCCTGTTCATGGCTGGATAACCTATTTCAGATTTATGAGCCACGTCTGTTTTCATAGACCCTCCACCCTGCCCAGTTGGCAGGCTGGTGCCTCCAAGTATACAAGTCCCTGGAGGAATGTCTGAGAGACTTCCAGTCATCCAATTCCACAAATATTTGAGACCCCTTACCACATCGCAAGCACTTATGTGGTAAGGAGCTAAGGGCTAGGAGATAAGCCACATCACATCTCTGCCCTTTATCACGCCTCCTAGTAAAGGACAGGGAGAAGCCCACATGGGAGAAGAGCTAGCTGCCCAGCTGACCAGGGTCCTGTCCTGCAGCTTGACAGGATGAGACACAACAATGCAGGTCAAGGAAAGTGCACACACTCACAGGGCCTACTGATTTCTACACCAGGAGGGGTTTGTATCTCAAAAACAAGAAGATTTTCTTGAGAAAGATTTTCCAGAGATTTTCCCTGCATCTCCTCCTAGTTTTCATATGATTTCTTATAAGATAAAATAAATTATCCTTAAATCATCAATGTCCACATAGATGCTGAAGGAAAGAATGATGGGAGGCTTTTCACAAAGCGAGAGAAAGAATGGACTGCCAGGGGCTTGAGGGGGACCCAGGGACGATGGTGTGCACATCAGTAGGCATCACTGAGTTCCCATCCACCTGACAATCTACAGTGGATTCGTTCATTTTATATTCAGACCACCAGGCAGATGAAGTCAGGAGGAAGCTGGTGTCATTTTTGTGATGAAACCCATTTCTTTCTCCTGGCTGCCTCTTTCAGGTGGGGTTGCCAGAAGTAGGGAAGTAACAAAAAAGTAGAGCATGTAGCTAGCCAGCCTCTGGCAGCCAAACTGGCCAGGACCAAGCGGGTAAGGCACTGCCACCATAACAGAGCCCGAGAACAAGTTTCATCAGTAACTTGTTCAAAGTTACAAACAAAGCAGGGAAGGCCAGGAGAATTTCAAGAGGCACATTAAATTCGTTTGATGTAACCACAGAGCCCAGGATAATCTCAAGAGTTGGAGTCACCAGGAAGCTCTGAAGTTGGAATGGGAGGAGAAACAGGGGGACAAGCTGGAAATGCGTACAAGGTGTCACTGTGACCTGATGCAAACAGGTGGCTGTCATTTCTACCATCTAGCATCTGGCAGAAAACTCTGGTATTACTGCTTTCTGTGGACAGTGAGCCTGAGGGTCTCGAGACTCAACAGCTGACAGGGACAACTCAGGGCAATGGAGAAGCAGCATACTGCCAGCAGGAAGGGGGAGCGAAAGTTGACATGAGGGGCAGGTAGACCAGGGACTATGTCCAGCCCAGCCTGACTCTCCAGCAGGAGAAAACTCCTCCAGGAGAAAAGTGACCCACCCCAGGGCAGAGACCTACCGTGTTGGGACCCCCAGTGTTGGCAGAGGTGTGGAGAGAGGTGACAAAGTGCCAGGCCAGGGTTCTGTGTCTGGACGGCGAAGCCTCCAGCTGACAAGCCCTGTCCTACTATGCTAACATTCCTGATCAGCAATCTGACATTGCCCTCAACCATGTGTGGACAGCCAAGAACTGCCGAGCATTGGAGAAAAATTTCTAACAAGAAAGCAAATAGACATAAGGAGCCAAAACACAAATCCATAATTTTAATATCCTTAGGGAGGTAAGAAAATATGATATCCATGAGACAGAAGTTTTACTTGGTTAAAAACTAACCAAAATCAACTTGCAAAACGGGGGGGGGGTACAAAAATGGAAGAGAAAAAGGAGAAAAAGTAAAACTTGACGGAATCAATCCAGGAAATCATTATTTGAAAGCCAGAGGTTCTAAAAAGTAACAAAAGAGGAAAAAATAGAAAACTATGGAAGGAATAACAGAATGCCCCTAAAGAATACATATCTCCATACAGAAAGAGCCCATTGAGAGCTCAGCTCCGTGCTAACAACAAGATCAATGCAAAGTCACATCATTGTGAAATATCACAATGCTAGAGAAAGTGAAAATACCACAAATTTTCCAGAAAGAAAAAGGAGGCTATGGATAAAAGATCATGAAAGTGCCACTGACAGCCATGTTGGAACCTGGAAGAGAATTCAAAATTGTGAGCAAATATAAATACTTGAAGCCTAGAATTCTAATGATCACTGCAATGCTCAGGTAGAAAAGATCCTCCTAAGATGCATGGTCTTTCCAAATGTATCATCCAGGCACTTCAAGAGGAAATCACGTATCCAAAGAGGAAGTAATCAAAACCTAGAAAGAGGGTGGAATTCTACAAACAGAAGATAGAGCATGGTCAATTGGGGGCTAGTGGGGGGATCTCCCAGGCAGATGGAAAGGAAATCCCTGGGTAAGAAGGGTAGAGCAATCCTGGAGAGTCATTCCTATAGATGGAGCTCCAGGGTGGCAGCTCCCAGAGCAGAGACACCATCTGGGGCTTCAACCACCCTGGTGGGCCTGGTCAGTCTGGGATGCACAGAAACCGAGCAGATGAACAAAGCAAGCGATCATTTTAGCTCTGGATAAAATAAATCATTGCAGAAGAAAGAAAAAAACAATCATAAGACACCACATGTCTCAACTGTGAATAATATTTACATGTTCGGAACAACATTGAATGTTGACTCAACTAAAATGAGTGACGGACACACTTAAAGAAGGGGAGAGTGGGCGGGGGGGAGGGGCAGAAGAACACTAAACCTCCTCTTCCTCAGCACAAAGTCAATAGATCATGTCTGATAAAAACGCTCAAGATGTCATTTCTAAAGATCACCCATAGACTGTTCAAATGAATTTTAAAAGAAAACAACTCAGAGTTGAAAGCTGCTCCTGCCTCTGAGAAGAGGAAGCAGATGAGAAGGGCTGGGACAGGAGCCTGCTGTTGTTCATCAAGATCCTTGTCCAACAGCATTGGACATTTTAATCTATTCCTTTGATAAAAAATTAAACAGCCCTAAGTCATACATACATCTGCCCCTACCTCTCCACCCTTGCCTGCACCTGTGAGGCTCCCTGCCTCACGCTCACCTCCTCATCATGGTTAAGTGTTGGGACTAGCCCTGAACGTGAGGACACTGTACGGATGAGACCCAGGAAATGAGAGGCAAGAGTCTTGGGAGAAGGAAAATGAAGTCCATGGGCTCTCAGGAGCTAAGGCTTGGCTGGTTCTTCCTGAAGGCCAGTTGAATGTTTTGCCCTTGATCTAGCCAGAGAAGCCTTGGGACATTCAAACTCTTTTCTGGCTTTAGGATCTCCTCAGGAGCCTATGAAGGCCACTTCAGGTCTGCCCATTGTCACTTCTGAATGTTCCTCTTAATCAATGAAGGTTTTAGACCATAATAACAGCATTCTTTTACAACAGAGAACATCACCAGTCTCACTCAAGTGGAGTACCGGAAAACCCTCTAATGAAGTACACTAAATCTACTTTCTGGGAAGATTGGGGGTATACAGTCCTTCTATTTAACATGCTTGACACAGTGCAAAACCCCCTAGTTTTAATCATCTGTTTCAAGGCCACACCATCCCTCTCTCTGCTCATGGCCCCAAGCTCAGTGTGGTCAGAACAGGCCCAGGGAGAGAACCCAGGAGCAACATCCCTCTGCCCACTCTAGTTTGGGGCTGTGCAAAGTCTGCACTGAAGAACAAAAACCTGGCAATTGTTCAGGAATCTGCATATCCCAAACTCAAGGTTTGTGTCCCAGTTCTCCTAGTTCTCCCACGTCAGGGCCCCACCTCCTGCCTCCCAGAGAGGAGTGCAGGGGAGGTCGACTGAAACCTCCCTTAGCATTGTTTAGACACCAGCTCTGGGCCCTTCTATCTTTTCTTCTCACTGCCTAGCTCCCAGCTTCGGCAGCCCTCTAATCAGATCTCTTTCCCCTTAAGGACATCTGGTCATGGATGCAATGTCACTCTGACCACTGCACATCCTAGGGGTACGACTGATTGGGTGGAGGATGGGCTCACTGGTCAACCTAGAGGAGATGCCTACAGGAGCCTGACGGGTTAGGAACAGGGGCAGTGAGGAAAAGCAAGGGGAGGACAGCTGGGAAGAAGTAGTGGGCTCCAGAAAGGCACCTGCATGCCTGTCCCCTTGGGGGACCACTGCCAGTCCCACCCACAGTTCTGTGCACCAAAAGGCAGAGAAACTTAGATTCAAGTGTTTGGGTTTTATGGGCTTTTGTTTTAAGCAGAATGTCATTTTTTTTTTTAAGGGAGAAAGTCTACTGTAGTATCTGGTGTGACTCTGGTCTGAGATTCTCTGAAACTTCCCCCAGTTCCACAAAGAATGTGGGCTTCTGTCCATATCCATCTACTGGCAAATAGGGAAAAGCAGATTTGTTCTTGGGTCTCCTGCCAGCCTGAGAGGAGCATGCAATCTCCTCCAGGGCAACACAAGCTGGAAAACGCAGTGGCCCAAACATCCGATCCAGCAGAGCAACAGAGCCCCAGCTCCCCAGCTCCAGGCCTCCAGACCCCCTGTGGTGAAGTCTGGGGTCCAACTTTCACATCTCAAGAGGAACAAGGGCTGCAAAACCAACCCTGCCCTTGGCCCGCCCCAGCTGTGTGACATCACGTCACCTCACTTCTGGTTCTTCTTCTGTAAGATGTTCTGTATTCCTTTAATGGAAGGCTACACAACCCGGCCTAAGGGAAATATCTAGCTCAGGGCTTGATGGCTGGATTGATCCCTGTCCATGTGCCAATCCCTCCCTGAAGGGCCTACTTTCAACCACTTTCTCTGTTGGGGGAGCACCTCCCTCCACAGATACACTTTATTTCCGTCAACAGATGTCACTCTGGTGCCACACTCCTAATGAGGGACATTATGATCTTGAGCTTGACAAGTAGCTTGTCAAGTCACTAGGCCTTAGACAAGCCAGTTCTACTCTCTGGGCCTCTGTTTTCCTATCTGTGAAACAGGGATGCTTGGTTTCATCTCTTTGAAGGCCCCTTTCATTTGAACTTGTGAATTTATGTGTCTTTCGGGGGAAGGTCCTTAGGATCCATTATCCATTCCTTAGTGTACATAAATTAGACAAACCAGTTTTGAGGTTCTCTTGAGATGGGAACCACTCCACTGACCCACACAAAGATGTTTCAATGGATGAGGGACTTCTGAGATGAGGGCCCTGAGAGGCAGCAGACACAGGTCTGCATTTCTAGCACGGGGGGGGGGGGGCGTTCATTCATTCATAATCCAAACCAGAAATGACAGTAACAGTTTGAACGGGGCACCGTCCCACGTTAGCTTAAGAACCCAGGGGGCTTACATGGCTGGCATGGCCGGTCAGGGCAGAGAGATACTCATGCCAGGAAAACCAAAGCCCCGGCTCCGGTCCCACCCCAGTTCCAGCGGCAACACTCAGTCACTCAGAACCATGTTTCAACACTTTGATCTCCATTTCCGATAATGAAGGAGGTTTCTGTGGCACCGTCCTAACCGGCTTAGTGTCTCACATCAGAAACGATGCGGGATGCAGGCTGGGAGTCATGCCAGTTTGGGGGAGGGGTGGATAATTAAGGAAATCATGGTGAATTAAGCTTTCTGCAACGAGGCACAAACATCTTTTCATGAACAGCAACATCATGTTAGCTTATGTTTTGCCGAAGAGAAAGGCAGGGCCTATCGGGGTTTTCAGCCTGGTAAAACACATCTGGCAACTAAGCCAAATATTTAAGGGTCATTAAAATCCCAAACTCCCCGTGCCAAGAACTTTTCTCCTTTGTTATTCAAGTACAGAGCAGTTACGGAAAATGCGTTCCATATGGTTTGTGCTGCTGCATTCCTATTTACTTCATCAAATCACTGCTTTGAAAGAGCTATTTGATGTCAAAGATGCGTTAAGATTTTATAGACTTTCCCAATCCAGCTTTTTAAGATTCTCTCTTTGAACCAGAAATGCTTGCCAAGAGTAAACAGAACTGAAACCACTAGGGGTCAAGGGCTTTGTTGGAAACAAAGACCCCAGCCTGATCAAGGGCTTTCCAAGTTTGGGGGCAAACACGCATCTCCAACCACTTGCCAAAAAGTCTCCAAAGATCATGTTTCCCACATAAGTTACATTAAAGTATGTGTTTTCCTGTCTTCATATTTTATTAATAATGTAACTCCGTCACCCACCAGCTCCCACCAAGAAGCAAGGACACAAGATGGTCATGCACTTATAATAGGAACAGAACTATAGAAAGTTAGAAAATTTATCTTTAAGTCATGAATCAAAATTTTTTCCAGTGAGGGTTCCTCAGCCTTGAGAGAAAAAGCTAACAGATACAGACTTTGGGAAAGCTCCCAGGGCCAGAGTCAGACTCCCCAAGACATGGAAAGCTGTGAGGACAGTCGAGAATAGCTCTCATTTTACAGATAGGTAAACGGAGGACTAGGTCCCAATTATGGGGCCAAAGGTAAAATCCAGAAGCTCCCAGATTGTTCCCTTCTTCTCCTCTCCACTGCCTTCAGCCTTCTTTTTTTCATCATCCCTTTCCTGAACCTGCCCCAGCAGCCTCCTCTGGTTTCCCCCACATCCTCCCTTCTCCTTTCTCCTTTACTGCACCTCCGGATAGCAGTGGGGGGGGGGAGGGGGTACTATGAAACTGCAATCAAACTGCCCAAAACCCCATAGCATGCCAACTGTCCAACCGCCTGTCCCTCTCACCCGGCACCACTGCCCTTGCTGACCTTGCTGACCTTGCTGACCTGCTCACATTCACCTAATGCCAACAGCCCCCTGCTCCGCCCACACTACTACCTTCCAGCCCCTGGAGCCCACAAAGCTCATTGCTGCCCCAGCACCTTTGCACTTGTGGTCCCTTCAGTCAGCAGTGCTCTTCCCTTCTCTGCACAGGTCCTCTTTCATCCCTCAGCCTCAATTGTACCACTTCAAAGAGTTCTTTCCTGGCTCTTCAGTGAAACGAACCTGCACGACCTTTGCTGGCTCTTGTCTCTGCACATTAATTATCTGAACCCCCACACTCAGAAGCAAGCTTCAGGAAGCCATGGAAAGAGGGATGACATTATTTTGCCCCTTTAACTTCAGCCCCCACAGCACAGTGCCTGGAATGTATCAGGCACTCATTACATGTTCTTTGACGGCTCCTATTTCTCACCCTGTGTTCCCTCAGTTCATGGGAAAAGATATTTTTAAAAGAGTCCAGGACTTACGTTAGGACCCAACCCTGCCCCCCTTTTTTAATCTCTTCCTAGTGCTTCCCTGTCACCTCATTTGGGGCCCTGCCTCTGCTCAGTCCCCATCTGTTCTAGGGTCCCCCCACTACTCAGAGAACTCAGTTTCCCAATTCTTCAAATGCAACCCTTCAGAGGAAGCCCTGAAATTTAACTGAGATCTGTAAATTCAAAATATCTATCACTTTCGGGTGTGAGTGTTGTGGTAGCCACACACTGGGGAGCTGCAGGGTGACAGGTCCTAGAGGATAGGGACCCGAGACTTTCCTCTGAGATTCCTGCTGCCTGCCCTTCCTGTAACTGGGAGAACTCGCATTCATTCAGTTGGCCTCTGACACCAAACGTGCCATCCCTCACCACAGCTCTAAGTGGCTTCTCCATTTCCCTTGTAGCTTTCTTGATACACAAAAATTCCACCAAAGTATTTTGTACTTGTGTTTTTGTGCAAAGTAAAATAAAGCTGGCTTGGGATAAAACATTTATTAATGGCCATGATGATACAGTCTCTCTCTCTCTGCCAGGAGGACCCAATGTAGGTAGATGAATATCTTGGGCCAAAAACTTATAAAGAAGATCAGAAGTCTATATATTAAGCATCTGTTCATTCAGTCATTCCACCAGCTTTTGAGGTCTTAATATGTTCCAGACATTTCACTGGGATCTGCAGTGAGCAAAGTCAGAGTGGCCCCTCGGGAAAGGCAGACATAAAGCCAATTATCTGTGTTCCTACCCAAGCACTCACTTCGGGGTTATGACTGGTCTGGTGAAGGTCATGTGACATTGTAGATCATAGTACAGGGTACCCATTCCAGGCTGCAGACGGCTATGCTAGGGAAGCAGTAGGTGAGGGGAGGAGAGTAGCTGGGAGACAAGGGGGTATAGGTGAATGAGCACTGGCCAGAGTCAAGAAGGACCCAATCTCCAAGCCCAGCTCTAACAACATCTACTTAAGTGACTCCGCACACCCCTCATCCTCCTCTGTTGTACCCCATTCTGTTTTCAGATCCTTCCAGCCACCCCCCACATCCCACCCCCTCCACACACACACACCCCTACCACCACTTCTCCAACTCAGTTCTGTTGATCTCTGCCTTTGGTTGATATTCTAATCATTCCTACCCAGTGTCCCTGGCCATGATTCTTCCACCCTCTCTAGTCCAGATCTTCTCCCCAGAGCATAACGCCAGGCAGTAGGGAGCCAGGAGGAGCTGAAGCTGGGTAGTGCCAAAAGGAACGTGTTCATTTAAAGAAAGAGCTTCCAGAAAGGCTCAACCTGGTACCGTGATGACCAAGTGAAAAGGAGGCAGCAGAGCAGGAAGAGGTTGCAGAGGGGGAGGACCCCAATCAAATGGGACAGTCAGAGGGCTGGAGGAGAAACAGGGAGTAGCAGGGCCCCGGCAACCCAATGCAGGGTGAGCAGATACAACTAGCAGTTGCCAGGCCTGTATCAAGGCCCCCTACCCCTCTGTTCTCATGGGGGGGTCCAACATTCTTCCTCAAGATCTACCAGGACCCACAAGGGAGTTTAACCTCAAGTGAACAGAGAAGAACATATTCAAAAGGGCTTGAGTTCCAGCTTAAATATTCCTCTAGGAATGATTCTGGCAACAGAGCTGTGCTGGATCCCTGGCATGCTAGAGGCAAAAAAGGGAGGACTAAGATAACAGGAGTCTCTTGAAAGGAGGTTTGACCCCAGGCCTCAGAAACAGAATCTGTCTTTAAGCCTCTGGATGCTCAGGTAAAAAGAGTTCGTAAATAATTTAGCAACCAAGTAGTAGACTATAAATGGCAAACACAGCCTGCTAAGACAAGGGCCTTGGAGGCTTGGACAGAGAGCGGGCTCTAGACCATGAGCCTCCCACAAGCAGGGGGCTCCAAGCTGTCCCCAGACCTCCAGCACCCGCACAGTCCCTGCACCCAAGCAGGTACTCCGGGGTTATCCGGGTGGATTAACACCTAAAGAAATAGACAAGTGAGCAAATGACTTACCCTTGGGAAAAAACACCCACATCCCAAAACCAAACCAACCACGACACACAACACAGGATCATAATCATGGTTTACTTTCACACCACTGACTCCTCCCCTGCCTATACTCACAGGTGCGGGAAAATGCTTCCCAGACTCTGCACTTCTGCAAACATGTGCTAGGAAGCAGCTTGTATCAGTCAGGTACAAATGACAAACAAAACTCAGAAACAATAGCATGAAGGACGGGGGATGATTTGTTGAGGAGTGTTTCCAGGCTGTCCCACTCCTCAGTTTCCCTCTACAAGTCAGGCCCATTCTCCCTGGCTTCCCTGCCTGCCAGAGAGAATGGCTGCATCCAGGACCTTTATTTAACATCCCAAAGGCAGAAAAGAAAGCTCTTCCTTCCCCAGTCTAGGCAAGACCTACAGAAGAAACTGGCTGGCTGGTTTGGATCACACATCCACTCCTTGGACTAAGCCTTTCTGACCACAGGAAGTGTGTTCTGATTGGCTAGATTTGGATCAGTGGAAAGCCCCCTGTGTCCATAGGAGCTGGTTCTGTAACCGACATGCCCATAAGAATTACATGGAATGCGCTAATGGGGTGTGCCTTCCAAAGCAAAGAATCTGCCGCCACCCCCCCATCATCATCACCACCACCACCACCACCTCCTCCACCACCACCACCACCGTCATCACCACCACCACCACCACCACAGAAGAACAGGGCTGCGGAGGGAGAGGAGAGGCCTGCTGGATAGGCCAACAGATGCCCCCACCCACAACCTCATGCTCATGAAATCCTTCATTACTGCTGTAGACATATGGATGGTGGGAAAAAGAGACACTCACTCACCAGCATCTTAGATAAAATTTGCTTCCAGCTGTTCTTCCCCTAGCAGGGAGATCAAATGCAAAGACAGGTTTTGGAGCTGGCGTGACCCAAGTTCAAATCTTGGCCTCACAACATGCTTGCTGTATCATCTTGGACAAGTTACTTACTTAAATCCCATAAGCTCCATTTCTTCATTTGCAAAGCAAGCAGCAAGACCCAACAGAGTATGTACTGAGGATTAAATGAGAAAAATATGTGAAAGATTTGGCATACACTGTCTGATAGAAAGATGTCAATAAACATTTGCTCAATGCATGAATTAATTAATTTGAACTTCACAGGTCAGAGAAGACCTGGCTAGATTGTCCTACTTCTACTCCTCAGTAGCAGAATGAGTTTTTCCTTTCTAAAAATAGATAGTGGCATAGCTTATAGTTCTAGGACTGAAAAGTCCAGTTGACCAAGTACAGGTCTTAATATTACAAGTGTCCCCATTTCATAGATGTAGAACTAAGGGTCATAAGAGAACAAGATTTACCAAAAGGAAATCTATGTGCCCTGAGTACAAAAAGGGGAGGTAAATGCCAAAATGGGGGCCTGTTTTGAACCATGGTTAAGCTGCCAAGAATCAGCTAATTCCTGCTCTCTCGTACACCAGGAGGATGATGAAACTGCCTTTTATGTGCATGGAGATTACATCTCTTCCAGACATCATTTGACCCAAGCCTCACCTTAGCACCCCAGCATAGAAAAGAAAGGCCCTAGCAGTGCCTTTTACAGTTGGGAAAATAAACTCAAAGTTTAAGTCACTCAATTATGGCCACATAACTATCAAATGGTAAAGCCAGGGTCAAACTCAGCTCAGGCTCACAAAGGAAAAGTAGAACTACAATAACCACTGAAGTCTCTTTTTATTACCTATTGATAGGATTCAGTTTTTTTTATTTTTATTTTTTTATTTTTATTTTTTGAGAGAGAGAGCAAGCAAGCACAGGAGGAGCAGAGGGAAAGAAGAGAGAATCGTAAGCAGGCTCCATGCTCAGTGAGTATCCCAAAAGGAGGCTCAATCTCATAAACCTGAGATCATGACCTCAGCCAAAATCAAGAGTTGGGTGCTTAACTTACTGAGCCACTCTGGTCCCCTATGAGTCACCATTTTTAATTCAGACATGGACTCTGAGCTGGGAATTTATCTTGAAAGTCAGTAGGCAAACTTCCTTCAGTCCCCTGAGAAGTGGGGTAGAGGCAGAATTAGAGTAGAGACACACCCTATATCCAATGCCAACACAGCCAGAAGCACCAAATGGATCACCAATCATCAACAAATATATCATCACAGGTATAATTTTCAAAATGAAAAATTCTTGGTCTATAATTTGCCTAACACTATAACAAGGAATTTAAGGTTCTAGTATGTTACACCAAGACATAAGAATTGTGATAAATGCATCTGTCCTTGAGAAGATGGGCTATACTCAGGCTACTGAGGTCTAAGTTTTAAGATGGTCCCATATGAAAAGGATTTGGCTACATCACCAAATGCTCCCCTTCTAGAGATTGGAGTTTTTCTCTGCATTTCTACAGAATGACCCACATAACTTATTATCCATACTGGAACACGTGTAAGAATCAAGTTGGGGAGGGGGTTATTCATCATTATGCCATGACCATAGAGAAAAACTAGGACTGTCTTGGGCAAACCAAGATAGCTACCCTAGTTAGAGGAACAACCGGAAATCAAAATCATGCAGTCACATAGAGTTAATATCAAATGTTTGATATCTTGCTCAAAACATCTTCCCTCTGTACCAGTCTTTTTTGACCTCAATTTTTCATGTAATTCCTTGACAGAAATTGTTCAGGGGAAAGTGCAGATAAACATATATTCTGAGGGAAGGTTTTTACATGATTGCTAATTTAGTTAAAATGGCTTTTAAACATTGTCTTTGGATAATCTAAGTTGGCTACAGAACAACAGCACAGTAGGAGGCTAATGGAGATTTAGCAACCTGCGGCTAATTGTAATTTCTCTTGGTTTCCTTTCTAAATCATTTTCTTTTTTGTCTTTGAATCCCTGTCCTCGTTTATGTCAGGTTTGGCTCAATCACAGTTTCATCCCGCTTCCTCAGAGGCCAGGAAGGGTCCAGGTGGACAGCAGAAGACAAAGGTCTGGACACAGCTGGGACAGTGAAACCTGTCGTCATCTAGACCTACAAAGAGTACACAGATAGAGAATCCTACAAACAGTGTTTTCTGTGGCATGAACTTGGCATATTCATGCACAGTGCTGGGAAGTCATATCCATGCATAGTGCTGGCTTTCTAACAGCTTCCCCTCACTTCACATGGGTAACTTTTCAACCCACAGGTCTTTCTATCTCCAGAACCCCCTTCCACTGATGGACAGAATTCTATTTTCTTCTCCCTACAAACCTTACTTTGTGACAACTGGGTGGGAAAAATCTTATCAATGGACAAAAAAAACCCTACAGGAAATGAGCTTGGTAACAGGGTAGCCAGTTCCTTAAAGACTGAGTTCAATGATTCACCAGGTGCCAGGCATGTTCCCAGCACCAGGGGAGGAGGCCTCCTCCGGAGAGGGCCCCACTAGAAGCACAGTGACTTTTGCTGGTCAGAATTTGGATTTTCGGGGCGCCTGAGTGGCTCAGTTGGTTAAGCGACTGCCTTCGGCTCAGGTCATGATCCTGGAGACCCGGGTTCGAGTCCCACATCGGGCTCCCTGCTCGGCGGGAAGCCTGCTTCTCCCTCTTTCACTCCCCCTGCTTGTGTTCCCTCTCTGGCTATGTTTCTCTCTGTCAAATAAATAAAATCTTTAAAAAAAAAATAAAATAAAAAAAATAAAATAAAAAAAGAATTTGGATTTTCCTGAATTCTTTAGGTGTAGGGAGGAAAGGTTCATTAAAACAAGGATATATGAAAGCCATGATAAGATGCTTCTGAAATTGGTGCATGACCCCTAAGTTTGCCATAAGAAGTCAGTTAGTTAGAGGAACCCTAGAAATGGACATCTGGAGTAGGGCCATGGATGGTAAGTAAGGAGTCCAGGAAGCAGACAGGAAGACTGCAAAGAATGAAAAGCCAATGAGGGAAAGAGACTAGTGAGAATGTAAGAACCAATTTAGGAAAAGCCTATTCCATTTTGAAAAAGCATCAACAATTTTAGGAATGTTTGGTGGCAGGGGAGGAAGCAAGGCCAAAGAACCACACAGTTCAGTGGTCTTTACCCTATGCTGCCTAAAGTCCCTGAATCCCAACAGAGAAGCTTCTGGGTTCTCTCAGGTGTGGGTAAGGTTGAGTATTAAGACAAAGGGACTCTGATGTTTCAGCCCCACTTCACTCTAGACACATCTGAAATTCAGGTAAGACTGCATCTGAAGAGGAGACAATTGCTTAAAGATCTGGTGACCAAATATTCTAGTTAAATATCTGACAGATCTAAACCAGGTAATGAAAAGACTTGCCAAGGTCAAACACAAAAGTAGTAATACAACTAAAATAGCAATCAGCTCCCCTGGCTCTGGTCCAGTACTTTTCCCATTACACACAATTTGATGTGAGGAACTTCCCAGAATTAAATGAGAAAGTGAAAAAAGCCAAAACACTGAACCTCCGTTTCCCTCCATTTTTGACCCAGAGAACTCTGGTCTCAAGAATTACCTACACCTGGGGTGCCTGGGTGGCTCTCAGTTGTTGAGCGTCTGCCTTTGGCTCAGGTCATGATCCCAGAGTCCCGGAATTGAGTCTCGCCTTGGGCTCCCTGCTCAGCGGGCAGCCTGCTTCTCCCTCTCTCACTCCCCCTGCTTGTGTTCCTCTCTAGCTGTGTTTCTCTCTGTCAAATAAATAAATAACATCTTTAAAAAGAAGATTAAAAAAATTATCTACACCCACCCACACCCACACCCATCCCTCACCTAGGAGCCTGGGAAACCAGTCACACTAACTCTAGGCCAATACATGTGTCTGACAGGCAGTGTGGGCAAAGCATTATTTTGACTTGTTTAAATTAACATGAGATAGAGAAAATATTAATGGTTATTTACAAAACCTTACTACCTTCCCAGTCCTCCATAGACAGATATATCCACAGCAAAACCCTCAGCTTTTCTGGGTGGAATAATACTAAGAAATATCAATCGGTAAAGCTAGAAAAACAAAACAAAACAAAACAAAAACCCAAAAAACACAATTCTTAAATTGCTTAAAATCAGGAGTCTGCAAATTACAGCCCATGGACCAAATGTGGTCTACTTCCTGTTTTCGTAAATAAAGTTTTATTGGAACGCAGTCATGCCCATTCATTTCCTTAGTGCCTATGGCTGCTTCTACCATATAGCTATTCAACTTTGCCCTTATAACAAAGAACATAGAGCTCACATCACCTAAAATATTTGCTATCTGGCCCTTTTCCAAAAAAGTTTGATGATGCCTCCTCTAAATAAGGATCTGTAGAAATGAGAAGATCCCAGGAAAGGGAAGGAAACTGGAGGAACACAGCCTGAGAAGGGAGGCAGAAGACAGTAGAGAGTGAAATGGGAGAGGGGGAGCACCTGTTTGTTCCTGCTCTCTCTGACAAAATCTTTTTTAAAAACTTAGAAAATAAAAATTAAAAAGATCAGCATTATTTTTCAAAACTTGTGGACTGTATTTGTGACTTTTACTGATGATACCAATTTCTATGAAATTCACCACAGAAAATAGTGGGTGAAGGCAGGAACAACCTGAAGAGGGGGCAGTTATGTTTGGGGTTTAAAAAAATAAAAAATAAAACTTTGAACCAAGGCCTGATGGCAAATATTGGGAAATTCAGAATTCATCCCCCTTTCTCCTTCTCCAGGGCACTGCATCCCAGCCATGGGAGGACCACAGATGTGGGAGGAATCCACCATGAGCTCAGTGCGATGGCCACACTGAATAACATTTGGGCACTGAACAGGTCACTTCCTCTTCACTATCTCAACTGAGCTTTGAAGGCAACTCTAGCAGGACACACTGTTATTAGCCCCGTTTTACAAATAGGATATGGAGAAAGCAAATGAGAGCTCAGAGCATCAAGCAGAGATTTGAACGGGACTCTAGGAGACACTCCCAGGGCTTGCCTCCTCCATTTTCAGAGGGCTCCAGGCCACCACTTCACCCAGAGACATGCTAGCCACATGTCCACTCTGTGGTCACACAGCCACCACAGACTAGCTCTGAGGGGTCATGAAGGCCTTGCCAGGGATCCCAACCCTGTTTGTCACCATCTGAAGCTCATATCCCTTCCTCCCCAGTGTTCCCCCCTTTCCCAGGGAACCCCTCTGTTCCTTCACCACACCCATGCTTTCCTTCCAGCGGCTCCCTTCACCCCCATGCCCTCCACGGCACCTACTGCTGTACTCCCCAGGACACACCACCTCGAACAAAAACACGTGCAGTATAGCATAACCCCAACAGCCCCAAGCCAGTGAGAGAGCTTTGCTTGTTAAGGCACACAGGCCCAGTCCCCATAAAAGAAAGCATTCCCTACAGTCCTACGCAATTACAGGTCAATCCAACACACAGCTGGAGTTTCCTAGTGGCCACTCCGAAGAGGAAATCTGTGTCCACACAACTGAGGGGAAGTGGTCCCCATCCCCAACCTGGAAAGGCATTCTTCATTCTTCTTTTTTTTTTTTTTAAGATTTTACTTATTTATTTGACAGACAGAAATACAGCTAGAGAGGGAACACAGCAGGGGGAGTGAGCGAGGGGAAAGCAGGCTTCCCGCTGAGCAGGGAGCCCAATGTGGGGCTAGATCCCAGGTCTCCGGGATCATGACCTGAACTGAAGGCAGTCACTTAACCAACTGAGCCACCCAGGCGCCCCTGCATTCTTCATTCTAAAACAAAAAGGTTCTTGCTTCCAAGAGTCCTCCTTATGAAGATACTATGATACGCTATCAACATGCTCTTCAGCAACATTTTAGAGTAAATTCTTGATAATTCTCACCAGGCTCTCTCTTTTTTCTTCAACATTTAACAGTTATCTATTAAGTGCCTACTACAGGAGTCAAGCACTGTCCTAAACACAAAGGGCACGTTGACGAACAAGACTGGAATGGACCCTGGTCCCATGAGGTGGATGGTGGTCCAGTCAGATGACATTAAACCAAAGATCCAGTAACAGCATTTAAACTGGTAGGGGAGTGAGGGTGGGGGTGGAAACATCACTCTCCAGACATGCAGCTTTCAGAGATGTAAGCACATTGGATATGAGACACTAGAGAGAACTCCCTGGGCTAAGTCTGGCCAGCCTGTGGCCTCAGCATTCAGTATATACAAATACGTGTATACAACACACACACTCAGACATGCACACCAAAAACCTGACCTTCTCCTCACTGCCTCTCCCAAGCCCTCCTCGAACACTGACAAACCTGCCAGACCCTGAGGGATTCTAAGTGCTGTCTTAGATGGAGGCATGGATGGACCGTAGCCTTCAAGCAATTTCCTACCACACTGTAGTGTATTCTTCAACCTTGATCATGTTACATAAGGGACATTTTTTAGAGAAGTAAACCTGCTCCTTGGCCCTTGGATCAGGTGCCAAGGATCAGCAAATACCTAGTGGAGACTCTTTTCCCCCATTTGAGATTTCATAAAGCGGAAAAAAAAAGAAAGTAGGGGACCAGCCCTCAGTTATCTCACTGTAGCTCTAAGACTGACTTTCTTTAATTCCTAAAGAAAGCAATGAAATGCATTCTGGCAGGCAGAACCCAGAAATTCTACAAGTGCCTGCATCACCAAGGAATGGACATTATATCAAATGAACAATACCTTGAAGATTTCAGGCATCTCAGTTTGCCAACTGTAAATTGGATTCATAATGAATTCCATGAATTGGATTCATAACCTGGAAAAGCGGGGGAAATTTAAAAGCTGAGAACCTGTCTCTGAGAAGAGGAATAAAAGTTCCAAGTGACCTCAACGAAACAGACTTAGTTTTACAGTCAGCCAGACAATGTGAGAAGGAAAAGGAAACATGCCCGTGCACACGCACACATGCACATGCATGGCCTCACCCCCATTCCTTCTGTGCTTGCACAAGAAACCATGCAGGATCACCTTCCAGTGGGATGCTCCCACACCAGCCATGATTTCTCAGCTTCTACTTTTCCCACAACTCCAAGTACTTGCCGTGTCTGATTCTGTGCAGTACAACTTAATGTGGAGAGCAATTAGGATGTAACTTTCCCTTTTCACCATACCCAAGTAACATTTATTAGAGAAAAGAAAGGAGAGCTAGGAAAGCTTGCCATGGAGAATCCTGCTTTGGATCAGACCGGAGCCTAGCCCTCGAGCCCCATTCATGCAGAGCAGCCGCCAGACCATGGCAAAAGTCACAATTCTCCACAGATGCAAAGGGAGGAAAGCAAGGGAGAGAGCAAGGGACCAGTTATTAACAGGGTTTTAGCGACGTGCCCGATTCTTGGAATTTTTCATCTACTGCTAATAACAAATTACCTGTATTTTTTTAAATCTATTGTTAACAACAAATTACCCCCAAACTTTATCAGCTAGTCACATTGAGTTTTCAGTTTCCAAAGGTCAGGACACCAGACATGGCTCCACTGGGTGTCCGTGGCTCAGGACTGCAATCCAGATCAGGGCAGGCTCTGCAGCCAAGGCAAGGTTCAAAGCAGGGGTGGCGGTGGGGTGGGTCTAGTTCCAGTGTCACTATGGTGACTGTTGGCAGGCCTCCAGTCCTGGCTGGCTGGCTGCCGGCGACATCAGTTTCTTGCCACATGGGCCACTTCATAGGACAGCTCATCACGTGGCAGCTGGCTTCCCTCAGAGCCACCAAATCGCAGAGACTAAGGGGGTGCCCGAGACGGAAGCCATCGTCTTTTCATAACTTCATCCTGAAGTGACATCCCATCACCTTTGCCATATTTATTTGAAGCAAATAAACTCAGGAGGAGGGGATCACACCAGGGCACTAACAGCAGAAGGAGGGGGATTGTTGAGGCCACTTAGAGACTGCCAATCACATGGGGCCAGGCTCTTTACATCCGTTTACTGAAAACACAACTGTGCAAAGTATTCTTTCTCTACTTGTGCAGACCTTGCGAGAGAGGCCATGGATGTGCAGGTAAACTAAGGACAATCTTAGGCTTTGTGGTAGAGACAGGATCCAAAGTGAATGAATATACTTCCTGCAACATCACAGAATGGGAAGCAGGAAACTACAGAGGGGACATTCTTATCCCCTCTTCCTTGGTTTCTTCTTCATCTTGAGGAAACCAGTATTGGGAAAGGGCAAATTAACGCCTAGTATGGCACAACAGTTGCCCACACATTTGTTTATGTGTTCTACTTGCTGCGGAAGTTATTTTAAGATATTCTGCATGGAATGCTCATCACATCAACATTTAAAAGTTTTTTTTTAAGTTTTTAAAAGTGGATCCATTTAAAAGTGGGCCTGCTCTTATTCCAGCAACAGACAAATAGATGACGTTGGCTGGGATAGGACATGTCTTCATCCACCCAGCCTCCTTCTCACACTCGTAGAGCCCTGAGAAATGTACAAGTACCTCAGGAACTACAGTGAAACCTACTGATGCAGAGCCTTGAAGTCAGAAGGTCACCTCTTAGCAGCAGGGGATGTGCGGGGCAACTCCCTTGTCCTATCTGGGCCTTCCTTTCCTCACCCAATAGTGGGATAATGATAAGGCCTATTCCACAATGGGGGATAAAAATTCCAAAGAGAGTCATGGATGTGTGCTAGTTAATGCTACTTAACAAGTGCTAGTTTGTAATTTTAGACTATAGAATTAAGTACCAAGATATGACTGATGTAGCTGGAATTTTGTGGGGCAGATACTTGAGAGAAAGCCAAAAGCTCCAGGAATTTGCAGAGGAGTCCTCTTCAGTCTTTGGCTGAATACTAAGCTCTGAATGCACAGGACAAGACTTCTAGAGACTAGGCAATGAAGAGTCAGTGGGGAGACAATAATTTCTAAAGAACTGTGAGTTCAACTCCCAAAGCTCTTGCAGGGCCAAGAGACATTGTGTCCCAACTAATGAGGTTGCACAGACTTCGTTCAACACCATGAGTATTCCACACCTTAAAAATGGGCTAATCTAGTCCTAGTCTCCCCAAACAAAGCTTTTTAAAAAGCCTTTAATGAGTTAGGTAAGAGATCTGCAAGTAAATTAACTTTTTTTCTGGAAAAACAGAGAACACTGTAGACAAAGAAGACATCAAAATTTAGATATCCAAGAACTTCACATCCATCAAGTTCAACATACAATTAAAAAATAGATATCTAGGGCGCCTGGGTGGCTCAGTGGGTTAAAGCCTCTGCCTCTGGCTCAGGTCATGATCTCAGGGTCCTGGGATTGAGGCCCACGTTGAGCTCTCTGCTCGGCAGGGAGCCTGCTTCCTCCTCTCTCTCTGCCTGCCTCTCTGCCTACTTGTGATCTCCCTCTCTTTCAAATAAATAAATAAAATCTTTTAAAAAATAAAAAATAAAAATAAAAAAAATAGACATCTAGACACATGAAGGAGCAGAAAATGAGATGCATGGCAGGAGAAAAAAAAGTCAATAGAAAAAGACTCAGAAAAGACAGGAGAGAATTAGCAAAGTTTTTTAAATACTTCAAGTTCAAGGGCACCTGGGTGGCTCAGTTGGTTAAGCGACTGCCTTCAGCTCAGGTCATGATCCCGGAGACCCGGGATTGAGTCCCACATCAGACTCCCTCCTGGGCAGGAAACCTGCTTCTCCCTCTCTCACTCCCTCTGCTTGTGTTCCCTTTCTGGCTGTGTTTCTCTATGTCAAATAAATAAAATCTTTAAAAAAAAATACTTCAAGTTCAAGGACTCAAAGAAAACAAGAACACGGAGAGAACAAGTAGCAAATTTCAACTGATTAATGAATGCTATGAAAAACCCAACACGGCACATCTATTAGTATGGCTAAAATCCCAACCACAGACAACACCGAATGCTTAATGAAGGGCAACAGAAACTTTCATTCGTCACTTGTGGGAATGCAAAATGGTACAGTTGCTTTAGAAAACAGTTGGGTGTTTTCTGACAAAGCTAAACAGAGGCTCACCATAGGATCTGGAAATTGTTCCCCTTAGTATATACCCAAAGGAGCTGAAAACAGGACTAAACCAAAATGTGCATCTTAGTGTTTATGGCAGCTTTATTCATCATTTCCCAAACGTGGAAGCAACCAAGATGTCCTTCAATAGGTGACTGAATGAACTGTGGTCCATCTCTACAATAGAATTATCTTTCAGCAGTAAGAAGACATCAGCTACCAAGCCCCCCAAAGCAACGATTCCTCTATGTCTAAGTGAAAGAAGCCAGTCCAAAAAGGCTCAATACTGTATGACTCCAACCACATAAGAGTCTAGAAAAAAAACTATGGAAACAGTAAAAAGATCAATGGTTGTCAGGTGTTTGGAGGACAGGAGAAAGAGAAAGGATGAGTATGAGGGGCTCGGGGATTGTACAGTGCTGAAACTACGCTGTAGGATACTATGGAAGTAGATACATATCATTAGGCTTTTGTTAAAACCCACAGAACTGCACAAAAGGAACCCTAGTATAAAACGGGGACTTATTAAGGTATCAACACTGAGTCATCAGTTCTAACAAGTGCACCACACTAATGCAAGGTGTTCATAACCACGGGGGTGTGGAGGGGGTATAGGATTCTGTACTTTCTGTGTCTTTTTTCTGTTGAACTTCTCTAAAAACATATTTTTAATCAAAGAGATTTAATCAAATGGAAATTTTCAAACTAAAAAATATAGTCTGAAATTTTTAAAATTCACCAAAAATTCACCAAACAGGCTAAGCAACAAATTAGATCCTGTAGAAGCTGAGATAAACCTGCAGTTAAAGCTGTGCAAAGATTCTAACCTGGAACACAAAGGGATAGAAAGGCTAAAGCAAATGAATAGTCTCAACCATGAGACAATATCAAATAGTCTAACACAGTCTAATACACATGAAGTTAAGAGTTCCAAAAGGAGAAAAGAGAGACAGGGTATGGAAAAATACTTGGAGAAAAAAATCGGCTGGGAATTTGCCAAATTTGGTGATACACATTAACTCAGATTGCAGGAAGCAAATCAATGCCAATGATGATAAAGAAAAAACACACTATGATTTATGATAATTAAACTGTGATAAACCGAAGACAAAAATCTTCAAAGCAGCCAGAGAAAACAAATATAACACACAGGAGAAAAATATTAATAATTTCCCTCAACTTTTCACTGGAAATAATGCAAGCCAGAAAACAAAACATCTTTAAAGGGCCGAAAATAAAACATGTCCATCTATAACTCTATATTCAGAGAAAATTCCCTTGTAAATGAGGACAAAACAAAGAAATTTTAAGTTAGACAAAACTGAAAAAAATTCAAGCTAGAAAACCTGTACCACCAGAAAATGTTGAACGAAGTTATTCTTAAAGAAGGGAGTATGATAATAGACGGAAATTCCCATTTCACAGAGGATTGAAGAGTACCACAAATGGAAGAGATCTGAGTAAATAAAGATTTTCCTCTTGTTTCTTAGTTTTTAAAAGAGGACTCATTATTTAAATAAAAACAATAGTGTTTCTAACACATGGAAGTAAAATGTGGGACTACAATAGCATAAAGGCAGGGAGATATAGTCACACTATATATTATTATTCGGTTCTTACAAAATGTGAAGTAGTGAACTATTAAAGGTACATTCTTGGGACACCTGGGATGGCTCAGTCAGTTGAGTGTCTGCCTTTGGCTCAGGTCATGATCTCCAGGGGTCCTGGGATTGAGTTCCACATCAGCCTCCTTGCTCAGCAGAGAATCAGCTTCTCCCTCTCTCCCTGTCACTCCCCCATTTGTGTGCATACTCTCTCTCTCTCTTTCTCTCTCTCTCTCTCTCTCTCTCTGATAAATAAATAAATAAATCTTCAAAAAATAAATTCTTAAAAGAACATATATTATAAAACCAGAAGCCCACTATAGCTACCAAACCAATTGAGGAGATACAATGGATTATTGAAATATGGTCAATTAACCCAGAAGGAAGCAAGAAAATTAAAAATGAGAGAGACCTAAATCCCACCACATCAACAATTAAATGTAAATGAATACTCCACTTAAAAGACACCATTTGTTAGACTGGATGAAAAACAAACCCCAACTTTTATTGTGTGCACAGGTATACAAATAGAAGTAAAAAGATAAATAAAGATATACCTTGAAAACACTAATTATCAGAATGTGGGAGGAGCGATGTTATTACCAGACAATGTAGAACTCAAGACAAGTATTACCAAATATACCATTTCGTGACAAAAGTGTCAGTTCATCAAGAGTACATAATAATCCTACCTCATACAGCTGAAGCAAAAACTGACAGAGTAGGAGAAATGATAACTATTAAAATCTGCAATCCTAATTGTAAATTTATTTCAGTTCTTGACAAGCCAAGCACCTCAGTTAATTTAGGCTGCTGTAACAGAGCGCCATAAACTTGGAGACTTATAAACAACAGAAATGTATTTCTCATAGTTTGAGGCTAGGAAGCCAAGATAAAGGCATGTGAACACTCAGTGTACGGTTCACAGAGATCAGTGCTTTTGCTGTATCCCCACATTGCAAAAGGGGTACAGAGCTCTCTCAGACTTTTTCTTAAGGGTACTAATCTGTCACAAGGTCTCTATCGTGCTCAGGATCTAATTACCTCCCCAAGGCTCCACCTCCTAATCTCATCACACTCAGGGTTAAGATTTCAACATACAGACAGATGGGGAAGGAGAGGACACAAACATTTAGTCTATAGCAGTAAGTAATCAAAACAAACAAACAAACAAAAAAAAACCAAGAAAAATACGAAGTGTGAACACTAGAATCAACTCATCTAATAGTCTATTGGAGTACACATGGAATATTCACCAAGATATCGTGAGCCATAAAACAAACCTCAAGTTTAAAAGGATTTGAATCTCTGAACTGAACTAGTAATGAGTAATGAGATTTCAGGAAAATCCATTAATAGGGGAAATTAACCAATATGCTTCTAAATAACCCATAAATCAAGAAATTACAAAGGGAATTAGAAAATATTTTAAACTGGAAAAAATAAAAACAGAACACACAAAGATTTGTGGATATAGCTAAAGCAGTGCTCAGAAGCAAGTTTACAGCTCTAAAGGTTTATATTAAAAGAGAAAAGTATAATTAAGCTTCAACTTAAAATTATAAGTTAATAAATTAGGGACACCTGGTTACACTTAGTTAAATGTTCCACTACTGGTTTCAGTGGAGGTCATGATTTCAGGGTCATGAGATCCAGGCCTGATCGCACATGCTTGAGATTCTCCCTGCCACACAGTGCCTCCCACCCTGCCTCCCCTTGACCAAAATAAATAAATAAAACTTTTTTTTAAGTGAAGAAATAAAAAGTATTCAGAAGAAATAAAGGGAAAACAATGAAAGGGGAAACAATCAAAAATCATGAAAAGAAAAGTGACAAAGGTATTTCTTTGAAAAGTTTAATATAATGGATAAAAACCCCAATTAAACTGAACAAGAGAATGAAACACAAGTAATCATTATCAAGAAGGAAAGAGGACATATTTCTACAGATCCTATATATGTTAAAATAATGACAAAACACAATATTGATTCAAGAAGTCAAAAATCTGAGTAGCCATACATCTATAAAATGAAGTTACTTGGAAATTAAGTATCTTTGCACAAAGAAAACGCCAGGTCTCAGCGATTTTCCTGATGAATTTTAGCAGATATTTACAGAAGATGTAATACTAATCCTCACAAAAACTTTCATAAAACTGGAGAATGGGAATAGAATTCGAGCCTCATTGGGTGAAGCTACCATAAGTCTGAGATCACAACCAGATAAAAACATCACAAGAAGACTTGAGACCAGTATACTTCAAGAACGCACCATCTAAGAATAGTCCTCAAGAAAAGTCCTTAGCATAATAGAAGCAAATCAAACCCAACACTATCTTACAAAGCATAGTACAACATGACCATGCAGGATTTATCACAGGAAGGCAAAGTTTGGCTAACATCTAAAGATCAATAAAATCTGTCACATTAGTGGGGGGGGGGCGGGAGAACTACAGTAATCTCAACAGGTACAGGAAAAAAAGCTTTTGACAATTCATGATTAGTTGGGGGGGACCCTCACAAACTACAAAGAGAAGAAATCTCCCTAAACACAATAAATATTACAATAAATATTATCTAGGAGAAGCTTACAACTAAAATGATACATATGTTTTCCACTCAGATCAGGAAGAAGGCTGGGATGTCCACCCCTACCACATCCATTCACCACTGTTCTAAAGACTCTAGTCAGCATAGTAAGAAAAAGAAATGAAAGGCACATAGGATGGACCTAAAGAAGTAAAGCTTCCTTTATTTGCAGACAACATAATAATGTACATAGAAAATCCTAAATAACCTAAAAGTAAAGAAAAGCTATAGCTAATAAGTGAATTTATCAATGTAACAGGATAATGAGACCTAACAACAAAAGCTACAACTATAGAATGTTTAGGGGGAAAAAAATAAAGTATCTTTCTGAACTTGGGCTATATATAATTTCTTCAATAGGATACAGAAAACAGCAACCATAAAAAAAAGTTGAAAAGCAGAACTTTACCAAAAATATATATTTCTGGGGGTGCCTGGATAGCTCAGTGGAAGTCCGACTCTTGATTTCAACTCAGGTCATGATCTCAGGGTTGTGGAATCAAGCCTAGAGTCGGGCTCCATGCTTAGCCTGGAGTCTGCTTGTCTCTCTCCCTCTGCTCATCTCCTACTTGTGCTTTCTCTCTCTCTCACTCACACACTCGCAAATACATAAATAAGTAAATAAAATAAATAAAATCTCTTTTAAAAAAAGGATTTCTGCTTATCAAAAGACTTAAGAAAATGAATAAGCAAGCCACAAACCAGAAAAAATATTCACAAAAAATATCTGACCAAGGACATGTATCTCATATACATTTCTATCTATATCGACATACACTATTAATACCTAACATATATAAATATATCTAAATATATTTAGATCTAAATATATTTATATATGTACAACTTCTATAACAATAAACAATCCAATAAATGGTAAAAAGATTTGAATACACATTTCACCAAAGACAGATGCATATGAAAATTCACTTAACATCCTTAGTCACCAGAGAAAAAGCACATTAAATCTGCAATGAGATACCACAACATGCCCATAAAATGACTAAAATGAACTCCCAAATTTTTTGAACACATGGACACTCAGAACTCCTATACACTGCTTGTTGGATTGTTAAATATTACACCAGTCTAGAAAGAGTTCTGGCAGTTCACTCAAGAGTACATTTAGTCGAGAACCAGGAATGCCCACTAGAGCTATTTACCCAAGAAAGATGAAAGCACGTATCCAAAAGAAGTTTTTTTACACACATATTCATAGCAATTTCATTCCTAACAGCCAAAAACAGCAGCCCAGGTGTCCACCAAGATGTAGAAAGAAGGGCTCCTCAGTGGCTCAGGCAGTTGAGCATCAGACTCTTGATTTAGGCACAGGCCATGATCCCAGGGTCATGAGATGAACCCCTCCCCGGGCTCCACACCCACCAGGGAGTCTGCTAGAGATGCTCACCCTTTGCCTCTCCATATACAGCTCTCACACTCTTTAAATAAATATATCTTTAAAAAAGGGGGGGGGCACCTGGGTGGCACAGTTGGTTGAGCGTCTGACCCTTGGTTTTAGCTCAGGTCGTGATTTCAGGGTCCTGAGATCGAGCTGCACACTGGGCTTTGTGCTTAGCATGCAGTCTATTTGAGATTCTCTCTCCCACTCTCTTTGCCCCTCCCACTTGTTCTCTCTCTCTAAATAAATAAATCTTTAGAAAAAAAAAAGAGAGAGTTAAAAGGATGAACTGACGGTAGTGTGTTCATACAATGGAATAATGTTCCACAATAAGAATGAACAAACCACAGATAGATCAAAGAATTATGATGAGAGAAAAACCATTCACACAAGAGCACAAACTGCTTGGTTCCATTTACAGGAGGTTCTAGAACAGGCCAAACTAATCTTGGGGGCAGAAATCAGGATGACAGTTCTTCTTGGGGGGAGGGCAGGCAAAATGACTAGGAAGGGGCAAAATGACGCCTCCTAGGGTTACTGAAATATCTTGAGAAGAACATTTACATTATAGGTCTGTCAAAATTCATTGAACTATATCCTCAAGGTCTGTGCATTCCACTGTTTTTAAAGCTCCATTTGAGAAAATCCTGGGTTTTATTTGTAGCCATTGGTACAATAATTTTGAAATGGAAATGCACAGAATGAAGAAAAGTCCAACAATCATGAAAAAGAGTAAGATAGTAAGGATTTACTCCACCAACTTTCAAGCTGCCTATAAAGCTATGATAATCAACACACTCATATTGGTCATGCAAGATGTACATACATCAATGGAACATAAGTGTCCAAAAAATCCATGCATATATAACCAATTGAATTTTGGTCAAAGAACCTAAGCAATTCAATAGGGGAAAGGATAGTTGGTTCAATAAGCTGTACTGAATAAAGAGCTCTTTACAAGGGAAGCAATGAACTTCAGCTCATGCCTCACACCTTACACAAAAATCAAGTCAACGTGGATCATAGAGATCAACATAGAAGCTTGTAACAATAAAGCTGTCATAAGAAACCACAGGACAGTAGATTTGCAACCTTGAAAAAGACAGATTTCATAAATAGAAATGAGCCTGCACTCATCAAAAGGAAGAAATTTTCTATATTAGACTGTCAAAATTAAGAAAAAAACAATTTCTAAAAAGACATCATTAAGAAAAAGAGTAAATCAGACTCATACTAGGAGAAAATATTAACAAAACAGAATGCAATCCTTTGGATCCAAAAATACAACAAGAACTCAAACCTCCATCATAAAGACAGAACCCCATTTCTAAAATGAGTAAAAAGACTGGAACAGACAGTTCACAAAAGAATAGGTGTGACTGTAAACACATGGAAAAAGGGATCAGTCAACAGGGGAATGCAAATTAAAACCAACACAAGATATGATTACATCACACACCATAACTGATCTGCCTATAGTTAAGCTGACATCTGAAAGACTCATAACACTAAGGGTACTTGGGTGGCTCAGTCGGTTAAGCACCCAACTCTTGATTTGGGCTTAGGTCATGATCTCCAAGTCGTGAGACCCAGCCCCGCCTCAGGCTCCACGCTCAGTGAAGAGTCTGCTGGATATTCTCTCTCTCCCTCTGCCTCTGCCCTTCGCACGTCACCCCCCCCCAATAAATAAATACATACATATATACATACATACATAAATAATTTTTTGCCTTAAAAGGGTTAAAAAAAAGAAAGACAACACTAAATGCTGGTAAAGATACGGAGCAATGGAAACTCTCACACATTAATATCAGGAGTGTTAAATGGTCACCAGATACCTAAAATGGCAGTTGTGAGGTTAAGTAGGACATCTGACCCTAGGTGAGCCCAATGATGTGGACATTTCCCAGAACTCAAAGCTGGAAAGCACCCAACGAGCCCTGGCCGTTTACAAAGCTATAATAAATCACCCCATTGTGCTATTGTGCATAATAAGCTACTCCTGCTTCTGTAAAAGAGTAAGCTTACTGCTGTCGCTTTGCTACTGGATAGAGACATGCTCACCTGGACATGTTCTGTTCCTTGGGAGACATACCCACCAGGATATGTTTTCTTTCGAGACATATCCACCAAGATATGTTTTGTTTCTTTGGAAACATACCCACCAGGGTTTGTTTCATTTCTTTGGAAACATGTCCACCAGGGCAGGTCTCGTCTCTTTAAAAACCCAGACCACCCTAGGGTCAGGGCCCTCGCAGAGCCCGGACTCAAGCGAGTGGTAGCTGGCCAGCTATAATAAACCTCTCATTGTTTAACCCTTAATGGTGTCAGTGGTGATCCACTGAGCATGCCCTATAACAGGAGCACAAAAACGGTAATGGCCACGTTGGAAATCTGTCTAGCAGTTTGCCATAAACAGTCACCTACCCTATGATCCAGAAATTCCACTTCTACACATTTACCCAAAAGAAATCAACACCTGTGTACTTGTGAGACTTATACAAGAATATTCCTATCCCATCTTCTCAGTGGTGACAGTGGTGGTTTCATCTGGCCCCCCTTTCCCCCTTCCTAGGGAGCTTATGAATGATCGATACAGAACCACAAAAGGAGAACAGCCTTAAATGTGATTCATAGTACCCCAAACTGGAAATGACCCCAATGTCCTTCAACAAGTGAATGGATAAACAATTAAGTTCTAATCATCCAACAGAATGTTACTCAGCCAAAAAAATTTAAAAAGAGGACCAAATTATTGACACACACAGTAACACAGATGAGCCTCAAAGACATTCTGCTCTAACAAAGCCAGATACGAAAGAATACATCCTGCATAATTCGATTTATATGGAGCTGTAGAACAGGCAAAATTAACCTCTGTGGAAAGAAATCAGAGCAGTGTTTTCCGGAGGGCCAGGGGGAGGAGGAGCTGGAAAGAGCAGGAGGAACGTCTTTGGGGTGATGGAAAGGTTCCGTGTCTTGACAGAAATGTGGGTTACGGGCCTTATGCATTTGCAAAAACTCATTAAGCTCTACTCCTAAGATTTGTGCATTTCACCGTATATTAATTATATGTCAATTAAAAAGATAAGGAGCTAACACTTTCCTAAAGGAGGAGAGGAAATAGAAAAAAGTCCAAAAGAAGAGCCTGAGAAAAGATGGGGGGTGCATTTAGGCAATGATTAATAACGGGTGGGCATCATGGAAAGGCACCAAATCACAGTGAAATATTTGTTTTCTGGACAAATTTGTTTTGCTAATGATTCATTTTTCAGTGTTATTTATGATTACTTCAAGTAATTCCTTCTCCTTTTCAAGCATGCTCACGTGGAGAAACATGCTAATTTTGTAGTAAATTTACTACGCTCTTCCTAAGTGGGTACAACTGGTTGGTTGGTCACTCCATAAGGCCCTAATCCATCTCGCCCACCTACCAAGAAGGCACAGTCACCTACCTGAGGCGCAGGGAGCTGGTAATCGACACAACAGAATGCGGAGTCAACAGATGTAACAGGAAGCAATACAATCACCCTCCCACTGGCCCGGAGTCCTTAGGTTCTCTACCTCAAAAACTGTGTCTTTTGTATACCTTGGACTCTAGTTTTCCTAAAACCATTTTCTGAGGCAAATTATAAAATTTAGCAAATTATTTGGTAGATGGCAAACTTAAACTAACCACAGAACACGCTTTCAAAAAATTAACCAAGATGTTAGTCCGATTGCAGGGAGTAAACCACTTTTCTCAGCGGTGAGAGCAGAGGCTTCACCTTTCTCCCATCCCCCAACCTTGGGGGCTTCAAAATTATCAAAGAAGGATCACCAAAGGAGCATTTGCTCAAGCAGTCAAGCCACTGATGAGACAAGCCATTTTCACATAGTATTTTGGGGAAAACTTACCCTAGAGAGGCCCAAATCCACAGTGGAGAAAGTGACTGGTCTCTAAGATGTTCCATTTGTGGGGCCTAAATCCCCACCCCTTCACCTCGATCTCTTACTCAGAAAAAAGCCAGTGGATTGGATGCCACTGTTGGTTAGAAGTGCCTGGGTCTGGAGTAGCCAGCAGGAGCATTAAGGACTTAGGGGGAGAATTAAATGAGCATTAAAGCCTAGGTATTCTCATACCAACTGCAAAAGGTTGGCCCTGAGAGTCTACCTTCAAATACTCCCAGCTGTTCAGGAGCTGAGGCAAGTTAAACAGAGCAGGTGAGTCAGTCCTAAATCCTTCCCATACCCATGCAGCTGAAGCACCCAACACAGGGCAAGGAGGCAGCTGCGGCATTACCTAGGAGCTTGAGAGAAATAGAGACTCTTGGGTCCTACCCTGGACCTACTGAAATAGAGCCTGCCTCTCTACAGTATCCCTAGGTGACTCATTTGCACATGGAAATTTGAGAAATACTAACAGGAACTTTTTTTTTTTTTTTAACAAACACGTTATATAGATCCATTATATGTCAGGAACCATTCTACATGTCTTGCAAATCTTAACAGATTTAATCCACATAGCAACATTCTGATTGCAGGTACTGCTGTCATCTCTGTTTCAGGGAACAGATTCATGGGGCTGAGGGAAGTTAAGTGACTTGCCCAAGGTCACCCAGGTAGTAAGAGGCAGAGGCGGAATTTAAACCCCAGAAGCCTGCCTGCAGTATCCACACTCCTAACCACTCCATTACGTGATGGAAATGCCTTCAGGGAGAAATAAAGGGCATTTTTACATTTTTCTCAGACCAATTTATATGTCCAGCCAAATAATTCTGCTGTGATTTAATAATGGACTTTAACAACACACTGGTTTTTTTTCATCCTCAAGGCTGCCAGATTGAGGCACACTTATTTTTAGTGGTTCTCCCAGAAAGAATCTAAGCATATTGCTCCTATATTCTGTAAAATGGCCCTGCTTGCCTAATTTTCCCATTGAGGGTTGGAGAACTTGGACACCTATTCCGCTGGCCTTACTCTTCTTGAATCACCATCTTTACAAACCTGGAGAAATTCCTTTAACTAATAACATAATGACAGGAAATGGCTTTATCCACAACATGGAAAGCATTCAAATAGTTTCATCTATGATTTATGTAAACAGATATGCATCAGTCAGACTACAAATAGGAGCCGCCATCACTTGCGTACATTTTTTATATTAATTCAAATTCCTCCCCCAGCAAAGCACTGGTAGAATCCTCAGGCGCGTGCAGCTCAGGGAAATGATCCTGAAACAAAGTCAAGATTGTCCATATCACATACGAGGCTGTAAAAGACCAATTACTTCCTGGAAAAAGCTCTTTCTGTTCATCCAGTATTGGAAGTTGTTGAACTTTTTAGCGTAAGACCTGCAAAATGTACCCAATGTCTTCCTGGATTTGAATGTTATGTCTGTGGCCCTCTGTTGTGGTGGGTCTCAAGTGCAGACCTTAAGAGGCCATGCTGACTCTTGGCACCATGAACACAGCTCTTGGGATGTGCACTACATGAAAAGCTCTCCCTTCCATGGGAAAGCCATTGATGGCAGACTCCCTTTCTATGTCACCATATGCAAGGCCCCCTGGGGATTGCTGTTAGCACTGCACATTCCATACGTTGGGGCAAAAGGCTCACATGGTATTTTTGACTCACAAGATGATTCCCTCGGGGAACTATATGCTCTCAAACAAAGTTAGGACTGCAATCCGTGGCTTTACTCTTCACCCTTTCATCCTCAAATTGGTATTTATAGTGATGGCTCCTAAAATTCTCTGAAACCTGCTTTCAGAGAGGCAGGCCAATGTAAGGCAGTGATGGAAAATTTTGGTCTGCCTCTTAGAAGGGCTTGGAGCACTCTTTACAAATACCACTGTCTAGGCCCCTCACTCCTGAGATGCCGGTTTAACTGGCCAGGGGTGAATGAAGGCTGAACTTTGAATGTCTTTAACACCCACAGTCACTGTCAGGATAACATGTGCTGCCCATGGTGAGACACCAGACACGGCAATCGGCACCACTATTCACTTGACAAATGCCAACTGTCCTCTGCCACCCATGCCCTCCCCATTTCTGCTGAGGCAAAGAGAATGCCTAAAAAACGGTTCTATTTCAGGCTGCCGGGCAGCAGAGATCACTGGAGAAACTCATTAGAGGAGAAATGAGAGTCCCACATAGGGGACCGTGATACAAACAGATTTTGTTTTAATGCAGGGCAAGAGGTCAGGAGAATGAAGAAAAAGTCAAATTTAGTAAAATCTGATCACCTAGAAATTTTTAAAAAGGGTCACTGCCCACACTGGTGCTGCTGCATAGAATACTTTCCAGAAAAAAAACTGAGGGTAGAGGAGGTGAACAATGGGCTCCATTTAGGGGCTAATCTCTATTGAAATAGAAAGGTCAAGGCGGAGGTTCGGGCAAGCATGAGCAACTAATGCAAGTTAGAGAATCTTCTTGGGAGGGAACAAACCACAGTTCCTCTCGGGTCTTAGCCAATGTCCTGTCTTCTTTCTCCACCTCTTAAGAAAGAAGAAAAAAATAAAGCAAAACAAACAAAACAAAATGATCATAAACTAACATGTGACAAGCAACTTTAAACACTTCCAACAGCAAATATAATTAAGTAGATATTCATTTGTCCAACCTGTATTCACTGAGTACCCACTATGTGCCAATCCCTGTGCTAAGGATACCCAGATTTCACAAGTTATACACTGGAGCTAAGTAAAACATTTAGGAACATAAGGAACATAAGGAACAAGAGTAGATCACAGAGCTGGCATGTGATCTGAGGTCTGACCCAAAATACATTTAGTGATGAGAAGGTCCTCACTCATAGCTGGGGCCTTTAAAAGATGTGAAATCCTTGGTTTCTGGCTCTTATGTCTGATACTCCTTTCCTCTGTACCAACCCATCAAGTTTTCTCCTGTCTTACTTCATACTGTGTTTCAAAGATCACCTAGTAAATCTTTGAGAGGCCTTTCCTGACCAACGTGAGTTTACTACTCGTAGACCTCTAGCCGCTCATGAAGATCTCTGCCAGAGCAAAATTACATTGCATTATAATTATTTACTTGTCTGTCTTCTCCACTAGACCATGAGATTGTCAAAGACAGGGGTTACTCGTGATTCATATTTGTATTCACAAGACCTGGCATAATGCTTAATGAAGGACAGGGAAGGAAGGAAGGAAGGAAGGAAGGAAGGAAGGAAGGAAGGAAGGAAGGAAGGAAAGAAGGATTTCAGTTAAGTCTTCCTAAGAGAGGTGAGAAATTGAGCTGGATATGAGATTGGAATCAACATGGGAGTGCTGAATGCTTTGTCCCCTTGCTGAGGAATCAGTTCAAAGAAAGTCACAAGGAAAGGGGTGTGTGTGGGGGGGGGTGTGGAGTGTGGGGCTGTGTGTGCTGCGACATAGCGTGGTGGGAAGTTTTATGGCCGACAAGAGGAATTAAGAGCATAGGTCTAAGGATGTCTTACAAGGCAGACAAGCAGTCAGCCACTGGATGGGGATCTCCCAAGCACCTACGAGGAGCAAGGTGATCTACTGAGCAAAGAGAATGAGACCAGAGCAGGTCCTACTGTCATGGAGCCCACAGTCCCACAGACTACATCCTTTCTGAGAGACCAAAAGGAATCAGTTAGGGTCCTCACCCAGGGAGTGATGAAATTAAGGGGAGTCTGAGAGCCATTTATCTTACTCAGTGCAAAGGATGATCTGGAATAAGGGAGAGGAGGAAGAAGGGGAGGGAAGGAGGAAAAGGGAAAAAAAAATGTAAGAAAATGATGAGACCCACCAATCAGGCCAGCTATGTGAGGGCAGTCATGCTCTACGGGGCTCAGCCCTGGATCTGTCCGGTCACCAGCATACCCGCAGCACACAGAACAGCTCTGGGGCTTGAAAGATGCTCAAGAATATTCAGGGGATAGATGGAATGGGATAGAATGGGATGGGGTGGAGTGGAAGGGATGGAGTACGGTGGTACATGGTGGAGAGGGGTAAAATTTTACTGAATTGAAGTAATTCAAAGGAGGGCAAGGGCAAAGACCTGAACTGAGCGCCAAGGTCCCCAGTGTCCAGTCCTTCCTCACTCTGCATTAATGAGCCAACTGATGAAACACTTTCAGAGGCTTCTCTGTCCTTTGTTTCCTTATCTATTGCAAAGGGGAGGATTGCAATTTGGACACTAATTTCCCATAGAATTTGAAGAATTTAAATAGTCAGATTAAGGGCTGCATGGTCACCCAATTTTGGGCAAGGCAGGTCTTTTGACCATAGGACATCTGCATCTTGAACATGCCTTTGAGGACTGGGAAGTTCCTGCAGAGAAAGAGTAAGGTAGTGTACTGCTGTAGTTCCCAAATGTATTTGACTACAAAACCCCAACCCTCACATCTTCGATCATAGAGAAACTCTCCAGCACTAATAGTCCATGATGTCATCCAAGTTCATGGTGACAGAGATGGTCATGTGGATTCGGGCATCAGTGACTAGGGTTTAGCTGGTGCAAAGAGTCTGGGTAGGGGAAAAGGAGGATCATTTTTGTGAGATGGGACAAAGGGTGTTGCAGGGAATCCTGAAGGTCCAATAAAGAAGTCTAGGCTTGCTATGCAATATGGGACATAGAAGCTTACTCAAGAAAAGCAAACCCTCCTCTGGGTGAGACATTGATATTCTAGCGTGGTTTTTAATTTCCCATCCCCGGGATTAGATATGTCAGGGAGGAATCCTCTGGCCGCCTTCTCCCAGAGCTTTTATTTTGTTACCAATTTCCCTACATTGTGTGCTTTCTTTGAGAATCATAACCGTGTGAATATTTGACAATTGAATGGTACAAACATCTTGAAATATACAGTTTTCCCCAGAGCTGCATTTCATACTATAATCCGAGGTGATCTCAGTTGCCAGAAACACTCATGCTGTTAATGGATTTGGAGGGAAGATGCTGGTAATGAGATTTTCAAATGTGAATTGTTTTGCTTTCAAATGCAGGGTGAAATCCAACAAAATATTACCTTAGACACTCTGGTGTAGTAAGTCCAGCTGATCAAATGAATGTTTGGTGTGTGCTTCATGTGGGCCTTTTTCTGTTTCAAACAAAAGCTAGAAGGGGATTGGTCTTATTTCTGGTGGGATGGGCTCTTGAGCCAGAGAAGAGTAACTCATCTGTATTCTGGGCACATGCTTGGCCTCTTCACGTCTGTAATGTTCAGAAGCTGATTTCATTCATTCATTCATTCATTCATTCACTCATTCATTCATTCATTCATTCATTCATAAAAATATTTATCAAGAGCCTACTATGCACCAGGCACTGCTTTGTGCACTGAATAGTACAGCAATGAACAAAACAGTGAGGTCTCTGTCATCACAGAACCTATGACCTGGTGGGACATGTATACACAGTAAACAAATAAACACAAATGCTTAAATGTCAGGTGGCAATAACAGCCTTGAAGAAAATTAAAGGAAGGTAATGGTTAGAGAGTAAATGTATAGGTTCTATTTTAATTAGGGTATCAGGGTGGGCCTCTCTGAGGAGGTGACCTTTGAGATGAGAGTTGGAAAAAGAAAAGAAACTGGAAGCCAGTGATTGAATGATAGAGCCAGGCTTGGACTCTAGCTTTATCTGATTCCAGGTCCAATGCCCCTTCCATAGCATCACCGGGGCTCATAAGGAACCAGACAGAACTATCAGGGCAAGGCTGGAAGCTGGTGATGATGCCAGCTCTAGAGAAAATAGCCATCAGGTCTGAAGGAAGGGACACCTTAATATGAAGGAAGGAAACTCAGGCAGGGCCACGCAGTTCTGCGGGACCCCATCAACCTGGCCTACCTGCCCCTCCCACCTCAGGCTCCACAGGTCAGAGCTGGGCTCTTCTCTGCCCCAGAGCCAGCCAGTCCCTCCACCTGCCTTCTCCAGCTCCACAAATGGCACCCAACACCTGCTCAGTTACCCAATTGTGACTTGCCATGTCCCCCTTGGTTCCCAGTTTTTTATTGGTTGTACTCTCGGGACCTCCTTGAGAGCACACATAAGTGTGAACAGCTTGACTGGCAAGGAAGTCTTCCCCCAGGGCTGAGAGACTTCCTTGATAAGCAGTAAGTCCATTCTCTGGGAGTTGGGGTAGAGGAATTGATTGCCAATGAGCAAAGAATTTCATGAGTAGGGAGACTTCTCACATCCACACAAACACTACCCTTCCCACGCCAAGATGCAATAACAGAGGCCCTTCCGGAAGGACCATGTCTAGATCAGTTTTTCAAGTGTGTATGGCGATGATCTCACTGGCTGGATTTCCTCCCCACAGTAGAGGGGCTTCTGCTTCTAAGTACTTTGAAATTATGTGAGTTTTGATGCCTTTCACTCCAACCCTGAACAACCAAAGAGACAGGAGTAGGAGAATTCACCACTCTCTCCCCAACTTTAAGCATATCTGGAACAATATAAATGCTCCAATGTATAATGGATGAGAAGAATGAATGACCTTGATTATCCAAACTAAGAGTCTATAGCAAAGGCTTGTGATGTGTTGGACCCCATCCTCTCAGCTCCCTGGTTCAGCACAGTGGTAGTGGGCGGTTCCCTAGAGGGACTAGGGTCCCACATCAGGTGTGCCCCACCCCCAAGGCCACACAGCTGTGCTACAGGCAATGAGAAGTGAATGGGAGTCAGTGCCCCAGGGACACATGTCAACTACTGGGAGATGGGAGTTGATGAATAAATTCTCAGCCTCCTCATCCTCTGTGGGGTAATCCTCTCTCTCTGAGAGAGAGAGAGAGAGAGAGAGAGAGAGAAAGAGAGAGAAAGAACACTCATGGGAGGGGCAGAGAGGCAGGCTACAAGCCCAACTTGAGCCCAGCTGGAGCTCTATCTCATGACTGAGTTGGACACTTAGACCACTAAGCCCACTAGGCACCCAAATAATTTTAAAGTGCTTTCTACAGGGCTCTTTATAAGATCCCCAGTGGGTCAGGGCCCAGCACACTGATCACTACCCTGCTCATTAATGCCCCCTTCACTGGCTTGCCTCCCACCCCATCTGGCTTTCTCTGCTCGCTCACCAGGCTCCCTAGAATCGCCTCCCACATAAACTACCTGCACCCACGTTCTCGTCTCCACCTCTGATATGGGGGAAACCTCAAGGGTCCAGTGGGGGCTCTACTTGGAGGGCCTATTCGGCCCCCTAGTGCTCATAGTTTGCTTTGAGTTTTCTGACAGTTGGCCCAATGGCTACAAATTCCCAACCAGGCAGTGGTCCCCAAACAATGCCCCTGAAGGCTGGTCCTCCACATCACAATGGTGGCCATCATTTCTGACATGTTTTTTCTGAGATGGAAAGAACTGAAAGGACTTAACATTGGATACAAATGGCATGGGGAATTCTTCCCTCAGCCCCCAAAGCTGGGGGCATTTAGAAGCCATATCAAAATACTTATTGAACCTCAGGGAGCACAATCCTCTTGAAATTATCACAATCTCTTTTAAAGGGGCCAGCGGAATGGAATCCAGAAGGGCGCCGCTCACAGAGGTGGCCATTTGAGACCTGCTAGCTACTGTTTCCTGAAATACTCCTCCACCCCGCTGCCACGTGGCCGGGCCAACCCGGGGTTCACTGAGGTGATGGGATGCAGAGATTGGCTAGATGAAGCCCTCCTCTGGAGAGAAAGGAAACCTAGCCGAGAACCCTTTCATTCTGCTTTCTGCAAGACTCTGCCTTTCATCTTGCTGAGTGGTGAGTCCGAAGAAACAGAAAGGGCTCTTTTGAAGTGTCACGTCTGAAACAGGCGCTGGGTGTTAACGGAGCAAATGCCTCTTGGAAAGGAGTTGCAAATGCAGCCAGAGGGAGCAGCGCAATGCTCTGCCTTTTGGGTGGGCTAGGTGCCCAGCATGCTGGAGCCCATGGAAAGAGAGGTCTGGCTGGTGTAGCTGACAGTACGGGTGCCACCCCAGAGCCCCTCAACCTACCCTGGAGGTCACCTGCTGACCGACATGCCCATACACACCAACATCTTCCTGCCTCTCCGCGGGAAGCTTTCCATGGGCTGCAGGAGAGTACTGGGCCCCTGTAAAAGGCCACAGGACAGAGGAGTTCCAGCCTCCAGAAAGACCCTCCATCAGTGGGGCACAGGAGTTGGTGCACAAATGCCTCGGCTTCCCTGCCTCTTGCTGGGCAGTCCAGGGTGTGTCCCACATGCTCTCTGTGGGGTCCCCACTGAGAAGAACACCAGCGGGCCCCCAATAGTCAGGCACTTGCTAACACCCTGTCAGCTGTGCCCTCCTCTCTCTCTCTCCTCCCCCTCCTCTCACATGGCTTCTCGGGGATCATATTTCAGATGAACCTCATGTACCCAGTCCTGGTCTTAGGATCTGCTTTTTGGAAGAATGAAGCTAAGACAGTGGGGACATTGGCCCCTTTGTAAGGAGGCCACCGGCAACCCGAGGTGTTCACATGGTCTTGTTTCTGGCACATGTCAGGATTGAAAAACAGCCAATTCCAGGGATGTGGAACAGAGATAAAAAGGCTTTAGGGGAAAGAGTTCAGTGGCCCCTGGGGAAAGGGCCTTGCCAATATAAGCCCATCGATAAAGTCCAGTTGCACAAAAGCTCTCCAAGAGAAACATGCATTTGAGAACCCTCTGTTCCTCCGGTATGGCCTCCTTAACACAGTTCAACTAAGTGGCTTCAGCAACAGAAATTCATGTTCTCACAGTCCTGAAGACACCAAGTCTGAGATCAAAGTGTTGGTAGAGATGATTTCTTCTGAGGCCTCTCTCTGTGTCTTCACATGGTTTTCCTCTTTTTATGTCCCTGTTCCAACCCCTCTTCTTATAAGGACACCTATCATATCGAACAAGGGCCCACCCATGTGACTTTGTTTTACCTCCATTACCTCTTCAATGGCCCTATCTCAAATACAGCACACTCCGAGGTCCTGGGGGCTAAGACTTCAACATAGGAATTGTGTATAGGCGGGGACACAAGGCAACCCATAACAGACCCCAAGAGATGCCCACCTCCAAGCTGAACAGAGAAGGCCTCTAATTCCACCATCTGCCAAGTTTCCAGATGTGGCAGTTCTTGGTTAGGGAGCAAAGTGATGGAAGATAATGAAGCCTAAAATGAGCCTGTCAGAAATGAGGAGGAGGCAGGAGAAGAGGGCGTGAAGCCTAAGCCACAGCAACTATTTGACCCACCCGTGAGTCTGGTCCTATTTCTATGGAAATGAGCTCATTATGGTTACATCTTTTCCAGCTCCTGGTTGATTCATGAAGTGGTTTCAAATGTTGATAATCACTTCATGAATCACTGACAAACACGGAAGCCAACTATCTAGCACTTGTGCTTGGCCTCTCCTGATGAGTCTTTCTGCCATGATGTGGGGTGTCCCCCTTTCAGCAAACAGGTGTGCAGACGAGGAAAGTCCTTGTTCATGGGCCAAAGTCTCCTGCCTCAGTAACTCCATGCTGGCTGTTCTGTCCAGCATTGAATCTCCTCCAAACATTTAATGATCATTCATGATTTAACTGTGGAAGATCACCTTGAAGCCCTCATGACTTTGGGCATTAAGTGACCAGTCATCAAGTCCTAATGGTGCTGCTCCTGAGGAAAGGAAGATGGCACCTCTCAAGGCTGTCATGGCATCCGTGTCTCTGCCCAACAGAGAACCTGCTTCAGCCCAGACTATAAACAAGACATGGCCATTCTCTCAGGCCAGTCCAGTCCTCAGAGAAAACAAAAATGAAAGGATCATATTGGACAGAGATGCACAAAGCTGCCATAGCGCACTTGGACGATAGAGAGAAACACATAAAAGGAGCCTCCACTGCTAAAGCCTGCTTGAGTACTTGAGACACAGAAACCAGCAACTCGGAAGCAGAGGTCCCTTAAAACCAGAGGCAGACAGATGTTCCTCCCAGATACCTCTGCCCAGCTCCCTGTCTCCCTTCATTCACCCCACCTCACTCACCTGGCCACACAGAAGAGCTCCCATGGGCACCTCTGTTGGCCTTCCCTTCTGTATTGTCCTCCTTGGCACTTATCACCACCCATGGTCTTATCCATCCACCTACTGGCTTCCTGTCTCTCCCCAAAGTGTAAATAAATGCTGCAAGGCAGAGATCTCTATCTGCTTTGTTCTCTGCTGTAGCCTCACAGCCTAAAACAGTGTTTGGCAAACAGGGTAGATGCTTAATAGATATTTGCAGAATAAATAAGTGATTTACGTATGCCATGAACTGTCTTAACATAAAGAAGATAATCTGTGGAACCTGAAAGAAGAGGAATGTCGTCTGAGTGATCACTTCTCTCTCTACCCCAGGTATAAATTTATGGGTCTCCTGAATCCTTGGTGAGGAGGAATGGGTTCTTCACAGTCAAGTTTGTAGCCAGTTCTCATGCCTGTGTAGACTTGGGCACCCTCAACATACCATGTCAAAGCCTTCACTAAGTCTGAAGAAAAGATCTCTCTCCTGATGCTCTAACAGAACCATGCCATGTTTGGGTCTCTCAGAACCCTGAGAGATTCCTGGAGGCCAGACCCAGCCACCCAGTCAGGGATGGGTCTCTCTTCTCACAAAGCTGCCTTTGTAAGGTTTATTTGTGTTTGGCCATGCTATGGTTGAATGTCTACATGCCATCTAAAATCAAACACTAGATCAGGTGGAAGAGCCCTTCCAGATTATCTCCTTCCCCTTCGTTGGCAATGGAGCTCCGAAAACTCACAGAGAAGAGGTATTTAACCCATAGTCACACAGCAGACTGCAATAGAGTCAGGACAGAAACCAAAGCCTTCTCTTTCCCACTGGAGTGTGTTTTTTCCATACTAAGCTTTCATCTGTATTTCAAAGTTGAAGACCAACTCTGAGGAAGGAACTGACCATCCCACCTGGTTATATGTAGACCAGAAAAAATCAGGTGGGTTAGGTCAAGGATTTCTGGGGTACCTTAAAGCCCAGTATCTTGACCATAGAAGGTGCCTTAGCATCTGTCTCACCTGAGTGCCCTAGTTTCAGTGGGCAACCTGGAATTCAGAAAGTCACACTTTCTGAATAAGCTGGAAGAGTTAGGGCTAGACCCCCAGCCCCAGCCCTCAGTTTAGGCTCTTCTTTACTACATCCTGCTAACCTGATCACCAAGCATAGATGTGGGAAAGAGCCTTAAGTGTTGTTTTGCCCAAATGACTGTTTTCCTGCGAAGGGAAGGCCAAAGGTCCAAGTAAGCATCAGAGTCCAGGGTCTAGGTCTAGACGTCTTTCCCTGCAGCTTCTTTTCTATGCCCTCCTTTTCCCTGCTCCTCTTTTTATAGGACCTCCTCAAAAGAAAACAGGTATTCCCCCCAATCACCCCCACTCCCCACCCCAGGACATCAGCATCCCAGGAATGGGATGTTCTCCCAATTCTGCCCCCTAGCGACAGAATCCAGTAGACCCGCCCATTTCACCATTTTCATTCCAGGAGCAGGTACCCTGCAAGAATGGAGCCAAACACAGCTTGGTTCTGTTATAAATATGCTGTGTGGAGGGTCTGCTGACAGTCATGTGCCAGGCACAGAGGAGGGGCTGCAGATAAAGCTCCAGATGGCAGCACTCACACCTCAGCAGAAGGACTGGGAATTAAAGCACTCCTCTAATTTGCTTCCAAATGTAACTCCAGTTGAGAAAAGTGCCACAGAGGAGACCAACTGAGCCCATGCAGGGGTCTAAGGTCATGAGGATAACATCCAGTAACACCCAAGGAAGTAACACCCAAGCTCATGCCTGAAGAAGAGGTGCCTCCCAGGCGAAAAAGATGAAAGGAAGTATGGAAGCTTCCAAGGACGGGACCAGCTGTCTCATTCCTGGGCTGTAGGTTTAGGAGGCCACCTTTCCCATGAGGACTCAGCAATCACATGGTTCCGGTGTCAAAAGTTTCTGTCTACCTGACATGTGGCCTAGCAACATACCATCTCCCAACCCTAAAGGTAGACATGTTTTGCTGAAAGAGCTCTGCCTCTTAACTAGACTAATAGGTTCTGGCAATAACTGAGGGTGATTCTGGATGGTTTAGGGTCTCAGGCTCCTCCTTCCCAGTGTAGAGGCAAACAGGACCATCCTCAGAAGGAATGAGTGGTGCCTCATACTATAGTTTCAGGTCTAAGGAGGCTTTCTGATGTCCATGTGCCTTGGAGTCAGGAGGAAGTGCTCTGGTCCCAGCTCTGCCCCATATTAACAAGGTGACCTCGGGCAAGTCACTTTACCACTCTGGGCACACAACTTCTTCTCAATGTCCTTGAAAGGTCCAAAGAAGACCAGATCTCTGAATTATCATAATGGGCATCTATGTCCATTTGGGTTTTGTTTTTTTTTTAATCTGCCTTCAACAAAGCTCTCTCCAACTTTGATCCCACTAGTAGAGTGTCATCTCTTTAAATAACTCCATTCCTATAAAAATTAGAACAAAGAAGAGTCTCTTAAAGCAGGGGGCTTTTGAACCAGGCCTTGATGGATGGGTGGGAATGTTCCAAGTAGACGAGGAGGGGAGGAATTCCAGGATGATAGATTCCCTTACACAAAAGTGTACAGATCTGAGAAGAGAAAACCCTCACAGGAGCTGAAGAGAAGGAAGCAGAGGTGGAGTAGCATGGCTGGGGATGAGAAAAGTGTCTGCGGAACAGCTGCAGAAAACCTCGAGTGCCCCCACACCAAGATGGCTTCCCTGAAGGGGTGGGGAAGAATGAGAGGTGCTCCAAACAGGAAAGGATGAGGTCAAATGAATTCCTTTGAAAGGCCATTCACCACGGGCAGCAGCTGGGAAGATGGGAGTCCTGGAAAGGGAACAGGAGGTACAGCCACCACGTAAGAGATTTTGGCAGAAGTCCAGCTGGTACATGAAGAGCCTAGGGCTTTGGGCTGAAGGACAGGGGATGGTGACAAAAGCTGGACTGGCCATGGTCAGGGGTCATGGCTGAGGCGGTGGGTGGTGTCAGGAGGACAGCTCTGGCGCTCCACCAGGCCGCCTCTCCCTCTGCACATCCCTCTGGCATGACCTCAGAGGAGACGTCCGGAGTAGAAGACCATATTCCACTTCCCCACCTAGCAGGAGACACCCCTCAAGCAGCACCCTCTTCTCCTCCCGCTTCCTGGTGCCTGATAGCTGCTCTTCCCTAGCTTTGCTGTCTTCCTGTCCCTGTCACATCCCAAGAATCTCTTCTTTGTTGTTTCAGAATATCCTCCATCAGAGCCCCAACCGAGCACGCTCACCTCCGGGCAGCCTCCACTGGCCCAGCAGCCTCTCAGCCTCCTCCACAGCCCTCCTGAAAGCACGGTCCTGCATTCCTTACAGCTTCCTCATCCACAGAATACTTAGCTCAGGCTGGTTTTCGGCTTCAAGTAAGTGTCTGAAACTCCTCCTTTAAAAATAGCCTCCCTCACTGCAATAGTATCCAGGTAGTATTTTCAGCCACTGCCTCTGTATACCAGGGGCTGTCCCAGACAAAGTCAGGTGTGTGTGTGTGTGGGTGTGTGGCCCACACCCCCGGCCAGCACCAGCGTGCCTCAGATGGGAACTATCTAAACTGTAATCAGTTTACTGGGTTTGGGGGCCCAAATTTCCTCTGCAAAGCATCAGCCTGAGAGGCTTTGCCTGCCCCTCCTCTAGGAATGCAGCTGTGCTTTGACCAACGCCTGATGTTATTTCCCAGAATCCCAAAGGGCCCAAGAGAGCATTGGTTCTAAACCAACACTCACCATCGCAGGACAAAACCAAATGTTAGCTTTATTTTAAATCACTAGAAGGTGACCAATGTGTTTTAGCAAGATAGAAGAGATGCTTTCAACAAATAATTATTGCAAGCCTACTAGGTTCCAGCTGAGAAAGATAACCATTGGCTGTCCTCATGTGGCACACGTATGGGGGGAGGGGCGGGGCTGGAAGAAAGATTGAAAATAAACTGCCCACCCTTGCAGTACAATACCATGCATATGTGAAAGGCACTCAACTGAGCTGTGGGGTTTTTGCCTACCAATGTGGGTTTTATTTTTAATTTTTAAATGGTAAAAATCTAATGCTATTGAAGGCATGGTAAATTTTGCACATTTGTTATAAGAGCAGTATGAAAATGCACTCAAAGAATCAGGACGGTGTACATGTTATTCTCTCTTCCTCTGACAATTACTCTCCTAGAAATTCATCCAAAGTCGTGAGTCAAAGGAGCAAAGATGCTTAAGCATATTCAGTATATCATTTTCTAATAGAATTGGTCCAGGTAACTGAAATACATCAGCCCAACGATATAATACTTAGTTATTTAAAATAATTATAGAGACAAGTAATTTGAACTCTATTTGGGATCTAATTTCAGGTAAAAGAAAGAACATCCAATGTTATGTTCAGTCACTGCCTATGGTCTCTTCACTCATCTTCTAGTGGGTTATGCTCAGAACATCCATAGTCTGGAAGGTCTTCCTCTCCCTGCTCCCATTCAACTCTCAGAACAACCCTGTGAGGTTGATATTATGGTTCCCATCTTATAGATGCAGTAACTGAGGCCTGGGGACATGGAATGACATGTACCTAACGTATACTCAAGGAACAGGTGCTCTGACTCAGGTCTCCTAACTCCCAACCCAGTGCTCTTTCCTTCCATGGACTGACCAGGTGCAGTGACCAGAAAGAAGTGCCAGGGCCCTGGGTGGGAGGGAAGATGCTTGGGCCACCTGTCTGCTGCTGAAGCAGGCCATGAAGAAGGCCACAATGCCTCACAGTAAAAAAAAAAGTCCATTTCCATTCCGTGACATCGCAGCCAGCTAGTGGAGATGAAAAGGGTGCCTTTATTCCAGCCAAACCACAGCACCTAAAGGCAAGCTTACTGACAGGGAAAAACATGCGACTAATGTGCTGATCTATGCAACCACATAACTGCACTAAGCACTGGGAAGTGGGGACAGAGGGACAGCACTAACCACCTTCACTGCCCCATTTTGAGGAACCCCCAAATGCAGGCATTCACTTGTCCCCTCATGCACTGCATCCATTCAATCAGTGACGGACAGTTAAGGTGTTTCCACAGCTTGGCTGTTGTGAATAATGCTGCAAAGAGCAGAGGAGTACAACCATGCCTTTGAGATCCTGACTTCAATTCTTTTAGTAAAATATTCAGAAGTGAGATTGCTAGATCATACGGTATTTCTATTTCTATTTTTTGAGGCACCTCCATACTGTTGTTTCCCGTAGTGTCTGCACTTTTTTATACTCAGACCAACAGCATTCAAGCGTTCCAATTTCCAACCACATATAATGGAATATTATTCAGCCTTGAAAACAAAGGAAATCCAACCCTATGTACAATAGACATGAGTCTTGAGGACACTGTGCTAAGTGAAATAGGCCAGTCACGGATGGGCAAATATTGCATGACTCCTCTTATAGGAGGCATCTAACGTGGTCAAACTCATAGAAGCAGAGAGTAAAATGGTGGTTTCCAGGAGCAAGGGGTCGAGAAGGTGAAGAGTTGCTATTCAACAAGTATAAGGTTTTGGTTAAGCAAGGCGAATAAGTTCTAGAGATCTGCTATACCACATTGTACCTATAGGTAACACTGTATCATAGACTTAAAAATGAATTAAGAGGATAAGTCTCATGCTAAATATTCTTATCTCACACACACACACACACACACACACACACACACACACACACACACGAGCTTGTAGGTACAAGTTAGACTCCTGAGCTTACCTCTGGTTTCCCCTTCATTTACTGCTGTGACCTTGGATAAGTCTGTCGACCTTTCTGTGTCTCTGTCTCCTCATCTGTAAAAGAAGTATAATGCCTCATAGATTTATAATGAAGCTCAGTTTTTCTGATATTATCAGAAAAACTCCTGAAATATACCACGCAGTCATTGTCCTAAGTGCTTTATATATACTTCTCAATTTATACTCAAGATTCCCTGTGAAGAAAGAGCTAGGATTTCCATTTCACAAGTAAGAAAACTGAGGCTTTGGGAGTTTAGGTTATTCACAGAAGGGACCGGTGAATGGCCCAGACAATAAGCCCTGCCAAAGTGTAGAGGAGGAAGAAATGCTGCTGGCTGGTATATTCTTGGAAGGCTTCCTGGAGGAGATGGCATGGCATCTGGGCTTTAAAGACTAGGGAAAACATGGACCCAATTTTCAGAGTTCCTAATGGAGGGGATAAAGGCATGGTGTTGAGAGGATCTTTGGGTGCTCAAGAATAAAGAGATCAATTGCAAAGGTGCTGTCTGTGCTGGGCCTCAAATGCCTGGCCAAGGGGTCTGAAGACACTTCCTTGGCAGTGGTGAGTTAGGAAGGCTGTGGAGCAGGACTGGAAGCAGACATTCATCTGTTTACTTGATCAACAAAGCTGCATCAGGAACCCATGCCCAGTGCAGTTTTCACCCTGACTGTTGCCACCTACCCTTCTCGGAACAGGCTCTAAGTCAGGCTGGGAAAGCAGAAACAAAGGAGCCACATTTCCAGTGGTCAAGGATGGCCTGCTGTAGCCCCATGCCTTTGAATCACCTGGGGAGCTTCTTTCAAGCAGCTTCTGATTCAGTAAGTCTGGGGTGGGACCTAAAAGTCTGAATTTCTAGCAAGCTCCCAAGTGACATGGATCCATGGACCACACTTTCAGTCATGAGGGTTTAATATGATTGTATTCTTTCTGATTGAATAACTGTAATCGCAGCAAGTAGCAAATGCCTGGTCCAGAGTGTATGCTTCATAAAACATTTGTTGAATCAGAAAAGTTTAATCACTTTCTCTCCTGCTATCACTGAGTCTGATGCAGGAGACTTGCATACACCTGACAGGCCATTTCTTCCCCACAAGACAACTTCCTATAATTTAAGAAGTAGAATTCAGCCTCCCTATCACCTCCCTTTCTCTGAATGGCTTTCAACCCTCAGGTCCTTTTCTTTTTATTACACAAATGATGTATGATCACCAAAAACAAATAGGGGGGAAAGGATAAGCAAAAAGAACAAGAAGAAACTGCAGTCTGATCCATATCCTTTCAGACTCTATGTGCGTGTTACAGAATAAAAACATACTCCACGTTCTGATGCTATCTTCATGTCCTTAAATTATGAAGAGTATTTTCACATGTCAAAAACATCCTTTTAATGGTTTTATAATGTTTTGTTATTTAAAAGTTTCACAGAGTACACATTTCACTGACATATAAAATAGTGACCTTAAAAAAAATTAAGGTCCACGCTAAACAATATATGGACAAAATGTTGCATCTGCTTTAAAATGGTTTAGTGAATGAGGAAGGAGACAAGAGACAGAGCAGAACAGCCCATGTGTCGGTCCTGGTTGAACTGCATGCTGGGTATTTGTGGGGTGTTATTACATGACTCTCACATTTGCATATGCTGATAACTTCTCTTAATAAAAGCTAAAAAGAAAAAGCAAGATCCAAATGAGACCCAGGAAGAGGATTCTGAGACCAGGATAGAGGTGGCAAGGGCTGGAAGTCTGTTTTCCACCCCAAAGAAAAAACGGTGTTTCATTTAAGACCATTCAGCCTATCACTTCAAAATTCCAAGGTCCTTGAGCTACTAAATTGCCCTGAATAATCTGCCTGTATTATTTCCTATCCTGTCAGAATGGATTTGCTTTTTAAAAGCACGTTCAATGTTATGACTAAATTGGCACTAACTGAGACATGCAGAGACGTGGAAGCATGCTCTGGCCTCAGTGGGGCTGACACCGGGCCTTGCCCATGCAGAGCTCTGCAGACAGATGGGGTCCTAGAGAGCAAGTGGCACAGCTCTGCGCTCTCCGCAGCTTGTGTGCACCTTGGCCAGGTCAGTTCTCCTCACTGAGCCTCAGCCTCCTACTCTGTAAGAGCAAAGTATTCAAACCAAACAAACTTTACAACTTCTCTCTGCTCAAAAATAACCAGGTGCTACCCTGGGAACCCCTGTCACCACTCTGTTTTGTAATATGCAAATAAGCTCTGAATTTGGTAATTGGACAGAGCTGACAGGAGCAATTTAATAAACTTTGATAACGTTGCACAAAGTAATTGTTCAATTATTTCAAACGGTTCAGTTCAGAAAATACAACAAGGGTGGGGGTGGTCCTTAGAAATTACTTTTGCTTATTAATCATCTCATCCAGTTGAAGTCAAATAAGTATGAAGACTGCATGGGGATGTTTTTGTTTTAATTCTGATTAACTGTACTTTCATCTGAACATTTTTAGGCTGTGCTTTGGTCTTCCTCATATGGATGTTGACTGAGTTCTGTTATCAGGATTTTAATTAACACCAGGTAGAGAAAGGGAAGCCGGATGACATGCTATTACTTCTGTTTGATTTAAAGTCAACGCTGGGGACTCTTCTTCGAGGAGCTGTTGAAATTGTCTTATCTCATGCATTCCAAGGATGGCTGTTTCATGTAAATGTCATCTCTACTGTCCAAAATGTTACAACACACGCCAGCACAAAAGAACTACTGTCTTGTTCTAAGAGACACAAGGGAGCCAGCAAGCTTTTGATCAAAGGCACGATGCAAACATCAAAGTAATACCTTTTCTGTTAAATTCAGGAATCAAGGCTCCGAATAAAGGAATGGAGACTCGGATTTTATGATAGCCTAGCCTGCTAGGCTGGAAAGTGCCTGAGTTTCCAGGGTTTACTCCACCTGCAGAAAACTGGCTGGAAAGGCGCACTTGGCGATACAGGCACGTCTATGGCACCCTGTCATCAACACATGTGTGTCTCGATGTGCTCACCTGCTCCTGCAGAGCACAGGCTGCTCTCCTGCAGCTGGAAAACAGAGGCAGCTGCTGAGGGCCTTTGGGGCAGGACAAAGCTCAGGTCGAATTCATACTTGCCCTCCCACCCCAGACCACCATTTCTTCACATTTTTTCACTATGAAATGGAAAGAATATCTGATGCACAATGCATATAGACACACACACACACACACACACACACACACACAGATGCATTGCAGTATGTTCATACAGTGGAATATTTCACAACAATAAGAAAGGAACTACTGCTAAACACAGCAAAGAAAATGTCAAAAACATTATGTTGCAAGAAAGAAGCCAGACACTGAAAGGTATACATTGTATCACTGCGTTTATATGAAGTCCTAGGACAGGAGGTCAAATGCTACAATCTTAGAAGTCAGAATAATGGCCACCTCAGCAGGGGACAGTGTTGGGCAAGAAAGGGCACAGGAGAGCCTGCTGAGGGGATGGGGATGTCCTATATATCTTGTTTAGGGTGCTGGTTATATGGACATGTACATATGAAAAGAGTCACCAAAATATACTCCATGAAATGTATATCACATGTAAAAGACTGCAGCAAAATATCACAATATCTAATTACAGAATCGTGGTGAGGAGAAGAAAAGAGTCCATGAAAAGTCCGCACAGTGCTGGCTGAACCATCATGATTGCTCATGTTCTCATCATTAGCATTAGCATTCCAGCGAAGCTGCATCTGACCCAGAAACTGGGGTCAAAGTTCAGCACATAAGGCCCAAAAAAAATCTATTAAAATCGTCCCCTGAGAATGCTGTAAATTGTCCATAAACTCAGTTTGCCTCATTTGGTACAAACAGCCTTGCTCAGTCAAAGACGTTTCTGTGTATAATGGATTCAGTAATGGGAGGATATAACAAAGAGGACTGGATGTGAGCAGCACAGCTCTGTAGACAGCAGGGCTGGACCTGTAAGAGACGCACAGGTACCAAGACCGATGGGTGCCTAGCATCCTCACCACCTCTAGCTTGTGCCTAGAAATGGGCTCACTGAGAACGGCAGGCATAATCACCAGACCAGGCAAATTGCTAATCGCCCGTCTCTGCTTCTCTGTCTCTGTCTCCCTCTATCTCAGTCTCTATGTCTCTTTCTCTTACTCACTGAATTTGCGTCAGTTAAGCAAGCTTGCATGCAACTTCGCTGTACTGCACCGCCAGGACTGAGAGACTGAAAGCTCTGTCAAGCTCAAGGGGTCTCACCAGTTCCCAAGGAGGATGAGATACAAAGTCAGCATCATAGGCACGGTGTGTATTATGTTACTGGAAAGTGTAATAGTCATGAAGGTAACTATTCAGTAAATCCAACGTGCTTTATCTTGGGTTGACCTTCTCAATGAATCCTTTCCCCAGCTTTACGAAATCTTGGATTCCCGCTTATAACAGATGCCTAGATCTGAGAAATTGCTCTGATAATTGCATCTTAGAGTCCGGGGCTCGCAGCAAACAGCCCCGGTCAACAGCCGCCTACCCCTTGCCCTTGAGCACAGCCTACACAACGGAGCCCAAAGGGAGCTGCAGAGAAAATGTGTTATTACCAGAGAAGTCTGGCTTTGGAGTGTGCCCAGCGTGGGCTGCCCTGCGAATAGGATCTGAGTAGGGGGCAGGACCTGTTGCCAGAAGCACTTATACTTTGTAAAGCTGGTGGGCTCTGACTCTTCTCTTCAGCTGTGCCTGACATCCCATTAACCCACTTGGAGAGCCTCGAGGGAGGTCTGGGCAGGTGTTAAATTACCTTTCGTCACCCCATAGGTGTGTGAGATGTACTGCAAAAGCACATGTCATATCTCCCGAGGCAGGAGGCTCGGCCAGGGATTTTCTTGGAGCACGGGGATCTGGAAACCATATCACTTCTAACCTAGAAATGACATGGATCAAGGGCCCAGGCTTCTAAGCGTGGAGAATGATAAAAATATTCTCTGACAGTATATCCATGTGAGACAGAGGACAGTGAGCTGAGCTTGGGAGCTGGGGGAATGAGGGCCTTCTGTCCTCTTGCTGCACAGCCTCTTATGCACACGGTCACATGCCCAGGGCTGGCAGGGGACTGGGAGGGTCAGAAAACAATATGATTATAAAAAATAATCTAAAATAAATCACACTTACTCTCTGGGTATTTAAGGCCTAGGTGAAAAGAAGGAAAGTGTGAACATGAGAAAGTAAAGTTCAAGGCCATCTAATTATATTCCACAACCCCACACTGGGTGTCTATCATGGTCCAGGCACAGAGGCCCCCCTAGAGAATCAGAATGAGTCTGACACAAGGACACCTGCAGGGAGCCAAGGGAGCCACATCCCCACAGAAGACCTGGACGATTAAACAAATCCCAATGCAGAGTAACAGGGAGTAAGAGAGGGGTATTGAGAGCCTGCGGAAGCATGGAGACATGAGCTATAATTTATGTCTGGCTGTGTCTAGGAAGCATTTGGATTCCACCCTGTTGAATAAGTAACGCATAGCCAGGGAGGCAAAGTGATACAGGGCATCCCAGACACAGGGAACCGCATAAGTGACGGCAGACCAGCCACGGGGAAAGGCTGGTGTGGGAGGCCAGGAGTCAGAGGGGAAGGAGGAAAGATGAGATGAGAGTTCAGCCCAGCATCAGCATGAGGTATGGGTGGGAGGGTGGGATGCAGGAAGGCTCATTTGCCACCAAGCGGGGAGGTGGGAAAGCCAGGGTGAGGGCAGCACAGCTGGGGAGGAAGAACAGGGTTCAGCGGAGCTTCTTGGCACAGCTGAGTGGAAGAATCCTCAAAGTGAGTCCATGATGGAACACCAGTTCCCTGCACACCTCTTGGCACCGACTTCCCAGGAACCTCAAGGAAAGTGTAAAGCCCTTTCCCTGTATCCCTGAAAGTTCTCTGCTTCCTTCCCTCCCAGAGTCACAAATGGAAGACAAATGACCTCTCCTCACACACTTTCTGATTTTCCTGTGTACTTTTCCAACCAGAGAAAATGTTCCTCATTGATGGCCCTGCTTTGTTCTTAAAAGAATCAGGTCACCTTTTTCTTCAAAATCTTCAGAACAATTACAAATACATGAAAAGATACGGCTTTCCAACATGGGATAAAAAAAGAAGCGGAAGACATGGTTCTTGTCCTTGAGAAATGAACAAGGCCGGCTCCTGCTGATCCTGTTGAGAGGAGCAAAGCCTCTGGATTGCACCAACAAGGGCTGAAGCAAATCCAGGGTCTTCCCTGTCTTCCTCAGGTGACTGGGGCTTAGGAGTAATTTTCAAAATCATCAGTCTCTAACCCAATAGAATTGATTACTAAAAGTAGTTTCCCTTTCTGCTTACCTCATCTCATGACATTCATCCCTCACCACAGAAAATGAAATGTCACTTGCATGGCTCCCCAGTGTCTCCCTCTGTTAATCAGAATAGCCAAATTAGCCAGAATGTGTCTTGTCCTCTTCCCGAGGGGCCTCACTTGGGGTTCCCCCAGAAGCACACCCAGAGGCAAAGACTCAAGTTCCAGAGATGTCATTTATGTATCGTGTGATAAACAAGGACATGGAAACCTGGGGCCGGTAAGTGACTCCACAAAGGTTTTAACCAGCAGAATGGCTAATAGGCCTGTGGGGTTTATTTTATTTTATCTTGTTTTATTTTATTTTAGAAAGAGCATGAGCAGCAGGAGAAGTGGGGAGAAAAGGAACAAGCAGACATGGAGTACAGAGCCCAACTTGGGGCTTGGTCTTATGACCCTGAGATCGTGACCAAAGCTGAAATCAAGAATCGGATGCTCAACCAACTGAGCCACCCAGGGGCCCCTAACAGTCCTGTTTTTTATAGAAAAGTTCAATTGGATAGGATACCATAAAATATGTTTCCCACAGGAGGAATCTTCCCAGGTAACACATACATACACCCCCCAATGTGAAAAAGAAGTAAACTGTCTCTCAGCTGCAAGGTCCACAAACCTAAAATAATGACAATTGTCAGAGTAGCAAGCCCCTCAGGGACCCTGAGATGGAGCAGAGAGGGGACTATTCACTCCAGTTCTTGACAGAGTCTGGCATTCCTGGAATGGCTCAGAATCCAACCAGAGGTCAAGCTTACAAATTCCTGTTTCCTTACAGCCCCTTCTACCAATCACTGCACACCTACCACATGCAGGACACTTCAGGTGTTTGCTGCCCAGCCCTCAGAGAAACCCCGGAAAGAAGAAAATACAGTCTGCATTTTGCAAACTATGACTCAGCAGCTACCTGTGGAGCCATGATGAGAACCCAGACCCACGGGAGCCTGACAATCCCCTGTCAACCATACATCTTATTCCTCATTAAGAAGGAGCTGTTCTGGTGTTTGCACTGAGAGAAACATGTATGCGCCATCTCCTTTGTGCAGGCCTCTAAAACGCACATTCCTTCTAGAGCTTAGCAGTGAGCAAATTATAAATAAACTGTAAAACTCCCAGTATTCCAGTGGGACCAGAACTGAATTTAGCTAGGTCCAGATGGCCACTGAGCATTAAAGTAGACATTGCACAGGCTAGCCTTACTGTTAATGTGTCTGTCCTTCCCACTATGTGACCATCATACGAGAGTATTTTAAATTCGGTAAATACGGATGTCAATCACTCCCTTTAGGGAGTCCTGTTTGATATCACTCCTTCTAATAGATGAGCCACCAAGTGGATCTGATTTGCCTACAGCCTCATGTTGAGTCAGTGACAGAGCCCAAAATGTCCATTAGGCCTGCTGACTCCCAGTCCAGTGCTCTTTCTGAGACCAGGGGATGGGCTACCTTGTGGAGCTTTCCACAGCTGCCTCATCATATCTACTTCCAGATGTGCTCTGGCCCATCCTTCAGACTCACCTTCCCTCTCTCTGTCTGACCCACAGATACCCTTTCTTCTCCTGGCCTCCCAGGCAGCCCCTGCCCTGGCTGTCCCTTGATTTGGCTCATGAGTGGGGCTCATCCTATGCAGTGATGACCAGCATAACCGGTGCCCATCAAGCACATACAGGGCCTAGACCCTCTGAGCAGCCTGGCCCACAGTCTCACTTTGGGGAACAAACAAGTCCCACACCTGTGAGAGAGACTGATGAAAGGCAATATAATCATAAGAAGCCACTTGGGAGACATGTCACTTTCTAGAACTTTGTATGACAATTTTGGAATACGCACAGCCCATTCGAACAAAAGCAGGTCTGTGATGGGCAGGTTCCCTGCCCTCTGGAACAAGAGATGACTCAACCTTAAAAGAGATTCTCTTAAAATAAGAAGAAATCTTATGGGGCACCTGTGTGGCTCAGTCAGTGAAGTGCCTGACTCTTGATTTCAGCTCAGGTCATGAACTCAGGGTTGTGGACTGAGCCCCATGTTGAGCTCTGTGTTCAGTGAGAGACTCCTTGAAACTCTCTCTCTCCCTCTCCCTCTGCCTCTACCCCCGCTTGCACACACACTCTCTAAAAATAAATAAATGAAATATTTAAAAACAAATAAATAAAAACCCTTCAACACCCAGTTGATGGGGAAAGTTAGTGGGAAACAAAGGGAAGGACAAAGCATGGTGGGAAGTGGGAAGGGAGTTTTGCTCAAGATCTTTGATTTTTAAAACCTTCATGACAAAAAGGTTTTTAAGGATATTTTTGCAATTTAAATGCTATGCACCAGTTATAGCTTTTTTTCCTTTGACACTATCCAGAGGACAGGAAAGAAGAGTTCTGGGTTTACTTTCCATCAGACTTGTTCATGACTCTCCACTGTCGGGGTGGAGGGAGGGTACAGGATGGTGAGCTGTGCACATTAGAGGTGAGAGGAAGGATCTAGAACCAAGGAGTTAATCACAGTGTGTTACTTCAGGGCTGTTCTTCTCAGGGAAAACACCAGATCAGAGAGAGATGATGGGAGGGCTGTTAGCCCGGAGGACAAGGAATCTGAACTTGACCCTGTAACCAAAGGCAGGAGATAACTGTTTAACCAAGGGAATTTCATCAGCAGATGCATTTCACAATGACTGCGAAGTGGGGCTTCATACAGAGGCAACATAGTCTAACGGTTAAGAACACAGGCTTTGAGGCCAGACCCAGCACGCATGTGACTCTAGTTCTTCCTCTTATCAGATCTGAGACTCTGGGCAAGTTATTTAACCTCTCTAGACCTTTTGGTCTCCTAAGTAAAATGAGCACATCAACATTTACCTGTCTCACTGGCTTGAACTAAGTGGGACAATCTATTTAAAGGCCTGTCATATATGTGTCATCGATAAATAGTCCCTGTGGCTTTCCGTATTTTCTTCCTAATACACAAAGAAAGAGAAATTGGAGAATCTACCTCTCAGCCCCTGACTCCAAGGTCAACACTGTGTCACCCACACTTCTTTTGGGAACCACTCTCTCCTGCCTATAGCTCTGCTCTGTGTTCTGAGTGGAAGCAATCGTCTTCCCAGCCCTCCCTAGACAGTGACTAGTCCAGAGCTTGGGCATGTGACCCAACTCTGACCAATCAGAGTCCAATGCCTCAGGGAAAGTTAACTGCCCTGGGAGAGACCATCCCCTTTTCTTCTCGCTCATAAAACTAGGAGGTGTGGATCTGGAAGCTACAGGTGACCTTGCAGGTATGGAGAGAGTTTACAAGAGAATTAGGCTAAAAACAGAGATAAGACATAGAGGGATAATCCTTGTGGCATCTGAAGGCCTATTTCTCACTCCTGGGCTCCATGAACTTTCCCTGGCTTTTTGTAGTCTGATTTTTCTCATTTTGTCCTTTAACAATATGAGCTGTCTTAATTTGCCTTCCAATAAATACTATATTTTTTGCTTAAGCCAGTTCAAGTATGGCATCCATGACATGCTTTCAAGCCCCCTGATTTAATGTGACCATTGACTGATCTTAGCTTCAGCACATCCTATTAGAGCTCCTTAATTATATTTCCCTAACCCACCTCCAATAAATATTTTGTTTCTTCATGATTTGGGCTACATTAATCTCTAAAGACAATAACATATTTTTTAAAAAGCCAAGTTGCATTGTACACTTAGTGAACCACAGTTATTAAAAGACTAATATGACATAAAATTAGCTCTGCCCTTGGAAATTCAAGATACAGTGTCAGAACCTCCATCCTCCCTGTTGATCAGCCCACTAGGGTGCAGTAAATCTCCAAAGGTTGATAAAACATTTAATATTCTTCCCCTGTATTTACTGTCCATTCTAAAATTGACATTTCCTATTGTACGTTTAATCACAGATTGCTTTGTTAAGCATTTTCCTTGTTCAGAGGAACACATCAGAAATTGATTCCCTGATAGAATGAGGGAGGGGACTTTGAAGCCCAAACTCAACAACAAGCATTTGGACTTCTCCTTTCCTTTCGCCTTTGTGGTTTGGACACTTCATTCCCCAAAGAGAAAGGTAAGGGCTTTAAGACAGAAAACCAATTGGGTTGCTAGAATCCAATCAACGGCCATGTCCCAGGGCAAAGGGCCAGTCCAAAATGGCCCAACATCCATCTCTCAGTACTTCCTAAATGCTACAGCCCACCCACGTCAGACTCAAGGAGGCTGGTTCTCTTTGTTCCCAATGAACATGAGGCTGACAGGTGAAAAAGTTGCACCAGCAGCAAAGGAAATGAAATTGAATTCAAGTTGGAGGTTATTTGTCTCCGCCATGACCTGCAGTGGTCTCAAGTGATAGCCCAAGTGGCAATGCTCAAACTCACATCTGTGAGTCAATTACTGGGAACTTGCGTTTAAAAACTGTTCTGATGTGTTAGGTTTAAAATGGTTCAAACATATCGAACAGAAAGGAAAAAGAAGAGGGAACCAAGCCCCTTTAGGGATTTTGTTTGAATCTACAAAAAGGCTGGCTTGAAACCTGCAGAGTATTTATAAAGAAGCTGTAAAAATCTTTTATTCATTTGAAAGGAGTTGGAAAGAGACACAGGAAGTAGGCAGGAGGGACCAAGCAGCAGCATGGAGGAATGGGGAGCAGTGGAGGCAACTGTGTGATGTCGGCAAAAAAGCTTTTCCTAAAACTGGGAGGAAGTTACTGCCATTGCTCATGTACTGTGTAGAAGACTTAGGTGAGAGTCCCACCTCCACCACTAGCCAGTTCTAGAAAATGTCACTCCCACTCTATGAACCTCAATTTTCTTTATCTATGAAATGGAAATAAAATCCATGTACAGGTTTTTATAAGGACCTTAATGCTATAATCTATATGGAAGTCCTTTATAAGTTGTTGAGAGCCACAGAGAGACTAGTCATACTTGTGATTGTTTTAATTTAAGCCATAGTGTATACCACATGTGAAATTCAGGATCAAAATTCAGATCTGAACAGCCAAGACTGGAAAAGGTAAGGTCCAGGCAAAGAGCAATTTCCATTAGAGTCATTTGTGAAAGGTGTAAAGCAATCAGTTTTGTTCCCAGTTCTGAAGACTATAGGACAAGCTTCTATTAGCAAAAACGGCAAGTGGCTTATATTAGCTGGCCAGCTAGGAGTGATTTCTCAGTTTTAATGCAAGTTCTAATTATGCTATGAGATCTTGGTGGCTAGAGCCAGAGCGAGCTACCCAAATAGCCATACCTAATTGTTCTGCTTCTTGGACATATCCTACTAGTGCCCCCTAGTGACATGTTCCTGAATTGCAGGCATATTCTGAATCAGAACTATGGCAGCCTTTCCATCAGTGCTTTTTAAAGATTTTATTTATTTGTGAAAGAGAGAGTACATGAGCAGGGGGAGGGGCAAAGGGAGAGAATCTCAAGCAGACTCCACACTGAGCACAGAGCCTGACATGGGGTTCATTCCCATGACCCCGAGATCATGACCTGAGCTGACTGAGTCAGACACCTCAAGAAGTTGAGCTACCCAGGCGCCACCCTCCAGCAGTGCTTCTTAATCTTGGTTGAATGTTAGAAACACTAAAAATCTTAAAAATTATTGACGCCTTAAATCTACTTCCAGAAATGACTATTTAATCAGTTTGGTGCATCCTGGGCATCGGAATGTTTAAAAGCTTCCTACAGCCACGTTCAAGAACCACTACTCTAGAGCAGAGATAAGCAAATGTTATCTGTAAAGGGCCAGACAGTAAATTTTTAAGGCTTTTTTCAAGTCATATGGTGGTTTCCATCACAATTACTCAACTATGCCCTTTGAGTGTGAAAGCATCATAGATGATATGTAAACAAATGGACATGGCTGTGTTCTAATAAAACTTTACTTTAAAAATAAGTAGCAGACCATAGCTCGCCAACTCTTATTCTATATTTTTTCAGACTGTATTTATTTACTTGAGAGAGATAGCACAAGCCAGGTGAGGGGCAGAAGGAGAGGGAGAAGCAACTCCCCCCTGAGCAGGTAGCCCAATGCGGGGCTTGATCCCAAGGCAGACACCTAACCGACTAAGCCACCCAGGTGCCCCACCAACCCTTACCCTAGAGATTTGTTACTTAACATGAGGTCTGAAGACCAGAAACATGGACAGTACCTGGGAACATATTAGAAATGCAGAACCTCAGGCCTCCCTAAGATGCCTCCAGAGAGGCGGCTCCACATTCAAGTATGTGAGGCGCCGCTCCAGAGGCTACACATTGTGAATCCAGCCCGCCAGCATCACAGAAGTGAAGTGGAGTGTTCCCATCACAGTCGGCATCTCCTGTGCCTGTCACCTCTATCAGCCTGGCTGTCTCCCAGCTGCCACATTTCCACAGCATCTTCTCCTTGGTGAGTCAGACAATCTGAGCAGCTGTCTATGCTTGACTATGGTGTTTCCAAAGGGTCAGTGGGGCCACATGCTCAGATTCTATTTTTCATAATAATATATGGAGAGGATGAGGCCGTGTAGCCAGATCAGGCAATACACCTCTGCTCTCACGAACTATCCATTTAAACTTGTCAAATGTCATCTAATTCCCCAAAGAGCCCAAGCTGCCTTCAGTATTTGTGCCTTATATATGATATTGTGCTTGCTGGGAGATTCTTGTGAGTCATCTTGCCACCAGGCAAATGCACCCAACCTTAAGACAACTGACATGTTTCTGACCTTCTGCTCCTGCTCCCATTCAGATGTCATCACTCCTTCCCCCACGCCAGCTCCCTGCCCTGTATACACCTTTGCTCTTACCCTCACCACATTTATAGTAATAATGAGCTTGCCTGTCTGTCTCCCCAACTGATGCTGAGTCCCTTGGGACCAGCATCATTCCCTTATGCATCCACGTACCTAAGACTGGGCTTTAATATGACAAATTACATCGGTTTTAATTTAATTGACCTGAAAGTGAGCTAATATTTCTTTTGTCACTGGCATCACTAAAAGACCCTTTTAATGATAAATCCTTAATAACAGCTTGCAAAAAATATTGTTCTCTAGAACAAACTTTGGGAAATGTTGCCTCTTAGATAAGCGCACCAGCCAAGAGCAGATCCAAGCTTGTGAAGTCCCCCCAGAATCTGAATTCTGGCTCTGGCTCTTGCCTAACCATGAGGAGGAGGTGGAGAGGGGCTAGCAGGATGAATCTGGTTCCCATCAGCCTGAGCCATCTTTCTAGAAAGACGGTGGTACGACTGTCTCGGGGCGATTAGAATTAGGGCATAGAATTCCCACCTGACAGAGGAGAAAGTTGGATTCATGTGCGGTGAGGATTTACCATCAACCCCAGCCAGGGCTAGAATCCAAGTCTCTCAGCATTGGTGCCAGATGCTATCCAACAGAGCTCCTTTACGAGGAGCTTCTCAGGAGGTCACCATCTGGCTCCAGATCTTTTTCCCTCCCTGGCCCCTCTACATCAGAACTGGGTGGGAGGGTAGAGAGAGAAGGTACCAGTTTCTATCCTCAGGAGAACCTCACTTCTAGATCCAGAATCCCAGATGAATGAACACTGAGATGCCCTTCCATGATGGACTTGACTCCAGTGTTCAGCTGGATCAGAGGTCATCCCAAAAATGCTCATCTGTCTCATCCCTGGGTCTGTTTGGACCTGACATTTTGATGAAGATTCCACCCAAGAATCCTGCCATTTGGACAAAGCTTCCCAGCCTAGGTAGAGTCTTGGCAGCAAAATGGCATCAGGGCCCATATCTCCAACTCCCCACCTAGCACTCTCTCTAGTCATCGCTCTGGGCAGCCCCACCCTCACAGGTGCAATGCCCCTGCAGGACAGTCAGGATTTATGAAGGAATGAACCAGGGCGCAGTCCTGCGTGTGCATAGGAAGGGCAGTCCTATCACATCCTATCATGTAACCACTTGAGGAAAGCGAGGAAGGAGCCAGATAGTGCTCTGCCTGCCTTTGGCATCACCTTCCCTGGACTTTGCCAAAACTGAGAAGCCCATGCTAAGCCATGAAGTGGCACTTAGAAGGCCCTCACTCCTCTCTGGGCTTTAGTCACCACATCTCTAAAAGGAGTGCATTGGACTTGTGAGCAGGAACAGCTGATGGCAATTCACCCTTGCTGTGTCCTCGCTGCTCTGTGGGCATTCTTCGTTTGACTGCGGCATTGAGGCCACCCTACAGATGGGAAACCCTGAGGGGATCAAGTTGCAGTTGCCCCAGAAGGAGACCCTGAGACAAAAACTGAAGTGCACAGAGATGGTTTGGAAGGTGATCCCAGGAAACATTAGTGGGGCGGTGGGGAAGTGACTCGTGGGGTGTGCAGTTATGCCTGCTACACAGTAGTGACTGGCTCAGTCCAAAAGGAAAATTCTGGGAGGTGGGCAGCCCACCCCACCCCCCCCACCAAATGATCCCACGTGAGAGACAAGGGGTGTTCAGTTATATCAGACTGAACTCTAGGAAACCACCACTACTCAGTCACTTCTGACCTGCAGAGATGGCAATGTCATTGGTTCAACATATGAATTCCAAGACTTGTCGACTGAAGGCTGCTAGGCAAGGGAAGGGAAGTGTTCATTCCATGGCACTTCCGTCCTTCCTAACACCACACCACAGCTTCCCCAGTTTGGGTGGGAGAAATGAGCTGGGCAGAGAGATACAGATACCGGCAGTGGGGAGGCAACACCACGAACACTCTTGACCCGACTTGGGCCCTAACAGCACCTGCCATGCTGACCTGGAGAACCAGGACCTAAAACAGGATTCAAACCCAGCCGGTCTGTCTCTCTGCAGCTGACATGTTTAACCCACATGCTGCCTCCACTCAATTTCTAAGACTTTATCATTCCCCTGAATTCCATAGTCCAATGCTTTAAAGATTCCAGAAGAATTCAACTCCAACATCTACAACTCAAAGACAAAGTCTTAAGCAGCAGGAAAAAACAAGCCAGTTAGCCAGGGCTGGGCATTCATTGACCTTTTCCACAGGCATTTGTCAAGCACTCATGGTGTTCCAGATTCTGGACTCAGAGGACATGTGATGAGGAATGAGGCACTGAGAAGATGGGGTATTAGTGGCATGCATGAGAGCAGTGCCAAGCAGGAGGGGAGGCCAGAGAGCCACATGGCCTTGGGAGGGAAGGGAGCGGGAGACCTCCCATGTGAGAGTGTACAGCCTGAGCTGGAAACCACAGAGCCTAGCTTGGCCCATGCCCCTCCCACTGAACAGTCATTTCAAGGGTAAAACAAACATGCTTTGTAGAACAGGTGATTTACAGAGTTGCTCAAGACCCCCATTCTTTAAATGCTGTCCATGAACTTGTGTTTCAAACTTTTAGGAATGAGTTATGACATACCACCCTGAAAATTCAATTACTTCAGCAAGGCATTTGGCATAAATCAAAGATATATATAGCCTGGTGAGACATTAGAAATTATCTACAGAGTGGAAGTGACTCGCCCAAGGTCACACTGCAGCCGAGAGGGTCCACTGAGATAGATTAGCAATCCATAACTTTTTGCCCATATTGGCATGTGTTGCAAAACAAAACACCAACTTTTCAACGGATGCCCTCCATGTCAACCAGCAGAACAGAACAGAGAAAAGCCCTGGGCAGGAAATCAGAAAACTGGACATAGACTCTGAGCTCCCACAACACGGGGATCATTGTGATCGCCCAGCTAAGACTTAAGTGAAGTCATATCTGAAGACATTAGGTTAGTAAGTAGCACATGGTCCTACAAATATAGGGTTACTAATAATGTTTATTATTCATTATTAGGGGTTATTATTGTTTGTTGTGCCTGGATGATGACAGCTAACTTATGTCCTGTTTGTAAAACATTTTTGTTAAACTAATAATATTTAACAAATTTTTATTCTACTTAATAAAGTATATTTTAAAAATTCAAACACCACAGACAGCATTAAATGGAAAAGTAAAAGTCCCTTCCAAAGCAACCTATTAGTATAACAGTTTCTTAAAGAACCTTCCAGAAGATGTTTTCTGCATCTGAGAGCATATGTGTGTGTGTGTGTGTGTGTGTGTGTGTGTGTCTTTTCCACTGTCTCGCACCTTGCTTTTTTATCTTCATGTAACAGTACACCTTGGACAGGGCCACCCAGCAGTCTGTGCAGATCCAATGCACTCTTTTTAAGGGAGGAGAAAGTGCTCCACTAATGGATAAACCAGAAATTACGTAGCCAGATGCCTGCTGACGGTCATTTGTGGTCTTGTTGGGGATTTTTTCCTATCACAACAGAACTGCCGTGAGCACCTCATATGTGCCGTTGACAGCATGCCAGGAGAACTGCCAGCACACGCTCTATGACTGCAAAGTGCTGGGTCCGAACCCATGGGCATGACAAGTCTCAAACAATGGGGTTAGACTGTCATCCAGAGGTCACACTGAGAGCCCCGCACATGCCTTCCTCCCACTCACTGTATGTGCAAGTGGCCCTTTCTCGTAGGCTCTAGGTCAATCCCAGGAAAAGAGAAAACATTTTAATATTTGCCAATCTGAAAAGTGAAGAAATGGAATCTTGTTACTATTTTGATTCATAGCTAATTTATTATGACAAACAGTCGATGTCTTTTCACATGTTGACTGGCAACTGTTATGTAGTCACTTCCTTTAGAAGAAGATGGAGGGTTACGTGCGGTCTTGAGAGAAACTGAGAAGGAAATGAAGCAGGAGTTCCCTTATTAACTGCCCATTTATAGCCCTTGCCCATATTTTAAACTTTTTTTTATTCCATATCATCACTATTATGACCTTCTTATAAATTCTAAAAAGCTGTCTTGGGTGAAATGGCACATACTTTTTCTTCCTGATTCACTGTTTATTTTATTACTTCGTTGTGTTTCTTGCTATGGTTATTTTTTGTTTTGTTTTGTTTCTGATGTATAGAATAGTCTTCTAACTGATCCTCCCATTTATACTCCTGCCACAACTGTTATCTTTTAAAAATTGAAGCGAGATCATGTTGCTTCCTGGCTTAACACCCTCCTGTTGTTTTCCATCATCCTTAGAATACATCCACCAGTTTGCCAGGACCTAAGAAGCCCTTCGTGGTCTGGAGGCTGCCTGCTGCTCCAGCCTCCCCCTCATGCCAAACACACCTGAGCTCTTCCCCGTATCAGCTCTCTACCTTTTGCTTTCTTGCCTCTGAAATGTTCTTTCCTCCTGTCTCCAGTTAGCTAACAGAGGAAATCATCCCATTCTTCAGGGCCCCAGCTTAAATGTCACCAGCTCTCAAGACTTCTGTGGTCTCCTGACTAAAGACAGGCCTTCCTCTGCTCTTCTCTGTCTCAGCTTCTCTTTCTCTGTGGTGGAATCTATCATGATGGATTGGTACCTACTCATTGGCTTCCATCTGTTCTCCCCGTCCAGAATATAAGTTCCTTGAGGGCAGGACCTTGTCCGCCTTCTTCACCCATGCACCCCAACACCTCCATCAGTGCCTCAAACAGTGGGGGTATTCACCAGGTATTTATTCAGTGCATGAACTCATGTCCAGTCAGATTGATCATTCCTCCTCTGAAAGCTTTTCATTTTACTGGACAGCTTGGAAAGGTACTTAGCTCTCATTTTATCTTCAAGTTTAAAATCATTCATCAACACTCATATTGATTGGGGGGCTAGGTTCTCAAGAAAAGGGGGAAGACATGGGAGGAGCCAGAGATGAGCATACAATCAGGAAGACAAGGTGTCATCTCTGAGCAGGAAGGAGCTTCTGAGTCATTTTCAGAGAGACGGAATCAGGGCCTCCAGAGGGAGCAGGGCCTGGGAGGGGCCCCCTGCAGGGCATACAGGGTATAGCAGGGGGGCACTCTTACTGCGATGAGTAGCCACTGCCAAGCTCTAAACCAGGGAGTGGCACCATCTCCCTTTGGTGTGGAGGGAAGGGGGGTGGGGGGATGGAAGACCCTGGTGGTGGGTACTGAGGGCACATACTGCATGGAGCACTGGGTGTGGGGCACGAACAATGAATCTTGGAACACTGAAAAAATAAAATAAATTTAAAGTAAAAAAAGAGAGAGAGAGAGAGAGAGAGAATCACTTTTTATAAAATTCCTGGGTATAATTTTCAGTTTTTTTGAGCTTATACCAACGATCTAAATTCATGTATGCTAACCTTCATTATCTGATACTTATATTGATATGTTTTATGCAGTTTATGTATATTGTGAATGAATTATTTGATGAAAAGATTTAAAAACTATACTGACTTCTTCAAATTTTCCCTAAAATTCCAATGTGATTATTACAATAAATTGGAATCAAACTTTCTATTAAAAAAAAGACCACCCTCTGATCCATCTAGAAGTTATTTTAATGAAAAAACAAAGAAACCGGAGCCTTGACTCATAACATTTTTTTTCTAAATGACAGGTCAGTTAACCCATTCATTAAATAATCCACCCTTCCCTCCCCAAGATTTAATTTGAAGTGCTTCTTTTAACATATACTAAAACCCCTTTGGGTATTTTGGATATCTGGGGGAGGGCGGAGGCACTTCATTCTGTTCTTTTGCTTCCTGAAACCAAATATTTTTATTACTGTAGTTTCATGATACATTTTACAGATCCGCTAGTATCACTCTTACTTTATTACTACTCTCCTACAGAATTTTCCTATTTTTTCCTCTTGTCAAATCCTGAAACTGAAATCTTCTTAGTGTTTTAACTGAGATTCATTAGGTCTGTATTAGGTTTGTAGATTAATTTATTAATAAGTAGATTAAAGAGAAGTTATATCTTTATTGCAATTTTCTAATAAACACAAGCTATATCCACTTGTTCCCATCATGTTTTCAGCTTTTTATATGCCATTTAAGAGCTATTGATTTATTAAAATAACTTATATAACTTGCTTGCCAACACTCATTAAAGAAATTTGGAAAACAGAAACATAAAATATAAAAGAAAATACAGAAATAAATAAAAATCTCATATAATTACATTCCACATAGAGATTACTTTAAACAACCTATTGTGGGGGCACCTGGGTGGCTCAGTCAGTTAAGCATCCGGCTTTGGCTCAGGTCATGATCATGATCTCGGAGTCCTGGGATCAAGTCCTGAGTTGGGCGCCAGCCCTGTGTCAGGCTCCCTGCTTGGTGGGGAACTTGCTTCTCCCTCCCTCCCTCCCTCCCTCCCTCCCTCCCTCCCTCCCT
>PITA01001247.1:5905-73763 GCA_004023965.1 Spilogale gracilis | reverse complement strand
GGGCCTTTCAGGGATGGATTGATTGATTGATTGATTTAGGTAACGTTTTGTTCTTCTAAGTAGTGCTACAGTGAACAAACATACTTACAAAGAGGTATCTGTTCTCCTGGTTCTTTCTTAAAGATAGTTTATCTGCTGTGACCTGTGGGTTCACATTCTCTACTAGTTTTTCCTCTGACATGCAAGACCTCTCTTTTTACAGTAGATTTTGACCTCTTGTCTGCCAAAGGTATGGTAAGTTTACCTACTTTGTTCTTGGCCTTCTAATTGTATAGTGTCTACTGAATAGGAGAGAATTGAATTTTTTAATGTTTGAGGGATTTAGGAAAAGATGAGGAGCCATCTAACTTGATTTTCCTTCCAAATAGCCAATTTTTACAATAAAATTTGTGAATTGTATTTGCTTTTATCATTTTCATTCTACAACCTTGATCTGTACCAAGTTATAGTTTACGTAGTTTACAGAAGACGATCTACACTATTCCATTGATCTTCCACTTGATTTTTATGGTAGTGTCCAACTATCTCAATTATTAGTTTCATAATGCACTTCAATAAACTGAAGGTAAGAACCCCCTTATTGTTCCTTTTTTATTTTACTTACTTATTTGAGAGAAAGAGCACATGTACACACACAAGAAAGGGAAAGGGAGAAGCAGACACCCTGTTGAACAGGGAGCCCAACATGGGGCTCTGTCCCAGAACCCTGAGATCATGACCTGAGTCGAAGTCAGACGCTTAAACAACTGAGCCACCCAGGGGCCCGGTTCTTTCTTTTTTTAAAATGCTCTAATTCTGAACCAGAATAAAAAGAAGACTCAATTGAAGAGCAAGAAGCCCATATGTGTTGGCTGAATTGTTCATATAAGAATTAATTCCATGCTAAGTATATTACCTATGCTGCAAGGGAAGAGCCAGGAAGGAGAGCTTGTATCCTGACTGCCTACTTCCCTGAAACATGGGAGCTCACTGAAAACTATTGTTCCCAAAATGTACTACTCCAGGGCTCTGCCTGGCCCCTCCACAACCCACTGCCCTGAAATCTGTAATTGTGGGCCACACTTGGCAGGAGAGGAGTCCCTCCATCAGGCTCTGAACAGCACCCAGGGGAAGTGCTGGGGGCATGGCTGAAACAAAGGAGTGGGCAGAAATGAGCCCTGAGGCCTCAAGTATGGAGTCCCGCAAAGTGAGATGGATGTCCAGTTGTCGGGTTAGATGGGACCCTGCCCTCTGCCTTAAGAATACTGCAGAGAAGGAGAGACCCCTCCTCCACCCCCACCTTCCTTCTACACTGATGAATTCATTACAGTTGAGAGATAGGCCACACTTGGGCTTCCACAGCAATCTCCACTCTGTCCCTTGTGCAAACTGCCCCCAAGTGGGAAGCCAGTGGCTACAGCCAGTGGCTGCATCTCGGCTCCTGGCATAGCTGTACCACTTGGCTCCCTCCATTCCTTCCCATGTCTTTCCAAAAGACCTTGGAAGACAGAAGCAAGAATTATTTGCAAGATGCCTTGTGGGATTAGAAGACATCAACTGCTTGTTTAATAGGTAAATGTAATAAACATAAAATACTATCTTTCAATACTAACTTTTATGAGAAAGAGCCACAAATTCCTCTGGGTGCTATTGCAAGGTCCTGCTTGGTTGTGGGAAGCCATGAAAGAAAGAGAGAATGGTGGCCGCTACAAAGCTTAGGAGAGATCCTTCGGCCTATGATCTCAAAACATGCCACATCACCTGGTGCCCAGAGGTGTTCCTGGGGGCCAGCACTGGGTCCCCATGAGAATAAGAGGCGAGTAGCTTTGTTCCCCTTTTCCAGGCTTCCCTGAGAGCCTTCCTCCCCCTCAGCTTGGGGACCTTACAGGAATGAGGGAGGCTGCTCAAGACCATCTTGGGTCCTCTGACCTGTCACCATAATGGGCAGAATCTCCCCTAGCTCCCCAGATTCCTATCCCCTAGTTATTTAAATACTAACCTAGATACTTCTTTCTGTGAAAGGTTTGGCAGTTGTAATTAAAGTCTCAAGTCAATTGACCTTAAAACACAGAGATTATCCGAGTGGGCCTGACCCAAATAGCTGAGCATTTAAAGGCAGAATCTTCTCTGCCTGATGATGGAAGAGAAAGTCAGAGGGATTCAAAGCACAAAAGGGGATTTGATGCCTTTGCTGGTTTGAAGGTGAAGGTGGCCACATGGGAAGAAGGGCCAATAGCCCTAAGTTGCTCAGAGAGGGTCCTCCAGTAGTGGCCAGCAAGGAACTGAATTCTGCCCATATCCTGAGTGCACTTGAAAGATTTGTCCTCAGAGCTCCCAGACTATTGCTCAGCCCCACCATCACCTTGAAATCAGCCTTGTAAAACCCTGAGTATAAAGCCAGCCACACCATGCCAGACTTCTGACCCACAGACCAGGAGCTAATAAATGGGTGTCATTTTAAGCTCCTATGAAGCCACAGAAAACTAATACACCATCCAACGGCAACAAAATGCACCTCCCACCCCAGCCCTCGCTGGGCTAAGCAGGGCAGCCAGGATTAGAGCCCCACTCTGTATGCATCCTTGCAGGAAATTCCCTGTCAAAGATCAAAAGTTGGCTCAGCATGGTTCATGAAAGGAAAACCAATTGCTCCCTGCCTGGCTCCATGCCCTCTGATCTGAGGGGAAAGGGAGAAAGATCTGCCCATATAATAGTGTCCCTGGCAGCAGGGACGGCAGGGCAGCAAGCGTGACCCATTAACACATCAAGAGGATGCCAGGGGACAGCATCACTAAAGCCGGGCTTTGATTCTTCCAGGCATGAGGGGGAGGAAGCCGGCAACAGAGGCTGTGTTCTGAATCCAAAGCCATCTATTTCGATGCCTTCAAAAGGGAAAATCATCTAAGCCCTCACAAGGGGAAGAAAAGAGAAGACGGAGGGAATGAAAGTCTCCGCAGCCTGGGAGCAAAGAAGTTGTGGGGCCAAGGATCTGGGGCCGGGGCCCCACGGACCGCCAGCAGAATGTTAAATGCCACCCCCGCCCCAGACCTGACAATTTGAGACTTAGGCATATTCAAGTTTTCTAAGCCTCAAATTAGCCCTTGTAAGAGCTTATCTTCTTTCCCCCCAATTGACTTTAATCAAGTGCTTCAGAAGCCGGGAAATATTTTAAGTTAATCAGGCCCTTAATGCTGGCGCCTGGGGAATGCAGCAGAGCTGCTGTTCCTCCCACTCGCCACACTTGGCCCATCTCTCTCCCGCCTCTCTTTTCCCCCCAAGGTGTCTGTGAAACGCCTGGCAAACTTGTCTCTCAACTGAAAGGGAGGCTGAGGGAGAATGGAACGGTTGACATGACACCGGATGGCAACAGCGCACTGTGGTCTGCCCGCAGCGGCAGGCGGGTGCTCCTTCCCACCACAGGCTTTGTAACATGTGCTCCGGAAACACCTCTCTGCATGCGCCGCACGCTTGGCTCGACACCTCGTGTCTGAACCTCAACCAGGAACCCAAGTTCCGACAAGATGATAAATGCCTGAATGCCAATACAAATTACTAACATGAGGGCGCCTGGGTGGCTCAGTTGGTGAAGTATCTGCCTTTGGCTCAGGCCATGATCCCAGGGGCCTGATCAAGCCTCGCATTGGGCTCCCTGCTCATCTCGTCAGGAAGCCTGCTTCTCCCCTGCCTGCCACTCCCCCTACTTGAACGCACGCTGTCCGTCTGTCTCTCTCTCTCTCTCTGACAAATAAATAAAATCTTTTTAAAAAAAATCACCAACATTGATGGGGCTCAGTAGGTGCCCAGTACTGTTTTTCATATGCAAATTCACTGACTGCTCACAAGAGTCCCTTAATATCAATACGGTGATTACTCCCATTTTACAGACAATGAGACTGCACTGCGGAGGCTAAGGAATCCACCCCTCAGAGATCTTTCCAGTTCATGTTCCACAGTACCTGGGACTCTGGAACGAAACAGAGATCCCAAGCCAGATGTTTCTCATGCTCGCAGCACAGTCAGGGAGACGTGCTGGTCAAGTGAAACAAGGGACAAGGCTGTGGAGCTCCCAGAGAGGCAGGCGAGGGTCAAACATACTTCCAAATCTTAGGTCAGATCCACCCAGAAGCAGACCTGAAAATGAGAATTTGTGTGCAAGAGATTTACTAAGGGAGAAGGATGAGAAACAGCTGAACAAGAGGAGAAAGAAACCGAAAGGGAAGAAGCCAAGCAAAGGCATGAGTTCAGGTAGGGTCCCAGCTTCCACGGGACCCCACGGTGCTCTGGAGCACAAATTACACCTCAGAGTCTGTCCTGCCTGCAGGCAGGAGGGTGGCCTTTTGGACCCCAGCACCAGTTGCTCATTGCCCATAGGCTGCCTGGAGGCAGTGGGATTTCCAGGCACCCATAGTCCAAAGGAAGGCCTTCTGGGAGAGTCATGGGTACAGGGTTAGAGACACAGTCCATGGAGCTGGGTGCAGGCATGCAGAATCAGAAAGAGGGATCTCAGGGGACCTGGGCAGCGTCCCAACAGTGCCCACTACAACCTATCTGAATCTTGAGGCTTCTAGCTAGCTGTGCTGCTTCAGGAAAGTTGCTTCACCTTTCTGAGTCTCAGGATCTGCCTCTGTGAAATGGGAATAAAGATTCCTAATTTTCTCCCACAGAGTTACTGTGAGGATTTGGTTCAATAAAATGAGTACATCTGGGGTAAAATCAGCCTGGGGCCCCAGGCTGCAACATCATGCACACAATCAAATCAAAGACAAAAAGGCCACTGAGCAGTCATGAATAACTGACAAGGCTTAGAGAAACTCTCCTGAGGACTATCCCCCACCCTCCTCTGCCTCTAATACCAAGCCCCTGGGCTGTAGCCACACAGCTGCCTGGTGCCTTCCCGTCAAACCCACCCACTGTTCCCCTGAAAACAAGCACCCCAGGAAGAGTTGAGAGCTGTCCTCATGCAAAGCTAACTACCCCACTGCCCATCAAGTGTCTGGGACCTGCTTCTCTGTTACCATCTGGAGGACAGCCCTGGTAAAGGTGGCAAAAAGAGGGGCGCCTGGGTGGCTCAGTTGGTTAAGCGACTGCCTTCGGCTCGAGGTCATGATCCTGGAGACCTGGGATTGAGTCCCACATCGGGCTCCCTGCTTGGCAGGAAGCCTGCTTCTCCCTCTCTCACTCCCCCTGCTTGTGTTCCCTCTCTGGCTGTGTTTCTCTTTGTCAAATAAATAAAATCTTTAAAAAAAAAAAAAGGGGGGGTGGCAAAAAGAGCACCATCTGAAAGGGGGTGCAGAGAAGCAGGTCTGGGGGCCTCTGCTGGAACTAATCTAGCAGCACCGTTTTAGCCCCCTGATGAAGGGGCTCTGCTCACATTTCAGCCCACCTTCCCAAGAAATCCCTCTGTTGAGCAGACAGATAAAAGCTGACAATTAAACTGTTTTCTCAAATTTTCACAGCTCAAGTCATTCAGTTGCACGGGAAATGATTAGTGTCTGTAAATAGAGGGAGAAAGTGTCAGGCCCAAAGGCTGCTGGGGAGCTGGGGAAGCTGAAGGCAGTGCCTGAGAAGGAAGAGGAGTGCAGGCCTCGCAGAACTCAGAACTCAGACTGGGGCCTCCTTCGAGTCCTCAAAGGGCCCCACGGATCTTGTCTTAAGCATCCAGGAAGCAAGGAGCTGCTGTGGAGATTAGCTGACTTCCCCGAGGTCCCTGAGAGAGCCCTGCACTTGCAGACAGCAGGCAGAGTGAGCGCAAGACCCCACCCGTGAGCAGCTGGAGGAAATTGGAGAGGGGGGAGCCATGCACTCCAACCTGAGCCTCAGTTTACCTACTGCACCTACCCAGGACAAGGGCGGACACCCGAACCCCAGTCACACCTGGGGCTCCTCAGTGCTTTCTTGAGCACCGGCTCTGAGAGAGAATTCTCAGCTTCAGCTGCATCTGAACGCAGCTTCCACACCGAACCACTGAACTGTCCACTTTAGCGATGAGACCTGAACTGGGACCCCTTCCCTCCTGCCCTGAATGGCGGGCCCTCCCTACCATGACCCAGATGCTTAACCACTGGACGCCATATAGCCCTGTTGCAATAAGACATTCCTGTGGTTACTGGAGGAATTGTATTTTCCGTTTGGGATATGAATGGAGAAAGCTTAAAGTTCTCATTTTCCTGGAATGTCTCATTTAGATGAACTGCTTGTATGGTGACAGTCCAGCCTCCACCCCCTACACACACACAAAAATCTACAAATTACACACTTATTTGAACACAACATTCAGCCACATTTTTTACCCTTGGCGTGGATTTAGACAACTATCACTCCCTTTGTATGAGATTTATTCCCTCTGGTTATTAAAAAGACAAAATCCATTATTTGTTTAAAGTTCAGTTCCCTGGAAGTACAGAGGACCAACAGATTCCTACAAAGCTCAAGTCTGAGGTTGGGGGCAGGAAACTGGGAGAAACATTTTGGGTGGGGGTGGGGGGCCATCCCTTCTCTCTTCTGAATCAAGATATTCCTGTGGAATAAAACCTGAGAATGCAGAATTTAGATGTAGCCTTGCTCAGGCCCAGCCAGGCAAAGAGAACCAGGGGCCGAGGCCGGACTCGTAGGCACATGACCTAGAGCAGAGCTCCCAAGACAGCCCTGTTCTGGAGAGTGGGAATCAGTGGGGAGTTGAGGTCAGCCTCTCTCCAGCCAGAGTGCAAGCCCCTGGAAGCCACACCCACCCCATCACTGGGCAGCCACTGGAGGGGTCGCAGAGCATGGCCACAGAGCAGCCTTGATGATACACACTTCAGAGCACTGTCAACATTCACCATCCCCGGTAATCCCAGTGACGCCCCTGAGAGGTAGGCAGGGCAGACTTTCGCCACCCCTGGTAGGTCTCCTAGGCAATGTCCAAGTTCGGAAATTCTACCACTGTGTAAGCCATTCTTCAGATAGAAAATCCAAGTCTCAATGGGCTTCATGGACTCGTGCAAGGTTAGAAAAACCTCTAAATGGTCTAGGACTAGAATTCAGGGTTTCTGACTCTGAATACAGTCTTCTCCTCCACTTCAGAACATTTGGGGGAAGACCCGCTCATGGGCCATGAAACTCACAGGCCATAGAAATCCATCACAACTCAGGAAAAGGCACTGGGCACAGGTATCCTGGGGAACAGCAGACAGCACAGATGGTTCCCATTCTTCCTTTCCTAGGGTCATTTATTGAGTTCCTCCTGTACGTAAAGACTGTGCTTTCATAAAGTGAGGCACCACTGCTTCTATTCTGGTGAAGCTCTAAATGCTAGGCTCCTAGTCTCTCCCTGCATTCCACTTAGTTCCTTTCTATGTTAATGCCACCAGTATGCAGGGAAGGCACTGTGGGGAGGAAAGGGGGAGAATGTAATTTTCTTCTCAACACATGAGAATTTACAATGTGAGAATTTTCTAGATTGATGAGTCATGTGTATTCCACAAAATGAATCAGTTAAGTTAGAAAGAATCACGTGCTGACCGAACATACACCATCTTCGTTCAATGAAGGAGGCGAGGCCCTGTGCAGGTGTAGACAGGTCACCAAAGAAGCATCATCGTACACACTGAGTGGGACTCAGACATGAAGAGGAGCATATAACCAGGATCCTGGGGAGATGCGTCTGGCTGTGGATTAGCCGAGCATAGAGGGGAGAAAAGCCTCAAAAAAAGATAGTACACAAGAGTCACATTCAAAGCTAAAAGAAACCCCAGCATTTTATCAAGCAGACATCTTCTCCCTTGGCTGGTCTAAGATAGCAAACTGGGAGTCTCCCAGGAGGTCATGGGTGAATCACACAGAAAACTGAGCAGAGAGAGGATAGAAGCAAGACGTAGAGAGTGCGGGAGGAGACTGAAGAACCAAAGCAGGGAAGAACCCTTCCCAAAATCAGCATGACACAACATGCCTTTGTCAACTGAAGAGAAAGCCATCCCGGTCAGGTAGGGCAGGCAAGGCTGCTCAGTGACATGTGTCCCAGGAGTGGGAATTTTCCAAACGTGGTCACAGATTCCCCTCACTTAGTATCCATGGGGCCCTGGCTGAGCTCCAGATACGTCATCCACCTCCCGGGGTTTCTGTGCACTCACCTAGGAAAGCACCTGTCGTGGGTTCTGGGACAGGACAGGCATCCTTGGTCCTCACCACAGCCCTGGATGGTGGTATCACAGGGGCAGCCCTTGCTCTGGAGGGCACAGAGTGCCCATTCCCTCTGTGTGGCCCCCCCCACAGCTGATATGCTCCAGAGCAACCACACCTTTTATGAAGTGAAATACAATATGGAACCCCTACAAGAAAACCCCCGTGGGGAGAGCTCCACTGGTTGAAATCCCAAGACAGAGTTCAGCCTCTCACAGAAGCCCTCCCCACATCCCAGCCCCAGCCTGGGCAGTCACTCAGAGAGTCCAGCACTCTACACACCCAACAGAATTTAGGATAACTTTTCACAAAGGAATGGCTCCACCAAAAATGACAAAATTACAGAATGACTTTGTCAGGTAGGTTATGCTATCAGGCCCGTCTTACAGATGGCAAAACTGAGGCTCAAACCAACTAATCGGCTCAACCAAGGACACACACATGATGGGTGACAAAATGGGATTTAGTCTCAGAGGCCCAAACTGTGAATCCAGGTCTTTCTGATGGCAAAATTCCTTATTAGCCCTTCTGAGCCTCCCAAAGAGGAAGCTAGACTGAGACAACGAGTGGTCCATCTTCCTGGCTCCCCCAATCCTTCACCTCCAACTGACACTACCAGCGGCTTCCCTTCAGAACCAGAGGATGGAGCTCCCAGGAGACCTGGCATGCTGGGCACCCAGAGCGTCCCTGTGGCCCTCAGCCTCAACCTGGGCAGAGGCGAACAGGCTAGAGCTGCTGGGCTCGTCCCAGGGCTCACCGTGTTCATCACCAGCTCTCTGGCTGCCCCTCCCTCCCCCCACCCAGGAAAGCAGAGCCGAGGCAGACAGGGAAGCTCTCACCAGGGCATCCAACTTAACTGTTTCCAAGCTGCTGCTCCTTGGGAGAAAAATCTCCTTGACCTGATCTACATCATAAACATGTCTTTCCCAACCCAGGGCTTGGACCAGGACTTCAAGATTCTGAGAAATGCCCCAGACTTATAGTCGCAGTGGGTCCCAGCAATAACGGACATTGGGGAAGAGGCAGACTCATTAATACATATTGAAGGAGAGCCGCTGTGTGGTAGGCGCCCACCCTATGCTCAATTCTGAGGATATGGAAATGAAAAGACACGTGTCCCTTCGGACCCAGTGAATCTTTAGAGATCATTTAGTCCCGGTCATCCATTCAAGATATGAGAAAACTGAGACCCAGAGATGAAGGCTTGACCCGAGATGTTTGTGTGATTCAAGCCAACCGGGCCCCTTCCTGCGCCTTCTCAAGCTGGAGCTGGAGGAAAAGGCTGTGTGGCTGGGGTTTCTGGCCAAGGCTAGGACCTCAGTGTGGAGAGGGAGATGCCTGGTGCAGAATGTGAGGAGAGAACTCTTCAAACCTGTGGCTATTTCAATGCCTTCTAGTAAGTCCCCTCTATCACTTAAACCAGACAGAGCTGAGTTTCTCACACTTCAACTAGAGAGTTCTGATTATGAAAACTTGCTGTGCCCATCCCCCTACACCTGCTTCTGCTTTGTGACTCAGCTGTTCTCTCTCTCACTACTGGCCAGTGGCATTACACTGTCTCCCATACTGCAGAGCCGGGGTCCCCTCCTCCAGCATCCGTCTGCACAGGATCTCCAGAGCTTCTGGGTGGAGTCTCCCAAAAGCTTGGTGCCCAGCCCCCACCATCAAGGGGCTTGAAGGTCCATGCTGTTGAGCTAGAAAGGGGGAGAGTCCAGGAAAGAGCATGAGTCTCAGCTAAAGAGGCAGGGTGGACTGCACTGGAGTGGTGGAATAAGCTGAATGCTACCTGAACAGAGGGATGGTGTGATTCACTCAGAGTGATTGGAAATGCCAAGGACAGGACAATGAGGTAGAAGGTATGAGAACTAGGAACCATGGCCAGTAAAATGAAGACCTTTGCAGCCATGCCAGATCCCACATTTCACAAAATCATCATCTCTTCTCCTGCCTGCCCAGACCCAAGGACCACCGGTTTTCCTTCCTCTGGCAAGACTCTGCCGGAAGGTCTACCACCCCCGCCTCCCGCCTCATCTCCAGACCTAGTCTTGTTAACTGAGCCATCACTGAACCTAAGCAAGCCCCACCCTGCCTTCTCCACATTAGGACTAGAGGTAAAAGAAGGACAGGATAGCAGGTTTCCTGCCCTCTCTTCCATTGGACCAGACTGTGAGGAGCAAGATGGAAGCCATGGTGTGCTGTGGGAGAAGAGGCTTGGCAGCCATACAGATTATTCTGGACACATTAGGGTTTGGGCAAGCTATTTGCCAACATGGCTTCCATCTTGAGCCGATGTTGGCAAAAACCCAGTATCTCTGCCTGACAGAAGCTGGGGAAGAAAATCTTCCAACTTGGTTCTCCTTAAAAGGAGAATTCCTCCTCCAACAGGCACCCAAGACACAGTCACGAGGGTGAAGAAGCAGCCAGAGGCTCCCAGAAGCAGGACCCAGCTCCCAGCCCTGGAGGAATTTAGTGTTTCCAATCACACATTACCAATCATTTTCTCTGCACATTCCTTGCAAGTTTGGGGGCATTCACTTTCCATCTTTGCGAGAGTGGATGCCAGGAGCAGGGCCTAGTGATGTTTGCATTTGAGCAACAGTGAGAATGGGTAAGCCCCGGGGGCTCCTAGTAAGATGAAGAAATGGGGCAGGTTGTCTCCAGGAAAGGGAGAAGAGCAGAGAAGACTGGGATGGAACAGGATGACCAGCAAGGGAAGGCAGCAGGAAGGGGAGACAGGAGTGGCTACTGATATACAGAACTGCAGTTTGCAAAGCTAGCTCCTGGTGATGGGCTCTGGAGCCTTATCACCAGGATACAAATCCTAGGGGTGCCCTTTACTTACTATGTGACCCTGTGTGAGTTACTAGAACTCTCTGAATTTGACTTTGCTTATCAGCAGAACAGTACCTACTTCCTAGGACTTGCCACAAGCACTGAATGAGATGACAAGTACGTGACCCTTAGCATAGCATCTGGTACCCAGCAAGAGCTCCATCCAGCCTGGACAGGATTATCACTCTGCCAGAACTTCTTCTTCTTCTTCTTTTTTTTTTTTTTAAGATTTTATTTATTTGACAGAGATCCCAAGTAGGCAGAGAGGCAGGCAGAGAGAGAGAAGGAAGCAGGTTCCCTGCTGAGCAGAGATTCCTGATATGGGCCTTGATCCCAGGACCCTGAAATCATGACCTGAGCCAAAGACAGAGGCTTTAACCTACTGAGCCACCCAGGCGCCCTCACTCTGCCAGAACTTCTGGAAAATGTGGTTACACTCAAAACAGGGAGATGGAAAAGCCTGCCTTCTGGTCTTTCGTGTGATGTCAACAGATCTGCTTTGAATAGGCATGCTCCCCTGAGTCACAGCTGAACCCTGCTGCCCTGACCTGTGAGTCAAGAGCTCTAGCAAGGCAGACACATGTGCAGCGTCCACCTTTCACCTTCTATTGTCAAAGTAATAAATAATTAGAATATTACTTAAAGATATGCAAATATCGGGGCACCTGGGTAGCTCAGTTGGTTAAGCAACTGTCTCCGGCTCAGGTCATGATCCCGGAGACCCGGGATCGAGTCCCACATTGGGCTCCCTGCTCGGCGGGAAGCCTGCTTCTCCCTCTCTCACTCCCCCGCTTGTGTTCCCTCTCTAGCTGTGCTTCTCAGTGTCAAATAAATAAAATCTTTAAAAATATATATATATGCAAATATCTAGGTCAGCTAACTTTAAACCATTGGAAATCAGTGTTAAGTGTGCCCTGGTTTTTCCTCAGGCTGGAATCTTCTGTAAATGGGATCTGTGCCTGTGTTATATAGATCATTTGAAAAAAAAGGTTCTGCTGCTTTAAAAAAGAACAAAGTTTGCAAACCACCATCCTAGATAATAGCGCCTCTAGTAGAGGCATGCACCTCTGTGACCCACTTGAAGCCCCTTGTCTCCAGAGGAGACGCCTTGTGGAGAAGGCATCGGGTTGAGAAGAAAACCCAGCTTAAGAAAACGCAAATTACAGCTAAAGAAACGCAAGCCTCACTTTTGATACATGTTGGCAGTAAACACGGAATGCATGACGTAATTATTTCTTTTCTTTTACGAGACACTATTTTCCCACCGCTGGCACTGCTATCAATTTAGCGAAGCCAAAACTTGAGTTGCTGGAGAGACAGGGCCTCTGTTTCAAGGACTACAACCTTTGCAAATGCATTTGAAAGGAAGAGAGTAAGGTTTTGTCAATGGAAGAGCCAAGAATTGAGCAAGGGGTAGGAGAGGTGACCTTGCCTGAGGGCGCTCAGAGAGAAGTTTCCTGCAGGTCCCCGGCTGTCAGCACTGCCCGACCCCCCGCCAGAACGGAGACTGCCCCACCCACCAGTCCCCAAATGCCTTCACATTTCGCTGTGATTGAGTTTGTCATCTTGGGGCTCTATCTTCTACAGTTTAATCTCCTAATCAGATAGTTCTGGAAGGCTTGAGAGCGTGATTGCTTCCATCCCACCTGGCTCCCAGGAAGCGGGACAGAGAGGTAGAAGAAGTAGCCGCCCGATCGCGGGATAGTTAGTGCCCACCTGTCACACGCACGTTTTGCCAGGTAACTGTGGATTGAGGACAGGCTGATTGGGAAGAGCTGTGACCGTGGTCCATGTGACTGTGGTCCATGTCTGAAGGGGAGGAGAAGCCTTCTGCCCTGGGATGACATGACCATGGAGGGCTTTGTGATGCTGCATAAAATGAGCAGTCCCCCATGTGCCCCGACAGCTTGTTCAGCCCGAGCTGGTTCTGGCCCCCATTAGTGGTAGGGCTGAGGCCTCAGTGCTGCTGAATCCCCTCACTTCTATGCAGAAATAAGTGGAGGCCATCAGCCTCTCCCAGGTAAGAGGCCAGGGTCACCCTCTGCCCTGCTTCTGCCCTGGTCCTGGCACCCTGGGCCTTGAGGGAGAAGACAGCAGCAGGAGTAGTTAGCCCCAGGGATTAGGGAGTCAGGAGGGGCTGGGGAGGCAGGATAGTAAGAAGCCAAAAGAGAAACCGCAGGAGAGACAATGAAAATACCGCGGAGAGCTTGCTGTCCAGCCCCAGGGCCAGGTTTTCAGATCAGGAAGTACTGAAGCGTGACAGACACCTAACCATCTTTGCTAAGGACAGCAGAAAAATCCCCTTACACCTAGGAGGAAGCTGATCCAGAGAAATCCCCTCACCACTGCCACCTAGGACATGATTTCCTTGAAAATACCACATTTATTTTTAGTAGGAATGCCAGGGAAGGGAGTCCTTTCAACTACTTGATTTTTGTGTGTGTGTTTTTATTTTTTCATTTTTTTTAAGATTTTTATTTATCCAACACAGAAAGACACAGTGAGAGGGGGAGAAACAAGCTTCCCGCCGAGAAGGGAGCCCAATGTAGGGCTCCCATCCTGGGACTCCGTGATCATGACCTGAGCTGAGGGCAGACGCTTAACCACTGAGCCAACCAGGCACCCCTGTGTGTGTTTTTAAAATAACTCTTAAAACTTCAATACCTGAGAATTCTTTTCCTTCAACACATTTACATCAGGATTTTTTTTTTTGAATCAAACAAACACCAGCTAACTTTAAAAAAAAAAAAAAAGGAATTTATGGGAAGGAACCAGGGTTGCTCGCAGAACCAAAGGCAAAAACATTACTGTATTATGCCTTGGGAAGGAGGGAACTGGAGGTTTATCTTTCTAGAATGTGAGGAGACAGAGGTGGCCTCCCTCACCTCCCCCTTGCCCCAACTTTGAGCAGAGTGATGGACAGGTCCTCCCAAGTATATCAAAGGAAGAAGGTCTAATTCAATTTCCCCATGGGAAAAAAAATCACACTTAGGTTTTGACAATTTATCATTTATGTGTCTTTTTCTTGTGAGAAAACAGCTTTTAGCCAAACTCCCAAACCTGGGAAAAGTTGGGCATTCTATCAAAATAACAGCAGAGGGGGGGTAGGGAAGAAAGTTCTTTTTATCTCCCTCCATCTTCATACATACTCTGGATTAGATGCTGATTTATTTGGCACTAAGGGCCGCTGTTAATCAGTTGTATGTCAGCAATCACTTCCAGCGACATTTAAATTATAAAGCACGGTAGGATTAACTGCACTTTTGCAAATTACCTCTTTATAAAAGTATGAGTAAACCTGAAGTGCACTCCGGGGGTGTCATCACCCCGTTTACTTTCGCTGAGATTCTGGGGATTATGACAAGGCTTGGTTTGAGCTGCTGAATTCGGCTGGATGTGTTTAACAGGGCATCTTGAAGAGACCTGGGATTTCCTGAGCCAGTTTCCAAAGTGACAACCCTCTAAATGTGGGGCTGGTACCAGTCCTCTCATCCTAGAGAAGGGAGGCCAGATGGCCTGCGCGCAGGGCTGCCCCTCTGTAGAGGGGGTCTCTCCTCCCCAGCAGATCTCCCCTACCCCCCCACTGGAAGGTCTTGGGCTATCTGCCCCTTTCAGTGAGATAAAAATGTTTCCAATAGCAGGAAGGGGAACTAACAATCCTTGGGTTCCTAATAAGCTCCAGGAATTGTTTTTGGCTTTTCTCAGGCTTCCCTCTTAATTCTTACATATTAGTAAGAAAAAAAAAATTGGAAAACCCTGAAGAAAATAAAGTTGAGAAACAAAATTACCCAAATCCTACAGCCCAGGGACAACAGTGTCTTCAGACCCTAGCTTTAGGCTTCCCCGGGGGTGAGCGGGAGGGCCTGCGCAGGTGTGTTCCCCTATGCTGTTGGCAATACTTCCCGTGAAACAAATAGGGAATAAATAACTAAATTTATGTGCATAATTAGGGTCATAATCTATGCATATTCTTGCATCCCACATTTGTCACTTAACATGATATTGTGTTTCCCCATGTCATTCTAATCTTCAAAAATAACATTTTTAATAATTTGTGCTTTGCTTTTAAAAGTGATGCAGGCCCTTGGAAAGGAACTCTGGGGCATAGAGCACAGCAAGTGGCCCTGGTTAGCTCACCACTAGACCCCAGTCTCAGGGTATGTCTTGCTCCAGTCCATCCACTTCCCTTTTTCCTATTCCTAAATCAACTTGCCTATGTGTGCACATATTTATGCCTTTCTACATAAATGCATTTGTACAACTTTGCATTCCCCCTCATTCACTTATCATTCACTCACATTACTCATGTGGTGAGTTTTTTCTTGCGACTTAAATGCTGTTTTTAAACCTCATCTGAATGACAAATTAATATTGCATTATACGGTGGTGCCATATTTTTGCCTCTCCAATACCCAATTTGGGGACATTTGGGTTGTTTCTAATGTTTAATATGATAAATAGTGCTGGAAAGAACATCTTGTCCCATGAAACTTTATGTCTGTCTCTAATGTTTTCTGGAATCTTTGGGAAATTAATTAAAACTCTGGCTCAGTTTTATGTGAGGCTTAAAAGGCTGTCATTGCTGCCCGCCCCCAGTACACTTAGTGAATATTGAAATTCTCACTGAAGTATCAAGTGGTTTCTGTTTTGATAGGAGGCTTCCATGACAGAGTGCTGACTACCAACTGAATCAGGTCCTACACACCTGGGCATCACAAACAAGGTCCGTCCTCAGATCAAAGCAGCATTTTGTGCTATCAGGAACATGGGGAACTAATTAATGCCTTTTTATGGGTTCTTCAAATACTCAGACATTTCTCTATCCCTTCTTCCTCTAGTCTAGTCAACTTGAGTCATTAGAGTTTCCTTCGGAAGCCTGGATGTTGGGGTCCCTCCCCATCATGGGCCCTTTCCTCTGGTTCCCTCTGGTGTTAATTCCAACCTGTGCAGGGTGGCCCCTCACTCTCTCTCCAGCTCACAGGGATTGAAGAGAATGACCCTTGAGCCCACTCTATCTGATATGGTGTAGACGGGCCATATCCACATGCTGGAGAGAGTGGCTGCTCCAGGGCTGAGTTCACCTACCACTTTTACAACCAGACTGTGCTGGTTCTTGGCCCTGCTCCAGCCCTCAGCAGCTGTGTGACTTTGGCATGTTCCTGAACCTCTCTGGGCCACCAAAGTTATAAGAAGAATGAAGTGAGATGATGCAGGTACACATGTCTACGTTTGGCTCTAGATGCTGGGCAGATACCCCAGGGGTAGAATTCTGGAGATGAATTCTTTACTTGAGCAATCTCAGGACAACATGGAAAAAACACATCATTCAATGCTCCCCTTGGATCGTACAGGGAAAAACTCTCTGGTTGCAGGGTTCCAGATGAAGCCCCCAAGGTTTCCGATGTGCCCACAGGATGCTGTATGGTGGGTAAGAGTATGATGGTGAGCTCACTAGATAGGACTGGTGTGCTTGGACCTGCTTGTCCCCAATCAGGAACAAAGAGTCTATATGTCAGACATCCCCAATAAGTAGGGAGGCTTCAGGCATGGCTTATTCCAGGTAAACCCACTCTACTCTGCTTCTGAGAAGCTGATCCCTGTGGCGTGTCCACACATACACCCTTTACAGGAGAAAACTAGATCCAGGACCTTAAGACCTGAGATCAGCTCTGGAAATGGAACAAATAAAAGCCCCAAAACAAAACAGAGCAAAAGAAAACAGACCTTGGTTTTGCATTCCAAAATAAACAGTATTTTGCCTGCTGCTGTGATCTGGTCAGAAATGAACAAGTTTGTAAAGTTTGATTACAATATAATTTGGGGAGAGGAATGAAAGAATGATTGGAACCACTCTCGTAGCTCTATGGGTCCTACCACTCCCACCATCTCCAGTTCTGACCCAGAGCACATGACAGCCACACTAGGTGCAGCTCAGAGGCAGAACAGAGGGCCTAGTGACTTTCCTGCTCTCTGAAAGCCACCAGGCCCACCAGGTGACAAGGCATGTCAGAAGGGCAGGCAGCTGCCTCAATTTCATTAACTCAGAGCCTCTGCTTCAAGCTCATGAGATGTCAGTGAACAAAGGTGTTGAAATGTCTTTCAAGCTTCATTTCAAGGATGGATTATCATTTCCTCTCCCTGCTGCTTTTATGGTTGGTACTGTTGCTAAGATGTCTGTCTTCTCCTTGTCTGTGTTTCCCTTGGGGTATCTAGAGTTCCGAGTGGATGGGAGGGTGCAGCCCTTAGTACATCCTGCTCTAGTGACCCCCGTGCCTTTGCATGGCCCTTCCTTCCTGGCACAAGGTCTCCCCCTGCCCTATCCATTGTGTAAACTCCTATTTCAAAGGGATCAAAACCGAGTAAACCGGGAGTCATCCACTTCTGACAGTTCCTCTTAGAGCCTGGTATGAGTTCCCACTGCTTTTACCTCTGGGGTCCTTCCCCTCTCACTCTATCCCCACTGCCCTGCCAACAGGCCTCATCATCTCTCCAAATATGCCAAATATGGTCCACCTTTATGTATCAGGCACTGGACCAAGTATGTCACAAGCATTTCATCCCTCTGATGCCCCCTGAGAGATGGGTAACCGGTGGGTGTGGAGATCTGCCACTCACCTGCTCTATAACCTTGGGCAGTTGCTCCCTCCCTCCTTGGCCTCAGGTTTCTCACGTATAAAATGGGGAGCTGGGACATTGTCTTTAAGAGCCCTTGTAGTTCTAAAACTTGGCATACTTCAGTTTCTTCCTTTAAAAAAAATGCCCAAAGTGGGCTGGTATTTTCCGTTTTATATTTGGAACTGAGAACGTTTTCAGAGGAGCACAGACCAGATGGACTCCATGAGGTATCCCAGCAGGGCCTCCAGGAAGCAGACTGGAACTAAACGCAGGACCTCTTCAAACAGCATGTTGCAACTGAACTTACAAAATAACTTGCTAGGCCTGTACTCCTGAGAGATGAAAGGACAGGGGCCTTAGAAATAACCAGACCGAGGTGAAAATGTCACTGCCACCTATGAGGACCACCTTCTGGAGTTTCCTGAGCCTCAGTTTCCTCCTCTGTAAAATGGGATTAAAAGTACACTACCGTAGAGGACTATGGGGAGAAATAAAACCTACAGAGTTTGTACAGTATTTAGCACGGCGCGGGCGCTTGTAACTACTGGCAATTAACACTCCCATTATCACTCTTATTGTTACTTCTGGGAAAGCTACAACTTCACAGACAGGTACAAGGGGGACCCCAACCCATGCACAGCCTCTTTGGTAATAAAATCACCTCGGGACAGACCACAGAAAGATATCTACCTGACAGCATGAGCAGACCCTGTTGCCAAAAGCCAGACCTATATTCAGTCTTAATTTAAGGAAAACCCGAGGAGCTCATCTATTTTTTGCAGTCACAACTGGAGGGAATCCTGACACCCAGACCTGATCCTGGGGACAGCCGATGGCCTTCCCTCTTTGAAAGTGTGCACACAGAGACAACACAACCTCTCTGAAGAGCAGGGAAAGGTCTACGCCCATGGTGGCCAGGCCACATCTTGAGCTACAGAGGCAGAGAAGCCAAAAGGGTGCGAAAAAGTGGGGTACAGAGCCTGGGGCCCCCATGGAGACCAGGGCCCTTTACGACCTCAGAAGAGCATGTGCCCCAAGAGACAGAAGAAAGTAATAGAGCAACCTGACGGATGAGTCAAAGCTACGCCACCCTGACATCGCCCTAGGGCTGCACCTGCCCATCTCCGACTTGGAAGGGCTTCTCTCCTTCTGCCCTTTTTTTAAAAAACAACAGTCGTAACAGCAGGATTCAAACTTTGTCTGAAGTCAGCTTGTTTACCAAACAAAGGTCTAGGTTTGGGAATTCCAGGACACCATGAATAAAGGATATGGAGTTTTTATTTTTGAGGACTTTGTGAAGAATAGGAGCTTTGCCATGGGGCCAGGGGTTTGGCAGCCTGGTGGCATGACAGGGTCACCTGCACAGCCTTCAGAGACACCAGGACCTGACTCCACCCCAGGCCATGAAATTGGCACCTCTGCGCATGGACACAGTGCAGATAAATCAACCGAACCCTGGCACTCCCGCTATCAGCTGATCAGAACAGTGACAACCTTCCCCACACATATAATGTGCAAAACAGCATGCCAGTCTCATAAGGCCACTGCAAAGAGCAAATACGTCAGCTCCTGTGAAATCCTCCTGAGCAGGCACCCCACTCCTCCCCAGACCGTGACGAGCGCGCATACTAGGATCGGGCCACGTGCGACACCTGACAGCACCGCATAGGTGGAAAGCTCACTCAAGCTCAGCGGTGTAAAGGGGAGACCCCTGCTGGGCCCCAGTGTCCTCACCTGTGAAATGGAATAATAACTGTACTGACCCCAGAAAGTCCTTCTGAAGATTCGGTGATGAGAGCTCTGTGAAGCTGAGGACATACACGGCACCTCCTGGCTCTCGCTGCCCAAAAGAGTGATGTGTAACCCAGAAGGGCCCCATCACAGAGATCATGGGTTAAGTGACTTGCCAAAGGTCACCAGCTGGTAAACAGAATACCCAAGACTGGAACCTCAGCCTCTCTCTTCTCCACAGTCCTTATTTTCCCTTCCTCATCAACCACCACTCATAGGGAGGTTTGGTCACTTCTCCCATGAGGGCTTCAGCCCTCAGCCTGACATACAAAGCCCTTAAGGTTGGGCTCCAACCAGCCTTCCGATCCTACTACCATTCAGTCCACGGCTCCTCAAACAGGCACTATGCATCTTCACCCTGGGGCCTCAAGTCCCAGTTGTGCACATGCCTCTTCCAGAGCCTGGTCCAGACACCTGCCCCCCATGATCTGCCCACCAGACATGTTTCTCCCTCCGCTGAGATCCCCTGTCTGCCTCTCGCTTCCAGGCACATCCATCCTGGTGGACCGTGTGGGCTCTTAGCCCTGGAATCTGTCCTCATTCCCATTCTGGCCATGGCCTTCACACATGCAACCTAGTGCCTCCCAGTTTTCAGTGGGGGGGCTGGACACAGGTCACACATGGACCCATTTGATCCGTAAGAGATGTCGCAGACATCCTTAACTCGATTAATTTTCCATGAGATTTGGCTGCAAAGTGTTTGGCAAAGTGTCCGTGATGAGTGTGTGACAGCCAGTCATGCTAGAAGTCTGGAGCGGCAGATGGGTGTGGTTGGCAGCATGTAGCTGCGCGGAGGTTCGGTATTTATGCATTTTTACAAACTATGTCTTTATATTTAAGCGTAAAGAAGGGAAGGAATTCAAAATTAAGTTGTGCATTTTGAGGAGTTGTGTTCATGCTTTTAAACGAGAAACAAGTTTAATGTTGCAGGCGGGGCCGGGGCGGAGGGGTGAGCAGCAAGGCCTTGGGCTTTGGATGTGACCTGCAAACCTAGACAGGTGTTCTCTCAGCTACTGGATCTACCAGCACCTTGATATTGGACTTCCAGCCTCTAGAACAGTGAGCAATCAATGTCTGTTACTTAAGCCAAGAACTCTGTGGTCATTTGTCATGGCAGCCCGTGCTGAAACACTAACCTCATACAACCTCATCACTTCACAAATGAATAGACTGAAACCCACACTGGGTAAGTGACTTTGTCAAAGCCACAAAGATCCAGGACATTCAGCTGAACCATAAGTTTGTCTTTCTGCCCCATAGCCTTTCTGGAGGGTCAGGAAATTCTGTGCCCCTACAGGCACATTGAGAAAAGACCAGAGCACCTCAGCACACATCCACCAAGGCACTAGAATGCTCGAGTCAGGAGGGCTTGAGAGATTTCCTGTTTTGAAAAAACTGAAATCAAAAAGCGCTGTCATTTTCTTTAAATACATTCTTTTGAATAAAACATCTATTCTTGATGCCAGCAGCAAGCTTCGAAACATGTTCAAGATGACATGATTGATAACAAGAAGGCTTCTTCAAGATGTTTCTAATTTCATCTTCCTGGTTAAGGAATGCGAACTTTCTAACATGATGTATGGTCTAATAAGAAGGTGTGCTCAAACCGAAGTTATTTATTTATGCTTCCATCTTTGACAGATGAATATTAACTACTAAGAAAATTGTAAAGCCAATTAGTAAAAGCTGAATAATGTCCACATGAGAATGTGAGCACAGAAATACCAGTTCCTTCACATCCCAACACAGAGCCACAGACATTCCCTGTCTTTCTGTAGGAGGCTGTGGCCAGGCAGGGTGAGGTGGCTGCTCCCCTCCAGGGAGCCCTCCTTTTGACCTTGATGATGGCCCAACTGGAGAGTGGATTCTGGGATGCCCAAGAGAGAGACATCCCTGCTCCTGAATTCCCTCTATGCAAGACCTACGGGAAAATCCCTATGCTGCTGGTACTACTACTCAGCCACTGACTCCCAGAAGGGCAGGCAGGTAAGAAAGGGGAGGAAGAAGCTCTAAGGATGGGCTCCGCCCTTCTCCGCCTCCGGGAGGGAGTCTGGTGTAGGGGAAAGGATGGTAACAAGCTGCCCCATGCCCTCACCTCCTCCTAGTCTGCTCTGCTCTTCATGCCCGTCTTGCTCCCAGGGGTTGTACATGTTACAAATCTTTATTGAACACCTACTATGTGCCAGGCCCCAGACATACAAATCTTTATTGAACACCTACTGTGCCAGGCACAGTCTCTGCCCTCATGGGGTTTCCAGTCCAGAAGGCAATAATAGGGCAGTACTGCACTACTGGGGGGGGGGGGCCCTGTGAGTGAGCACATACACTGGGTCAATGTGGTTCCCACTCCTTGAGTTGGCCTCAATGCTGAAGTTGAGAGAGGGAGGTGGAGGGGCTGACGGCAGCTTCCAAAATTAACAAAAGGTTAATTTACCCAGCACAGGCTGCAAATGTTGTGTTCTCCTTCCAGAAATGAAGAACAAACAACCTGAGATTTCACTTGAAGGCTGTAAATTATTCTTTCCCCAGCACCCTGGGCACCAATCTGTCGTCTTGCATTTCAGAGCCCATTGCTAATTTTTAATAATTTCTTGACAAATGCTTGCTCCACATTAACATAACAATACCATGATGCACTTCAAGAGAGCAGTGGCCTTTGAGACGGATGTCCTCTCCTTCAGCCACCCCCTCAATGCCCAATATATTTAGCCAATAATCAGATCTGCCTACAACTGACCTGCATGTTTTTTTGTCCATTGCAAGTACCCTTTGTTTAAAGGAAAAGCCTCTCTCCATCCCAAACGAGCCATGGTAATCCAATACCCAGCAGGGCTATCGTTCCCCTCTATCCCAAGTCCCCGTGCCTTGTCCGGGCAGTGTGGGAATGAGTTTGCAATTACAACTCACCCGCCCACCTGAAGAGCCCCAGAAGCTACAGTGGGCTGCCAGAAGGAGCAGAGATCAGACCTGGGGTGATAACATCCTCGCCCACCTGAGCTAAGAACCTCAGGGATATTCCCATCCTACTCCTTTATTTTTTTCCTTTCCAGAGAAGGAAAGTGCCTTCATGCACAGAGGCATGTCACGCACACAGGAATATTAGACCTGGGGAATGAACATGCCCTGCTCTTGGCCACTAGATGATTTGACCAAATCACACTACTGTTCTAGACTGGGGTTTATCTATTTGTCTACCTCCTAGTCTCAGTACATCAGCTTGGATCTAACACCCTAAAAAAACTGCAGAATTTCTGGGAACTCTTGATGAACCCAGCCCCACGTATATGATGGGAAACATCAGCCATGTGGATAGGGCATTCATACATGCGACTATGCACAGCCAGTTCAAGAACATCACTGAGTAAAGTCTCTGGTGTTCCAGAAAAGAGTCCATGGAATTTCAATTTGTCCTTGAACATAAGTACAGAATTTGCAATGTTACAAAGTGTTTTCCATGACTAAATTAATTTTAGCTTCTCTACATCCCCACCTAACAAAATGCAAGAGGTCCAAGAACCTGATTTTATCCCATGGAATCCATCCTTAAGTCCAATGCAAACATTGTTCTTCATTACTCAGCTAGATCTTCTCTGAGAGGAATTTCATTGTAATAGGATTTGGACAAACCCACAGAATAATATTAAAGCCATAAACTATACGGAAGGACATATGATGGCAGGCAGAGGGGTAAGTCAGGAACTCTGAGAAGTTATTATCATGCTCCAAATTCAGTGTCACAGTGTCTAACTAAAACTCATAATGCTAACTCTCAGCATGTTTAGGCATCTTTATTTCTTGTCGGGAAAATAGTTATCTCTTGTCATGCTAAACGGCCTGAATATCCATCTTACATCAAAGACAACAAACATGCAATTTTGTATGTCCCTGCACCCATCACTTTAGTAGAAAAGGACTTCAAATTCAAATTAATACACATGTTCCGAATGCCAGCTTTAAGAACAGTGAAGAACATTACATGACACACAAGACTCGTCCTGCCATATTTTTTTGTAAGACCACAGGAAAGAAAAAGTGGTGTTTATCATTATAAGTCACTTCCAAAAGTACAGAATTCCCCCTTTCATCGTTGTAATTTGGTGATTAGCTCCATTAACTTGTAACTAGCTGTTAGTGGGAAATGAGACCTTTTTATTTGTTGTGGAATTTGCAAAGTTCTTGGCACCATGTCGGTCTTCTGGATTTGAGTTTGGTGTCACACCAGGACCAAAGAAATGGGGCGATGAAGAAGCGAGTCAGACAGAGAAGGACAGATACTGTACGTTCTCACTTATGTGTAGAACCTGGAGAAACCGAATTCTTAGAAACAGAGTAGAATGGTGGTTTCCAGGGGCCGCAGATCAGGGGAAGAGGGGAGATGCTGGTCCCAGGATACAAACTTCTTACATAGTTAATTCTAGGGAACTAAGATACAACGGAACAATTATGGTTAGCAATACTGTATTATACACTTGAAAGTTTCTAAGACAGTAGCTCTTAAGAAGAAATAGTACTGACGTGATGTGATGGAAGTATTAACCCTACTGCAGCGGTTACTTCAAAACATATAAATGTATCAGATCATCTTGTACACCTTAAACTTAGATAATGTAACATGTCAACTGTGTCTCAGTAAAGCTTTGGGGGGGCAGATTTTTTTAAAGCAAGAGATTATATAGAGTTTAATGTCAAATGACAAGGCTAAGGGAAGATATGGGAGTCCCATACAGGCAATGAACTTGGAGAACTTACTTCTCTTTGTTCCATCACTTAACTGGTCCTCTAACTTGTAGTAACTTACATAATACTTTACTGTGCTTCCTGTTCCTCCTTTGTAAAGCCAGGATGATGAGAAACTTCACCAATAGCCTGGATCATAGTACATGCTCAATAAATCTTAGCTGTTTATCCATTTATCCCTTCCAAATATCTGAGAAGTCCTTTCCTTCTATCTTTTCATCTCTCTTTAACATCTTCTCCTTTTGCCTTTCAAACATGAAAGTTACCAACTTTTATGAGATTGGTGGGTCAAAATCTACATGCATTATTGATTTTACTAATGATTCTAAATTACCCTTCTAAAACACTAGGGTATTTTGCATTTGGTATGCACACAATGCTGACAAGAGAAACCAGGAATTATTTCAAGACCATGAGAAAGTGACTAAGTGTGTGGGAGCACTTTCAGTCTGTATTTATTTTCAATGAAAGAAAAGACAATCACTTGATAGCTATGAGAAGTGTTTCTGTATAAATGAAATATAAATTATTTTTGCTCACTCAACTCAAAAACACAGAAGAAATGGGGTGATGGTGCCAATCCCCCCTGCCACACACACACTTGACCTTGCCTACATTTCCCTGAAAAACAGAAAGCATCAAACCAAAGCTCCTGCATCAACCCTTACCATCCCCTTGAGCTGGTCCCCCCTTCTTTCTTCCCTCATCTCTCAGCTCAGAAGAGGCTCTCAATTTACCACAGACCAGTCACTCCAGTATGTCTGGACTTGAGACTCTTATGTGTCTTCAAATTTTCATACTCTTTCACAGTCCTCCCTCCCTGGATCACCCATCCTGCACTACCCACCACCCCTGCACCCCCGAGCCTTCCCATCAGTACGAAAGACCGCTCCTGAGTGTCCCATCTGGAATCAAGAACAATCTCTCCTGGCCTGCACACTTGACCTCCTTCCCCCAGGAGGTGTCCTCCCACTGGGTCTGCTCCTAACCTTCTACTAGCAACTCACTGCAGTGGGGCTCCTGTATCCACACCTCCATAGAAACTGCCCCATCTGCAGTTACCAGGAACCTCCTCCTTGGCTCTGATTTCAGAGCGGCATGCCCAAGGTTCAGCCCTAAGACCTGCCTGCGGACGTTGTCAGCCCTCTTCCCCACTCCCACTGCCACACCACACCTGGGCATGCAGACCCAGGCAGGCTTCAACAACCAGGCGCGAGGGCCTCTCCCGGTCACCAGCACGTGCTCAGCTCAAACAGGCACCAGAAGTCCAGGGAACTCAGGACCTCTGGAAGCAGCCCTCAGTCCCCGACTGCCAGGATTTGGGAGATAAATACCCCAGCTCACTCACCTTTTGTTGGGGATAACCTCAAGGCATGTTCTATAATATCTACCAGAATCCCCATACCAGGCTGAGCCCCAGTGTGATTACATAACGCTCCCTTAGTCAGGGAGACTGAATTGTATCCCACCCAAGTTCCTATGTTAAAGCCCTAATATTCTCTCGCTCTCCCCAAACCCTACTATGGAAGGCCACAGTGAAGAGGTCGCCATCTGCAAGTCAGGAGGACAACCTTCACCACAAACTGATCGTGCTGGTCCCCTGATCCCAGAACCAGGGGGACTAAATTGCTGATGTTCAAGCCGGCCTATGCTATTTTATTCTGTATCCTGGATTAATGCAAAGATTTTGTGATTAGAATTAACAGACACAGAAGCCAGCTGATTAAAACAGAGGTCCAGGCTGGAAACAGAAACAAGGAGACCTCAGCTTATGATCAAATTGGTAAACAAAAGGGGGATGAGATACTTCCTATCTCACAGGTGCCTATGAGGATTGAAATAGATATTTCACATCGGTTGCATCTGGGGAAACTAAGCTAAGACAACAGAATTCACTTGCCTGGCATTTTTCTACCCTTAAAGGTTGTTTTTATAAGATTTACAGACCCAGCAATAAAGGAGAAAGGTGAAGTTTAACTGTACCTTGATATTCAATTAGAGAGAAGGGCACCAATAAACCTTCGAAATGCCAACGCCCATGAGCGCTCTTTAGTCCTGAGCATGGGGCTGCTTCTTCATCTAATGCTGCTGGCCAGTTTCCCAACTTGATTTCCCTGAAATGATGCTCTCCCAGCTTCCTAGCAAGAATGAGAGGGGAAAATGGAAAAATCAAAAGGCAAAAGGGAAAGTGACTGGGGTTGATGCCCTAGAAGCAGAGCCTGTGGCAGGACCACAATGCACGGAGTCAGTGAGGGAAGCTGCACAGGGCAGGGGAGTTGCTAAGAAGGATGTGACCTCAAGCAGAGACAAGCCTCACCCCCTAGGGAAGCTCGGGAGCATGAACTGCACCGAAAGTTGGTCCCAGCTGGCAGGAGACCAGCCGTGAATGCTCCCCTTCGTCAGTCAGTGGAGCAGGCAGCCAGGGCTGAGAGAGGGAATATTTGGAGACAGTTGCGCATAGGCAGCCCCTGTCTCACTGAGGGAAGTTCTGCAGGGAAGGGGCAGCCGTGAGTCATTAGCCTCCAACCCTCCCAGCAGCTGGAAGGTGGATGCACCTGTTCCTCAGGAAGGATCTGGGGAGAGGCCCAATTATGTCCACCATGGACAGATGGAGGGAGGGAGGAAGGAAGGACAGTTGTATTAACTGATCATCTGAGAGGTGCACTAGAGCCTTTCATTCTCATTACTGCAATCTTCCTGAAAACCGAGCAAGGTCAGTGGGTGGGCATTACTTATTCCAGCTTATTAATGAGGAAAACATGGAGCGTTCTTCCAAAATTTCAAAGGAACAATGAAGTGACTCCCACTCCCAGAAATGACCAACTAATATGAGAAAAATGTCCAATTATTCACTTTAAAAAACCAGCCCACAGGTCCCAGAAGGACCTCAAAACTTCAATTCTAGGATTAGGGAGAGGCGTCAGACCTCAATTTCCTGTACTACTCAAACTTTCCAGGCCTCGAGTTCCAAGTCTGTCAAATGTGCATGGCATTAACTGACTGACCATGGCAGATTAACAGTCTCCAAGAATGCCCACGGCCTACTCTCGGGGACCTGTGAAAAATTACATAGCAAAGGGGAATTTTTACAGATGTGATCACATTAAGGGTCTTGAGGTACAGATTATCCTGGACTATCTGGTGAGTTCTAAATGTAATCACAAATGTCTCTTCGAGAAGTAGAGACAGATTTGTAACAGAAAAGAAGGTCGTATGACAACAGAAGCAGATTCAGAGAAAGAAGATGCCAAGTCTCTGTCTTTAAAGATGAAGAAAGGGCCCACAAGCCAAAGATTACAGCAGCCTCTAGAAGCAACAAAAGCAGGGAAATGGGCTTTCCTGGAGCCTCCAGAAGGAACTAGCCAACACTTTGATTTTAGCCCCTTAAGACTCTTTTTGAACTTCTGACTTCCAGAACTGAGAACAAATTTGAATTATTTCAAGCTACTGAGTTTGTGATCATTTGTTATATTATACTGGACCTCAGTTCACTTTTCAGAAAATCACGAAACTGCCTCACATGCTAGAGCTCTCAAGGCCTAGGGTAGGGCCAGGTGGCGAGCGGAGGACGGGGTTGAGGGTGCAGGCCTGGTTCCCCACATCCACAGGGCTGGAGTCCACTGCTCTTCGGGCAACTCCTGAGTGTTGCCAGCTCACAACCTCGCCCTCAGGCAGGAACTAGGCAGGAGAAGGAGTTTAAAAGATGCCAGTCGACTGACTTCTAGGCGTTTGTAAATCAGCCAGCCTGGGTATGAATAAGGCTAGGTTTGAAGCGGGTCAGTGAGAGGAGCTGGGCACCTATGGGAAGGAAGCAAACCTGCAGAATGAATGAGTGTGGACCCAACGAACAAGGCCAGCAACACTCAAGCTCCTTCACGGACCCTCAAGGCCCCAGCTGAGAATAGGAAATGGAGTCGAGGAAAGGGGATGTCCACCCACCTCTGTCATCAATTTGCCCGTGACTTTACACAAGTCTCCCCACACTGCTCTCTAGGCCCCCATCTCCCAGTCTGTGACAGAAGGCGTGTGAGTTGGGTAATGCCAAGGGAGCCGCCCTTCTCTGATGCTGGGTAGCTCCACATTTCTGGTCAGGCCCACAGCCAACCAGGCTGACTCCTGGGGAAACTCAGGATTTACAGACTCACAGAGCCCAAGGCTCAGGGAGAACAAATCCTTGGACCTCCAAGAGATAAGCAAGAGAAGCAACACCGAGAATGCACTGTCAAAATATTTTATCTAAAAACAGACCCACTCAGCCTACAAAATGCATATGATACACATACCCTAAACCAAAAGAAAGTGAATGGAGCATGCCAGATCCACATATAGAAACAGGAGCAGACCCTTGTCATCAGAAAAGAGTGAACTTGTTCCTAGGATTGTAAGGGGATTAAAAAGGGCTCTGGATCCTTCTCAATGACAGCACTGCCCAAGAATTTCCCAAAATTCCCTCTCAACTGTCTGGGAAGAGAAGGCCTCTTAACCAGTGTGGAGGTCTCGGGCATGTTATCTCCATCTACAGTAACCTCCTGTGGCCGGCTGGAAAGCTGAATTTGGAGGAGAAACACCTGTTCAAGCTCAGGAAGCTACAAAGTGGCTGAAATAGGATTCAACCTCAGGACTACAGACCCCAAACCCCAAGCTTTTAGCCACCAGGCCAACTGCAGAGATGAATTCAGGCAGTGTTCACCGTAGAACAACCAGGTCACTGACAGAAAGTTCCGGAGGTCATGGCCAAAGCTTTGGAATAGTCATGGTAAAGGAAGTCATCACGCTCGCCCCCAAAGCAAATGTCTGTTGCTCTCTCAAGGACAAAAACAAGGGTGAAATGACCAAGCATAGCACAGGATTCCTTCAGGAGTCTCCAAGGCCAACAACAGGCACTGACTGCTCTCAGAAAGGATTTCTTTATGGGCTGAAGGTGGAATGGGCCACCCCAGAGGTAGTGAGTTTCCCATCACAAGGAGTGTTCAGACTGTCAGCCTCATCCCTGGTGTTTCACACACACTCGTTAGCCACCAGCATCTGCTTTAAACAGTGGAACGTCTTACCAAGTTCAGGCTTCTCAGCCTTCAAACCATACTGCCCCCTCTGCTGAAATGTCCACCAGGACATTTTTTTTTTTTTTTTACTCCTCAGGACTCCAAACTGTTTCTATCGATCTGCTCAAACACCTCTCCTCTGCCAGCCACAACTCAAGCAGGTTCAGGGACATAAGCTCTACATTCCTATGCAATCAATTGTGTATCTGCCTCTTTCTCCATCTCTTTTGGGCTCATCCAAAACAGTAACTCTGCTCCCGCATGGCCTGGCACCATGCCTACGCTCTACATAGGCCTCTATTACAGTTTTGCATGACGGTAAATGGCTTCTGTGGTTTGCACCCCTAAGTCAAGCTTGCTGCCTTCCTATCTTCCTGGAGAGAAAAGCCAGCACACCCACGGCACTGCTCCTGAGAGCTCTGAATGCGAAGGGAGAAAGCCAGCCCTACCCTGCCAGGAAGCTTGTGGTTGGTAGCCAATCAGGTCATCTTTGAAGCTGAGAACATAACAATTTTACTTTCAAAAGTTAAAAAGCTCAAGGAAGAAACAATCAAGAAGCTCAATTAGGGACATCTAGGCTCAGAAATCATAAACGCCAGTGATATTTTAAAAATAAGAAGACTTTCCCAATTCTCAAGGGACACCTGAGGTTCACTGGTATCCAACCACTTGCACTTCCTCCCCTCCCAGAGATGAAAACACATGTAGCTCAAGAAGCTCAATTAGGGACATCTGGGCTCAGAAATCATAAACGCCAGTGATATTTTAAAAATAAGAAGACTTTCCCAATTCTCAAGGGACACCTGACGTTCACTGGTATCCAACCACTTGCACTTCTTCCCCTCCCAGAGATGAAAACACATGTAGCCAGTGTCCCTCTGGATCTCTGCTGAAGCCAGTCCTCTGGCACATGGCCGTATGGGCCAGATGGTGAGCATTTCTTCAAGCAGGATACAGTTCCACTCCTTCCTCAGGACAGGAATGTGAGGGCTGGCTCTTGGTGAAGAACCCACGATGGAGAGAAGCAACAGCCCCCTCACTTCCAGGAAAATATGCATGAAGAGTTTCCCGGGCCCCCTGATGGAAGCCAGTTCCAGAAGAATTTCTCTGACCAAGTCATCCCACAGAACAGCCCAGTAAGCCGTCATGGAGACACACAGGCACAATCACGGATAAGCTCCAAGTGGGCAGCATGGGAACTCAATACTAAGTCAAACCCCTCATGCTTGCACAGAGCTTGTTATTTGCAAATGGCTTGCGCACACCCCCTTTCATTTAGTGGCCTCAGAATGTGTCAGGGAAGACGTCATTGGTCTCTCCCTGCTTTCCATACAGAGCCCAAGTCCCAGAGAACAGGAGCTGAACTTCCCAGACAGCTTCCTGATTGCCAACTCCGCATTCTCCTGAGGGTGCCTTAAGCCTTACAAGCAGCATTTACCTAGCTCCTCGGTGAGGAGGAAGAACTCAGTTGAGTGTTTCCCTGAGCTCAGTTTAATTTTATTTCGCCGTGAAACAAAGATGGCTCTTGGTATTGGTGCTATCTACTTTAGGGAGCACAAACTAAGGCATTCAAATGGCAGGGGTGGGGTGAAGGGCATCCTGAGTGCCCCATGTAAGATCCAGCAAAGGCATATACACATCTCAGGAACAAAGCCAACTGCACTTCTGTTGCCCAGCATCCCCTTTCCCCAAGGACAGCACACGGCTTCCAAGGGCCAAGAGCAGGTTTTGAACCCAGGCCATCTGCCTGCAAAGTCCCAGCATTGTCTCTCAGAGGAGGCTTGACTTGCTGCACATCTCAGCCCCCAATCTCCTCTTTTCAGGGTCCCTTTTGCAGGGAGGGGCCATTTCTCAGATTTTTGGCATTAATATCTTATTTCTCACCTCCAGGGAAATCCTGTGGAGTTACATAAGTTTCTGTCATCTATACCTTAAGAGAAATGAATATGAGTCACACATTAGCTGGCCCAGGAGGAGGTGGGTTTTCAATCGTCTAAGTCCTCATGAGCACAGATCCTCAGAAGTCATCTGGAAGTACCCACTGCAAAACACACCAACAGCCCACTCTTCACAGAGAAATAAAGGGGGGCAGTGCAGGCAGAGGACCAACCTGTTCCAAAGAGGTAGGGCATAGCGCAGTCTGGTCCCCATAGCCTCCCACACACAGCGAGCCTTTCAATCAGAGGAAGGAGATTGCAGTCCCTCATTCCAGTACTCCTGTGGGAGGGACAGCATGAACTCCTCTGCCCTGTCTTCTCCCACTCCACGTGACAAAGCAGGCTACTGATCACCAACGGTCTTGCCATGACATAGCCGGCTCAGCCAGTACAAGCCAGGTGGACCCCTCCACCCAGTAGCTTGTCCCCACAAACGGTCTATCACCTGCACTACTATGCTCAGGACAGGGTTTCTGCTCATCACTGTTCCCATGGCAGGAGAAGCAAAGGTAGCCCCCAACTTCTGCCCAACATGATACACTCATTTTTCCCTTCTATTTCACTGGCCCCAAGCAAGTCAGAGGCCCTGCCTAATTTTAAGGGGTCAAAAGTACAGTCCTACCATTTTCCCAGAGGCAAAGAGCAAATATTTGGTGAACAGCATGAAGTCCTACCAAGCCATAATAGTAGTAGAAACAATGACAATGATAAAACATGAAAAGATACAGACATTTATTGGTATTTACCATACACCAGGCACTGGGCTAAGTGCTCTATATCCTTGATTTAATACTGCCCACAAGGCAGATTTACCACCAGCCTGAATTTATAGGTAAAGAAATGGAGGCTCGTGAGCTCAAGGGACTTGCCCAGGGTCAGCTGGTACAGGGTAGATCTGGGACTTAAACCCAGGACCAGGACCCTAAGGTGCTAAGACCATGCTGTCAGTCTCTCCATTATCCTGCTCCCATATATATTTAGGGACAAGCAGGAAAGTGAAAAGACAACTGTACTGACTTTGAGGCCACAGTCAGAAACACTGCCTTTTCGTCTTACAGCCCGAGCCACAGAGCCCTGGCATGTGTAGCAGGCAACCTCAAGACCCCAGCAGAGGGGCGCCTGGGTGGCTCAGTTGGTTAAGCGACTGCCTTTGGCTCAGGTCACAATGCCGGAGACCTGGGATCGAGCCCCACATCAGGCTCCTGCTCGGCAGGAGGCCTGCTTCTCCCTCTCTCACTCCCCCTGCTTGTGTTCCCTCTCTAGCTGTGTTTCTCTCTGTCAAATAAATAAATAAAATCTTTAAAAAAAATTTTTTTTTAATTTTTTAAAAAAGACCCCAGAGGAAACCCCCTTTGTTGGCTCAAACTGGTTCAGACATCCCAATCACCTAATCAGCTTGCCAGGGAGTGCCAGGCCCTACAACGGGCAGATGTGTGACTGCCAGCTCACTGAATTCTCATGCTTCTCACAGGAACACCTCACCCGCCCCATTTTACAGCTGAGTAACTCAAGGCTTACAACTAATGAGAGCAGGAATGTGAACCCAGATCTCCTGGTTCTCAGGCATGTGATGACCAAAAAAGACCTCTTTGTGGGGAGGCGGGCCCAGGGTGGGGCCGCGGCCCAAGAGAACCAACTCAGGGTGGGAGTCCCTGAGTCCCCACAGATGTGGATGTGCTTCTCTAGGCCAGCCCCTTCCTTCCTCAGGACCAGAAGAGGGGAGCCCTGAACAGGGGGGCTCTGAAGGATCACTCCTTCTTCTTAGTGAAAGGCAACTGTGCCTCTCACAGTCCTCCAGAGAAGGCAAACGCTATGTCCCCACTGGGCCACCAGGGCAAGGAGAGCATGTGGACCTCTGGAGTCCCATGAAGAGGCCATCTCCACCACATGGAAGCTGTGTGACTGTGAGCAAGTCACTTAACCTCCTGAGTCCTGGTTTCCACAAAATAATGGAGCAGGGTGGAACTTCCTGAGTGTTTCACCCCCGGCCGTGTTTCATGAACTATTCTCTGATGAACCCAGACAAAGGCCCTGGGGTAGAAAAAAGGTAAGTGGGAGAGTGAGTGAGGGAAACTCCATGGATGGCAGAAGGCAGCTCATGGTTAGGAGCCACTGCTGCGTGCTGGAGGTAGCACAGAGCGCACTGCCCTCCCCAGTGCCTGAGACTGTCCCTGCCACCTCGTGACAGAAGAGCTCCTGTTCTCCATCCGGTGTCAAGCAGGAATCAACAGAAGCCAGATGAGCCCCCAGGCCTGCAAGGGCCAGAGTGTGTCTGTTGGGGGGGGGGGGGGCGGGGACTAACAGCACATAGGAGAGTGTGACTATAGGCCCACGAGGGTGAAGGGATACCTTTTCCAATTCTTTTGGTTTTTATTCTGATCACAAAAATAACTTAAACCACAAAAAATTCAAACAATACAGAGACATACAACATAATAGCACTGGTGTCTCATCCCTTCTCTGCCACTTCTACCCCAAACAGGTATAGGCTCTGTTAACATTTCCATGAGGTTCCTTCTAAATGTTCTCTATGCCTCTGTGTAGGATTTTTAAAAGGAGGATTCCTTCATTATTTCTTTATGGCCTGCTGACAATAGTAATAGTGGACATGTTTACAGAGCACTCCCTGGGGCCAGGTTCTGTCCCAGGTGCTGAGAACAGCTGTGAACAAGAAGCCTGGGACCTGCTCTGGTGGGACATCAGCCACACTCTGCAACTTGCTTTAAGCCTCACTAACCAACACATCATGAACCATCATCCTAAAGCCACTACACTTTTTAAAATTGAACATTTTGTTGTATTTTATAAGTATATTGCCTTTGATTCGACCAGCTCCCTACTGATGAGTGGTTACTTCCAATTTTTTGCTTTTACCAAAGAAGAAAAATCTTTAATGCATGCTAGTATTTACATAAATTTTACAGATTCCTCCAATGTTAAGTTCTTATTCTATCCAGTGATGAAGCACTTTCCAAAAAGAAATTAGGGCCAATGTACTCTCCCATTGATAGTAGAGAGGAAGGTCATTTTGTAGCAGTCTTGATAGCACTGGGTTTTATTAACTTTTTATATTTTTGCCAATCATTTAGGGGAAAACACATTTTCATTTTTGTTTTAATGTTAAGGGTTCTCTAATACCAAACTTGGTCTCTTCGTAGACAGAAGTAGGAAGTAGTGAAGATTTGTGGTAGGGGTGACAGGTTCCAAGCAAGATTTGGGGGATAGCCTACCCCCCTAGGTACTAGGTAGGAAAAGCAGCCATGGTTCTTCCTTTCCTTCTTTACAGAACTACATGCTGACCTTGAAAATTCCCCTGTCTGTTTTCCTATTAATGGGCACATCATCTGCTAAGGAGGATTAATGGCCTCCATCCAGTGCAATGATGAGGAAAGCCTAACTAGAAGAAGAATTGGTTCGGGAGGGAGATAAACAACAGTTGTGTCTCACCACAAAGCCCCACAGCAGCTGACCTGTAGTTTCTACCTCCTGATGCACTTCTGCGTCCCTGCCACGAGCTCTTGGACTGAGACACACTACATTGTTGGTGCTCCAGCAGTACTCACTGGCACAGCCTGATTCCCGACAAGTGTTAACAACTTCTAGAATTCACCAATGGTGGCTGAGCCCCTGCAATGGACCGTGCTTACCACGGAAGGGACGTGGGAGCCCGCTAGGAAAAGAGAGCAAATCCAAGTGGATAGAACTTCCCACCCGTGGAGCAGTGGGGGGTCCAACGACACTCACTTCTGGCACAAGTGAGACTGGGGAATGGGGAAGATCTGGATAACAGAGGTAAGAGAAGCAAGCACAGCAAGCAGGGGGAGAACACAGACCGAGACAAAAGTCCTCTAGCAGCGCTGGGCACCCTGTCAGGGCTCCCCCGGGATGTGTTAGAGTCGTTCCTGCCACTCAAGGAGAGCCACTGTTAACTCTCCAACACCGCGGCCAGCCAGCATATTAGAGCCTGCAATAGTGGGAGTCAGTACACCATGGCGAACAGCAAGTACTACCGTCCAGCGGGCTTTCCAGCACACAGCAGTTTACGAGCGTACACCGTTATTCTAGGGAATCACAAAGGAGTTGAAGCAGGAGGGTGACTTGGTCAGGTTCACATTTGGGAAGGGGTCACTCCAGAGCCAGCATAGGAGGGATGATTTGGGACAGGAGGAGATGCAGAGAGACAACAAGGAGGCTCCTCCCCTTGTCCAGGCGAGTGACGTGGGAAGACACCAAGGGACAGATTCTGTAGTGTTGAAAAGGTAGAACTGATGCCTTGTTGGAGATGGGGGTGTGGGGGAGTGGGGAAGGGAACCAACCGCCAAGGCCATTTGAGCTTGAAAGGATGAAAAGCCTTTCTCCACTTGGCAAACGTCTGACCTCCTCTATCTAATCTCCCTCCCACCAAAAGAAAGAAGATCTGTGGAATGGGTTCTAGAAAACCCAGAGGGGCTGGTCTGGGTGTGGGCTGGCAAGAGAAGGGAAGCCATCCCCCCCTTGATCACCTCGTTTCCTTCCTCCTCTTTCTCTTCCTCCTTCCTCTGCTAATAAAGCACTGGTTTTCTGAGGCGTTAATACTCCTGGGGTCCTGCCAGCAGCAGACAGCTGCCTTAGCTCCAGTGGTCCAGCCCACCATTTGCATCTCCACTGGAAACCCTGAGTCCTGCAGACACAAACACCCAAGGTTTATAATCAGTGCCTGCCATTAAAAATACATTCCTGATATCCTCCTCTCCCTATGCTCTCTGCTCAGGGGCATAAAAGATAGGAAAGCTTAGGAACAAGAAATAGTCTGGCTGTAGAGAAAGGGCACCGGATGCCAGAGCTTGGATCTGTCCCTGGAACCTCTGAGAACCTGGACCTCCTCTTCTGAAAGGGGAACTGCACTCTCCAGCTTACCGGGTGTTTGTAAGGAGGAAGAGCACCAGGGAGGGAAAGGGAGCAGAAGGCAGGGCAGGAAGCCCCCTACACCTCCCCACAGCCACCCCAGCACACAGAGCCTGACAGCAGCCTGACAGGCCCCAACTCCAGGCAGTGGGTGGGTGGAGAGAACTCAGATTCTCAAGAAAGATAAGCCTGAGGTCTGGCTGACTCTCTCCTGTTGGCTCTGTGCTGTGTGCCTCTGAACCATTTACCTAACTTCTCTGTACTACAGTCACCATGTTTATGGCTATTGTCTTGGGCCTGCCATCTTTTTTTCTTGTTTTTAAAGACTTTATTTATTTATTTGACAGAGAGAGATCACAAGTAGGCAGAGAGGCAGGCAGAGAGAGAGGAGGAAGCAGGCTCCCCACTGAGCAGAGAGCCCCCTGCGGGCCTCAATCCCAGGACCCAGAGATCATGACCTGAGCTGAAGGCAGAGGCTTTAACCCACTGAGCCACCCAGGCGCCCGACTGGGCCTGCCATCTTGCCTCATGACCGCACCTGCAACATGGGGCAATGCTGCTGCTCGTTGCAAAGTATCTGTAAGACCCAGCCTGGACACAAAAGTTGTTTAAAGAAGCTCTCACACTAGGCAAATATAAGGTACTACTCAATAGATTCTTTCATATGTTTAGGGCCAGGGAGGAAAAGTCTGTAAAATATAGAAAGCACTATTTGCTGTTGTTTCTAAGCCCAAAATGCTAGCCCTTGCAAATGTTCATTGTGTCGGCACCCTAAACAGAAGTGAGCCCTACTGTGTGCCAGGCACTGCGCCTGCCCCTGGGCACACAGACATGAGCCACCTGCCCCTGATGCTGAGGGGACCCCTCCCTGGGCCACAGAGACGAGGTGACAGATGGTGCCCGCCAGCCAGTCAGCCAGAGGACATAGGAAAACACCCTGGGAGCATGGAGCCAGGCATCCACTTTCAGAGAAGGCCACCCAGGAATGCCCAAGCCAGTGACCAAGTAGGAGAAGTTCAAATTCCAGGCAGAAGGAAGAGCAGATGTGACACAATTCAGGTCCCCCCAGAACAGACCCTGAGATGAGAATCTGGGTGTGAGGTACAATTGGGAGGGGGGTGATCCAGGAAGCTGGGATGGATTGGGGAAGTAAGACAGGCTGCTATCATAAAATAGCATAGACTAAGTGGCTTATAAACAATAGGAATTGAGTTCTCACAGTTCTCATGGCACAAAGAGATCAGCCACAGACGAGGTCAGTTCTGACAGAGCATCCTCCCAGTTACTGACTGCTGACATCTTGTTTCCTCACCTCCAGAGAACAGAAAGGGGAAGCAAACGCCTTCAAAACTCTTACAAGGGCACCAATCCTATCATGAGGGTGCCACCCTCCCAGCCTAATCATCTCCTAAAAGTCCCACCTTCTAATCCCATCACGGAGTGGGTTAGAGGTTCAACCTAAGAATATGGGGAGACACAACCATTCAGTCCATAACAACAGGAAAAAGAGGAAAGCATGAATAGAAGAACAAATGGGGGCACTGTAAAGACAGCGGGGACACAATCCCCCTGGGAGCCCTCTGAGAGATGGTAAGGAGCACACCGCACAGTGGTCCCATCGAGGCCCCTGGAAGTTGGCAACAGGCAAACATGCGGCACAGCCCACAGTCCGTTCAGGGACCCCCCAAGCAGTGTACACCAGACTCCTGGGTGGAAGCGGGGAGGGAGCAGAAAGCATGAGAGGGACTGCAGAAGCTGTGCTAACACCTTGCGGAGTTTGAACTCTTTCCCAGAAGGAAGTGGGAGCCACTGGAGGGATTGGACAGAGGGAGAGGGGCATGGTGGGATCTGTGATTGCATGGGCCACCCTGGCTGCCTTCTGGAAGAGACTGCGCCTGAAAGACTAGAGTCACAAGACCAGGTTGGGGAGAGAAGAGTGCTGGAAGACTTGAACCCAGAGGGCATAGAACATGTCCCCTACTGACCACCATCCAAACCTGAAGGCAGGCCTCCGGCCTCTCCCTCCCTGCACAGCCCCTCCCAAGTGCCAGGTGCAATGCTGTGTTGGAAAGTCTGGGCCCCCACTTCAGTGGCCTTTCATAGGGAGTCGCAAAGTCCTGCATGAACATCCAGAGTTGTGGGGTGAGGGCTGGCCGGAGGGGGACTGACCTGCCAAACACCTAGGATGTAGCACCAGCTGGGAGCCCCCTTCTGCCCCTCCTCCCCACCCCCATCTAACAGATCAGGGCCCCCTGCACCTGCCCAGGGTCCTGCCTCACCTTGGATGAGATCCGACCTTCTGCACATGTGTTCCTAGGGAACCCCTGTGGGTTCCTGGAAGCCACCTCGCCATGCTGGTTCTTTCTTACCATAAAAGCCCTGCCTTTCTTTTTATCTTTTAATGAGGTTACAGCAGGACTGGGGGAGGCAGATTAAGGCCTCAGGCTACATCTGCCCTTCATTTAAAACCACCGCATCTCCTGCAAGGCTGGAAAACAAGTCTCTGAGCCTCTCTTTTACAGTCTGTTAGATCCAAGTCCAGAGTTATTCTCGCCAACAGACTGTATCAGCCTGGAGCCCATTTGCCTCCAGAAACTGACCCGTCTTGCAACTTAGCCACTGCACACCAACTACCTCAATGCCTGCGTGTCTCTGGCTCCTGGTAACACCCCCTCCCCCAAGTGTCATTTAAGGAAACCTGGAAGCTTAGGATTCCTCCACCGAACACTCCATCTAGCCATGTCCTCCCAATCCTCCTGCTGTATGCAACTCCGGATTAGAAATGTGTTTTTATTTTCCACTAAAAATACATGGAGGGGGAGTTTATTGTTGTTCTTAATTACACCGGGTGATTTGACAAAGAGCATCGAGACAAAAGCAATTCCTGTAAAGGGGAAACTCTTGTTATTTACAACAGAATAAAGGAAAAAGTAAGCTAGTGCCTCCAACTCCGCACAGGGAGGGAGCTATTCCTCCCCTCTCCCGGGGCTATTGGGCCCTGACCGACTTCTGCTGTTACTAATTTACCAGATTGGGCCCCCGACCCCAAAGCCAGCCCCGCCTGCAGGAGAGGCAGAGCTGAAAACAGACCCAGCCTCTGTGAGGGGCCTGGGCGGGCCACATCTAATCTCTAGACTTTCTCCTCGCCCTCAGCCCTCCCCAACGACTCTCAGGTGGCGTGGAAAGCAAAGGCCCGCTTTGATTTGGAGAGAAGGGAAAAAAGAAGGCCTTTTGCAGGTGTGGAGACAGAATCATCCAGGCAACCGAGGGTAAAATGCCTCTGGGCAGTCACTGGTGCAGGTGCGCCTCTGTGTGCATGCAGCGAGGCGATCAAGGACCAGTTTGTGGGTGCAGTGAGGGGTGGGGCTTGCTAGAGCCCCGAAGCGGAGTGGGGTGTTACTAATTCATCCCCATGCCCGGGTCATGAAGGGGCTGTGGCTGTGAGGTTTCTTGTTAGGAACATTAGCCACAGTTAATGGGTTTTCTTAGACCCTTTGTACATTTTATTGGGGCCAGGATGGGGAGGTAGCATTCATTATGCAGGTTTGGCTGAAAGTTGCCCAGATGGTCATTCATCTAGGCAACCCCTCAGCCTACATTTATTATTAATAATAAGAGCCACCATTTAGTGGCTTCCATTGTGGGCCAGGTGCTGCACTAAGCACTTTACCTTTGGTGTCTGATTCAGGCCTCACAGCTTCCCCATAAGATAGACATCATTGTCCCTACTTATTGATAATAAAGAAGGCTCAAGAAAAGACAGCGACTCACCCCAAAGCCCACAGCCTGTAAGAGCAGAGATTCAAAGCCAGACCCTCGTGACTCCAAAGTCCAAGGGCTTAACTGCTAAGATCTCTAGCCTCCCTCTGTTGGTGTCCATGCAGGGCCTTAAGCTGGGTGCTGGAATAAACGCCTGATGAATGCAGTGTTGCAGGAATGATGTATTACAGGTCCACCCTGAATGTTAAGTACTGAAAGCTGGATTCTGCCTTCATCTCTTGCTGTAAGACTCCTCCCAGAGAGGACAGGGAAGAGCAGCAGGGAACTTCTCCAGTTCAACCAAGGAAAGGGCTGGCTGAGGAGAGACTGTCACCAAAAATGGCCCCCAACTCTCTGCCTCTGTGACCGTGCCCATCCAATGGGGCTTGGCAGCTCCTCTCATCTTGAGACAGTATCTATTTTCCCCATCCTGGATTCTGGGCTGCTCTTGTGCCTTGCTCTAGTCAAAAGAATACAGAAGGGATGTGTCAAACTCAGGCCTCAAAAGGCTGTTGCTTCTGCTTTGGAACCCTGCCATTGGCAGGTGTTAGCCACCCTTCGCTAGAGATGTGGGTCTCAGTCATTCCCACAGTTCTGAGCCACAGCCATCCAACCACCACCTAATGAGGCCACCATAGCTCAGTCTATCTCCAGCCAACCTGGCACCTGGCTAGAGACTGGTGAGTGCACCCAGCCAAGATCAGAAGTGCTGGAGCGACCCCACAGTGTTGACTGCAGAATCATGGGCTTAGTACATGCTATTGCTTCAGGCACCAGGTTTTGGGGTGACTTGTAACACAGTGAAGCTGACTGACATGGGGCCCATCTGCTTCCCCAGAGCTGAGAGGCTCCCGGAAATGTCACAGCCTGGAATAATGCTGGTGGCCCCCCAACCCGCTGGAGTCCAGGCTGCTAAACCAAGGATATTTCTGGACAACTAGTTTTGCCCTTAGCCTAGTGTTGGTTTCTTTGTTTCCTCTTCCCCCCGTTCTAATGTTAAAGAAGGATAGTACTGCACCCTGGGAGGCAGAAAACAGAGGTGAAGATCTATCAGCAGATTCAGTGAGGAGAGCTCATGATGCTGTGAGTTGAGTGTCCCAATCCCTCAAACACCCACACATGTCAGTCTGTGTCACAGTTTTTCAGCTGTGAGACATGGCCCTTTGTAGCATGTACATATCTGAGAAGATGCCATGTGGGGAAGCTTTGGGAGGATGTGGAGGAGGAGAAGCAAGGTCCTACCCTAATGCAAGTTATCCTGTGGCTGCTGTAACAAATTATTGCAATATTGGTGGCTTAAAACAGAAATGTATTCTCTTATACTTCTGAGGTCAGACATCCCAATCAAGGAATCTACAGGATGGGTTCTTTCTAAGGACTCTGCAGGAGGACTCCTTCCATGCCTCTTCCTGGCTTCTGGAGGCTCCCAGCAAGCCCTGGGGTCCTTTGGCTTGTAACTGCATCACTCTGCCTCTGTCTTCTCATGGCCTTCTTCCTGGGTTTCTGTGGGTCCTCTCTTGCTCTTAGACAGGCAGTAATTGGGGTTAGCACCCACCCTAAATCCAGAATGGCTTCATCTTAAGATCCCTAACTAATTATATTTGCAAAGATCCTATTTCCAAATAAGGTCACATTCTGAGTTTCTGGGTGGACATGAAATGGGGGCAGGGGGTATGGAACAATGTTCCACCTACTACATGCTCTTCATTGTTTCTGGAGCAGCGGCCTGCAGGGACACAGTCTGAGCAGCACCCCCCATCCTAGGCCATCCCACATCCACTTTGGGCTATGCTCCAGGGTTTCTCCTTGGCCAACACAAGCCTGAGATACTAGGGGAGCCCCATCCCAGGGCCGCCCTCATGCCCATTTTGTTTCAGAGAGTGGACCCCAAGCCACGCACCTCTACCCCAGACATGCACATAGCAGAAGTGGAGCTTACATATCAGCTCTCTCATTTCTAGGGGAAAATGGAAACCAAGATGAAAGCTGAACACAGGGCTTTGCATCCCCAAATCCAAGAATGGCCTAGTGGGCCACCTGGAGGAGCCATAGGAAAACCTGCCTGGAAAAAAAATTTCCAGGAAAGAAATAGCCCAAAGCCTGCATGGTAAGGAGAAGCCCAGAGCCCGGCCCTCAGCCACACCACGTATCCACCCTCCCACTCAGTCTCCATCATTTGTGCACAAGTTGGATGCTAGGACATTGTGCCTGTCTTCCTAGAACCCAAGGCCCAGCATCAGAAACACACAGGACCACTCAGCATAGAAGCTAGTAGAGGGTGGCCCAGGAAGGAGAGAGAGGCTGCCCATGGAGATGGTGCCTGAGCTGGTGTGCACAGGTCTGGAAGCACACACAGCAGGTAGTGAGGGGACAGAAGGAATAGCTTGTGCACATCCATGGTAAGGGCAGACAAGCTCAGTGCTCCAGAATGGGGTGTTCTTATAGCAGAGGGTGTGAGTGCTCTTGGGCAGAAGCAGAAAGCCACAGTGGGAGAGAAATTTGGTACAAGCATCATCACAGATTGGACACCCAGTGATATGGGTGGTGGACAGTGACAGTAGCCAGGACCCACGCATGCCCTGTGCAGCCCGGCCCTGCATTCCTAGGAGGGTGTGGACCAGGTAGAGGCGGTAAGAAGACCACAAGAAGTGGTGTGACCCACCCATAGGAGCCAGGTAGCCATACTTCCTTGGTGCAACCCCGACCCCAATAAAGACATCTTCAGAAAACAGAAGTACCAATATATGGCTTCTCAGGGGCTTCCCATTAGGCTCGTCTGCCTCCCAACCCAACACTGTGAGCACCCACTTCCAGGATGGAAGGTGGAGAGGAGGGAGTGAGAAGTTCCTGGAAGGTTATCTTGCCTCTGATTCTACCCATTCTTAGATCATCCTTTGACATTCCAGTTAGGCCATCACCAGACTTTTTCATGTCTGAAGCAAACCTCAAAAACCCTGGACTTGACCAGCACATGAAGTCCAAGAGGCCTGCTCCACTTGCCTTCACCTTGGCCTTTGCTCCCGGGCTTCTGTCTGCAAGGCCTGCTTTCTTAGGAGGCTCTAAGATTAGATGGGAAGGAAGATCCCACCCACCCTAAGATGACAACAGCTCCTGGAGTGGTAAAAAGAACTGGGAGGAAAATTTGGAAGCCTTATGCCCCACTCCCCAAGTTCTTTTTAACATTATACCTGCTTGAGATTAATAATGCCATACCCCAGCTGCCTGATCCTTGTTTGAGAAGGTTTTCTCCCACTCAGCATCATTCCCTAAAGTTCCAGGACTCAGTTCAGTTCCAGACCCTGAAAACAAGCCCTGAGCTACTGATGCACAAGCCAGCCACTTGCCAGGCCTGAAATGCAGGGCTTCGGGGACCCCCAGATGGAGGGGGACCCACAGTGGAGGCAGGGCTCCAGGAGGCCCATTAGAGCTGCACCAGCACAGGAGGAAATGGGGTGATGAGGATGCCAGCCATGGTGCGGAACACAGAAAATGGTCCCATCTGTCCAGTCCGATCACTCCCTTTGCACATTCCCTTTGAACCCTCTCTGCTTGAAAATCTCTCCCAACAAGATGTAGCTCAGGGATCACTTCCTCTGAGAAGCTGTCCTTCCTCCCAAAAATGCAATTAGCCATCCCCTCCTCTGCATTCTCACGCCACACACAGCCTCCTGTATAGGACTCAACGCCATTTTTACCCCCTCCACTCAAGGCTGTAGGCTCCGTCCTTACTTACTCACCTGACTCATTGTTGCATCACTGAGATTTGTCAGGGAGTCCTGCCCTTTATAAGTGCTCAGCAAATGTGGGGAGAGGGGAACAAAGGAATGAAGGAAGGAAGGAAGGGAGGGAAGGAGGGAGGGAGAGGTATGAGGGAGAAGAGGGAGGGAGGGAGGGAGGGAGGGAGGGAGGATAGGAAGGGGGAAGGAGGAAGGATAAATGGCTTCAAATGATGAATATCTGTACTTAAAAAGGAAAGGCATAGGAGCTTGTGGATGAGGAAGAAGATGAGTTCTGCAGCTTTCACTCCTTATCAATATTTCATAGGAACTAACATCCCCAACACTGCTGACGTGGCTCTTCAGCATCTAGGAGATGCCCAAGGACTCCCCTGACACCTGCCTCCCAAGAGCATGCATGGGCATTGGTGAAGGCCAAGATGTCTGCAGTGTTGGCAGAGAGGTTATCTGAGTACAGGGAGAGAAGTTTAGGCCTTGGAGGAGGCTCCCCTTGCCCCTCAGAAAGCAAGGAGCAGGCGGTGGGGGGAAGGTGGCACTGGACAGAGCAGGCCGCCTCCAGCTGCCTCTGTTCTCAGGAAAAGAACTCTTCCACACACAGGTCCCTCCTCTAAGACTTTGAGGCCAGGGTTCAAGTCACCATGAGAAGGGCTCCCCTCCCACATCTATGGTCCCCAAGATCACCAGGATAATGTAATGAAACAAAGACATGTCTGGTTTTCAGCAGCTTTGAGCCCTCTCTTAGTCCCACACTGCCCACCTGTCAAACAGGGATCTGCAAGGAGCTACCTGATCCCCAGCTCTAAAAGAAATTGGGGCAATGACTGCATTATGTTAAAATTCTATCTTCCTGTTATAACTACCCCCCAGGTTTTCTCCCAGATTAGGTCCCCTTCTATCAGCATAGTAACCCACCTCCCATGACAAGTTTGAAGGGCATAAGTGAGAGCTAGGAAAGGGGTGCACATGTAATCTCCATCAGCTGTGCCCGGGTTCACCCTCAGAGGACCCCTCTCTGGCCTAGCCATCTCTTGTGGCTTCTTGGCACCTGGGATCACAAACCACCCACCCTGGAACTGGGGACACATCCCCATTCCTTGATTTTACTGGACCAGAGTAAGCCATTCAGGAACCCTTACATAAAGAAATACTGGAAATCTGGAGTTTCAGTCTCTCTAATTAACACTTCTTCTCCTTCCCTCCTATCCCATAAATCAAAGCCTCACCTCTTGGCCACATGTAAACCCTGATTTAGGAAGCAAAAGACCCTCAGGGGGGAAGACACACTCCACGTGTCTTCGAACAGGTTCCCCAGTGGGCACCGAGGGTCCACAGAACTCAGGTGTATCTCTGATATCCCTCGGGCGCCAGGGGCACAAGACATGACGGAAGACCTCTCAGGGATGAGGGGCCAGGCCTCCTCTTCTCTTTCCACCAGAGACAAGGCCTCAGGCACTTCATAACTGCTGTGTTGCTGAAAAGTTACCAGGGTTTGGGACGCAGGGCCTCGAGGTAGGCCCCTGAGGAAAGCTTGCAGGCCTTGTTCTCTTGGGTCAGTGGTTTTCAAACAGTGCTCTAAAGAGTTCCTAAAGTGCCTTCCACCCAGACAAGCGGCAGGGAGGGGAGTGTGACTGAGCAGAACTGACAGCCCCCAGCCCCCTTCCACGGGTCACCTCATTTGTCTGCATTTTATACATTTGCACCCACAAGTGTGTCTGCAGAAGATTTTTTTTCAAAACCAGATTCTACTCCTTAAAGAAAGTCTAGAGACCACTCTTTCAGATTTTCAAGGCAAAACAGTGAGCTGCTAGGACACCTGGGCAGCTCAGGTGGTTAAGCATCTGCTTTTGGCTCAGGTCATGATCCTGAAGTCACAGCATTGGGTCCCACATCAGACTCTCTCCTCAGCAGGGAGTCTGCTTCTCCCTCTGACCCTCCTCCTTCTCGTGCTTTCATTCTCTCTCACTCAAATAAAGGAATAAAATCTTTTTTAAAAAAATTTTTGAAAAAACAATGAGCTGTTTTGGGCTCTTTCTGTTCCTTGAACATCAGGGTTTTGTCATGACATCAAGCCCTGCAGGCTGTTCCAAACCCAGGACTAGGCCCTGAAGGCAGGATTTATAGTCATGTGGTTATTTGGAAGCAAACAGCCATTGGCCTGTGGTGACCCAGATCTCCTGAGGGGCAAGGGCTGTGCAAGTGGGGCGACATGTCTCACCTCATGTGTGTGTACATGGGTGTGCATGCATGTGGGCACATATGTGCATAGCCGTGGCAGGGAGTGAGTACTGCAGTGGCATCAATTTGGGTGTTCTCCTCCCAACCACATCTCTGAACAATTCCTGAACTCCAACTCTCTGCATTTCAGAAATCTGCCTTTACAATTCATGGAGCCAGTCCTGGTTTGGGAAAGAACGGGTGGGTCCCCTGTCCTTTGTCCCTGAGGGCCCACAAAACAGAACTAGAACCATCTAGAACGTTAGGGAGCTCCACCAAGTGTCAATGGAAGCAGGACTCTGTGGCAGTGGGGGTTTCTGGGGAAGCAAAGGCAAGCAGGGTTCACTTGCAGAGGTGAGTGGACTTGTCCACTCTCTCTGCCCCTGATCCAGAGCTCCACCCCTACCCTCCGTGCCCAGCTGGAGACAGCGGCAGGGCTCAGGGCACACCGCTGAGCGTTTGGTGAAGGAAGGGGCTCAGTGATGGGTCTGAGGGGACTCATGTCTTCTTCAGGCGGTTGGGTGTCTGACTCTCCAGCTCAGTCTCCCACAGACAAAAGAGCTGGGGCAAGAGTCCGCCCAGAGACAGAGAGGGGCTCGTCACAGCCGGATGCCAGCAGACAGAGCTTCCTACCTTGCTGTGGTGACCTTGAGTCCATGAGACCACCCAGCACAAAGCCCTGCGTCCTGGCTCCTGGCTCCAAAGTCCCGTCTGGAGGCAGGCGCTGGCTCTCCAAGAGCACCAGCCTTCAAGGGAAAATCCTGCAAGAGAGAGGAGGTGTGAATTTTGACAGCGCTGTTGTTGTGTATGTATATATCCATGTTTTCCAAAACACATGGGGTAAATGAGCCAGGATAAAAATAGACAGCAGCAACGAACCGGGAGGGGCACAGCCTTGCTTGCAGGTGTGAGTGGCTCCCCAGAAAACAGAAGGCGTGCCTCCCCAGGAGGGGCTGATGGAGGGAGAGACCAGCAGATCCACAACCGGCTTCTAACTCTGGAGAAGCCCCTCCCTTCCAGGAGGAAGAAGGGCCAAGGTGGATGCAAGACCAGAGAGGCTGTGCCCTTGGTCACGGAAGAAACCAGTCCTCACCCAAACGGGGCCCGACACCAGGATGCACAGGCTGTATTCTGCACTTCTCCAGTGCAGGCTGGAGTTGCCTTTTCCACTGCACTGGTAAAGTGGCCCTTTGGGTCCTAGACTAGAGATCCTTTGTTAGATCAGAGACTACAGCAACAAGTCATGGAATGGAGGGCTCCTGCTTAGAAATGTGGACTCTTGCCCAAATACAGGCAGGCCCTCAGAAGCTATGACCTGAATCAGGGTGTCAGCCTCCATCCTGGTTGAAACCATTAGGAAAGATGGTCACAAAGCAAACATGCTCTCATTCATTAACTGAGCCAACAAGTCCTAGTGGGAAAAGAAGCAGAGGGAATCATCCATCTATCTATGAAATCCACTTACCAGAGGTCCACCACACCCTAGGTTCCGTGCTAGGCCTGGGGGGTATGGAAGAAACCAAACACCCTGTCCTTGCCCGTGGGGTGGAGAGGCAGATGTCCACATCACTGGGTGGATACTGGTGCCATTATTCACCTAAAGAAGGAGCACTCTTGGGAGGGGAGAGATTGTATCTTTTCATGGACACACTGAGTTAAAAGGATATATAGGATATCAAACTGGAATGACCAGTGAGTCTCTAGGATCTGGGGTCTGGAGCAGGGCTGAGAGGACTGAGCCAGAGAGGCCTAAGGAAGTCATGAGCATAGCTGGTAGACAGCATGTGAGGTAGGTGAGCATCCCTGGGGGATATATTGATAAAACACCAATACTCATGCAACAAAAGGGGAAGAAAACAGTCTGAGAAGGAGTGTCCCAAAAACCAAAAGGAAAACAGAGAGGGTTGTGAAGGAGGTCATCTGAGTCCACTGGTGCCAAGAGGTCAAGTAAGATAGACTGACTGGAGATCTTACTGAGAAGAATATCAGTGTCATGTCGGGGAGTATGGCCAAGTTCTGGCAGACTGAGCTGTGAGTAGGGAAGGCCATGGAAGCTATAAAGATGAGGAGAGCCAACAGGTAGAAGCTGGAGGAGAAAGCAGGGCCAAGGAAGGTTTATGATTTGGTTCTATTAGGATGCAAGAAGAAGCTGGGAAGAGAATTAAGTTAAGAAGCAGGAGGTCTAGAAAGAGAAGCATCAGAAAGCCCAGACAGGCAGGAACATGACATCAAGCCTGGGTAGACTGGCCCATGGTGGGAAAAGATGTTGTTTGTCCCGTTATCAGAAAGGAAGAAGGGAGAGACAGCTGGGAAAACTTCCAGGTCTGCAGGCAGGTCTCATCTGTGGTCAGGAGGCACTTCTCAGGAAGACCTATGACAGAGGAGGAAATGGAGGACAGTCACAGAGCTCATGAGCCTCGAGTCAGGATTCAAACCCATGTCTGTGTGTCTACAAAACCTATACTCTTAAACCCACAGGCACAGTTAAGAGTATAGAAGTAGCTTCGTTTCCCCTCTGGGTCCCTTTTCTGAGCTTCCTTTTAAAAGTTAGCTCTTGTTGGGGGAGGAGAAGAAGAAAGAAAAGCAAGGCCAGCCCTTGTCATTCTGCTCTGGCTCTGAGGAGGGTATGAGCCGAGGGAATTAGTACAGCATTTAGCACATCCTTACAAGAGGCCAGGAGTCTTCGGGGCCTTCCCCCTTCAAATGATAAAGCAATTCATAAACACAAGACTTGCAGGGGAGAGCAATGAATCTCGGGGGCCCTCCTAATTAAAAAGCCCATATTACATTACTTCCTCAAGGGCTCATCTTCTAATTTTTAGGATTATGGTACATTGATTAATTTATACAAGTTTTTAATCCCTCTGTGCTTAATGAAGTCCAGGAACATGGGAACAGGAGCATAATTGAGCTTCATATTATTTTATTAGTGAGAATTATGGTGCAACACGTCATGGAGAAGTTTGTGAGGCTGGGGAGGCAGAGCTCATGTGTTAACCAGTGGCTTTCCAAATGCCAGGAGGGACATTCCCTTGAGGGCAGGCATGGAGGGAGTTTGTCTTTCTAAGCCCTGATGTGTGGCTCCTGGTGGTTTATAAGACAAAGCACCCCATCTTCAATATGGGGTGAAATGCCTGCCATGGCACAGTCACCTTCTCAAATCTGTTCCTTCCCCGACCCGGTATCCTACCACCCACCTGCACAAAACTGCCCCTGGCTCTGCCCCTGCCACTCCCTCTGCCCCAAGTGCCCTTCTGTTGTCATCTCTTGATTCAGGCTCAAGCGCTTCTGGGAAGCCATCCTCTAATCAGTGGCCATCCAGGCAGAATCCACCCATAGCAAAAGGCCTTGTACTCTCTAGGCTTCCCAGGCTTTTCAAAACCAAGAGAAAGTGGGCCGAAAGACCCCCTACACTTCCTGCAGGCCTAAGAGCCTTTGTCTTAGCCTTGGGAGCTTCCACCCCAAGGGAATTTACTTAGTGACCTAGAATGACTTGAAGGCTAGAACATTTCATAATAAATAAAGGTGGCTGAGGAAGGGGGTAGACAGGTTGAGAGCAGCTTCCTCTCCAGAGCCCCGTCTCCCCATCACCGAGGGTTTGTTAAAGGCCTGAACCGGGACCCTGTTGATTTGGGCTCCATCCCTGGCTCTGCCTCTAAGTCTCTACGTGACCTTCGGTGAGTTCCCTCCTCAATTTCCCCAGTTGTGAACTCAGGCAAGGGACATAAGTCTGGCTCCTGGGGCCCTCGTCTGCACAAATATTCCAGAATTCCAGAACTCCCCCAAATATGCAGGATTCTGGTCCAGGGCCCTGGAGTTTGGGTCCTGCACCCTCTAGAGGCCAGAACTGGAGTTGCAAGTGTGAAACCAATGAAGAAGTTTGCCAGTTTTTCTCCCTCGCCTGGAAGATTCCAGGACAAATCCTTCACCCCTGGGGACTTGCCCATCTCTAGTTGCTAAAGAAGCAGAGCCCAGAAGCCATGTTGCATCTGGATTCTTTCTCCCCTCATCAATTCATTCCTTCTGAAAAGATGCAAAGCTCTCTCCCTGTCTCCCATTCCTCCCCATGGAAATAAAATCCATCGAACTGGAGAGAAGGTAAAGAGAATCTTCTGGAACTCTTAATGTCCCTAAAATCACAGCCGCAAATAAGCTCACTGTTCATTAGGGAGAATGAGAGTGGAGATGGTGGCCTGGCATCTCTCTCAACCCTTCTCCAAACGAACAGTGCTGCTCTCAGAGAAGTGTCTCCAGGGAATTTTTTTCAAGGAAACTGATCAACTGCCTAAAATTATTCTGCCATAGGATAGGCAAAAAAGAGAATTTGTGCTTGAGAAAGAATCCACCCTGGCCCATGACTCAAGGTCATACAGTTCTATACCTCTGTTGTGCAGATGAGGAACTGAGGTAGAGGGCGAGACTGAGGTTCCTGACCTCCAATTCCATGCTAGACCCCAAATCCCTGCCACCCCCGCACTTCAGGCAAGTCTCTGAACAGGGATCTTGAGAAAAATCAGGCCTCCATCCACAACATCCTATGTCCAAAGTGAAGCAGAAAGTGCCCAGCAAAAGGCTGGAGGAAGCATTTGTCCAAATGACCATTCTGGGTTCAAAGTCCCCCAGGGTTCACAAATACATTCTAGGGTTTCCTGTCATTATAATGATAAAACTGCTGGTTTCCATTCTATTCTTTAAAAATAATAAACAGAATTATCCATGTAATGTTTTCCTTTTCTTTAAAGCAGAATTGTTCAAGAGCCTTCCAGAGCTGGCCAAGGGAACCTCTACAGGGGTTGGTGAGGGTCAGCTGGCTGTGGGGCTCAAAGCTCAAACACTGGGTTTCTTCACAGTGGGGCATGAACATACATACACAGGGAGCTGACAGTGATGATGATCCTGCAAATTCCTCTCCAGGCAATGTCACCCAGATCTGGAAATCTCATTCATCCTCACAAAATTCTAAAGGAACACATCAAGATGCCCCCACAGCTTCAAGTCACTTTCTAAAGAGAAAAGGGTAAATGTTCTGTCCAACTGATGCTTTATTATAAATGGAAAACATCTATGACCATGACATGTTATTAGTGGGGACTGGCTCACAGTGACCAAAAACCCTCTCTCTTAGGTGATTTGGAAGCAAAACACTAAATTTACTTCTAAAAGAACAGTTTTAATTTTAAGTAAAATTTTGGACATGCCAAATGTCAAGTGGTGAAAGCAATGTGTGTCTCTTTCTGCTGCTGTAATATATAGTCATATTCTGGGTCCCATTAAATATACACTTGGTCCCAAATCCAAACATGATGTCAAATGTCAGTTTTTAATCTACATGCCAAGAAGTCATGCTTTTTCATACTTTATGAAGCATCATTTGTCACTTATTAACTGGAGAAAGGTCCAAATTTGCCTCTTTCCATATCATAAATATTATTTACAATTTTACTTAAAGTTATTTTTAAGTTCCATGTTAATAATATATTGATTTAATGTCATTTCTTACTGAAAATTACGTTTTTAGCTTTTACAACATGAAACTATTGTTTTTTAAAATTCAAAAGGGTTTTTTTGAATTAGGTACATGACTGTGAAAAAAATCTTCAAGCCGTCGGATGAAGTGCACTCTGATAAACATACCTCCAATCACCTACTGGTGGCACCACAAAGCTGGATTCTATAAATGGCCTCAAAGTTCTCCAGGACATGGAGTTACAGGCCTGAAATCACCTGTCGCCCACCCATGGCTGAGGGCTGCCCAGGAAGTGCAGAGGGAGAGGAAAGGGCTTCTTCTCCATTTCCCCTGCTAAAGGCAACATGTAGGGAATCTGAGACCCCACATCCTGACCAGTTTTCAACCTTTGGATGCCTTCATCTGCAACCTCGCTAAGTCTCCAGAACATTCACCTGCCTGGCTGGTAGGAGCCCAACTTGGTAGAGCCTTAAAAGCACTAAAAACTTGATCCCAATCCCTGTCTAGGACTCCTTCCTAGGGAAATGCCCAGATGCAAACAAAGCTTTAAGCACAATGATAGTCACTGCAAGGTTTTGATAATAATACCAATATCCAAAGAGAATCTGAATATACAAAAGGGGATCATTTCAGTACATCAGAGGTGCAAGCATCTATTCGTTGGAAGAGAGCAGAGTTCATGTAGCATGTAAGCCAAATGCACCCCCATTCACGCTGCCAATTACAGAACCCAAGAACCTGTGAGCACCTTGTTTACCAACGTCTGTTTTATAAGGTAAAATGCATAGGGTGTGATGTTTGGAAAGGACAGGCTCAAAATTCCACATTATACTTGACATGGTGATTAGGAGCACGATCTGCTAGGTGACCAGAGCATGCGGTGCCTCCGCTCCCCTCATCTATGAGATGAAGCGGAGCAGGGTCACTGTGCAAATTAAATGAGATGAAAATATGTAAAATGTTTAGGAAAAGTCTTGTTTTCTGCTGCTATTAATGCTTCCTTGTGGCATTGTTATTGTTGTTATCCTACTTTGATCACTGTTATTAAGATGACTATGCAACCTATGCTGTGACTAGGTGTTCTCTCTGGTTCGTGAGAATCAGAACAACTTTCACTCTCTGCCTTAGGCTTTAGGTAATTTCCTAAGTTTTTTTTTTTTTAAGGGACACATTTACTTCTCTAACAAAAAACAAAAAAACAAAAAAAAACAACTGAATTTGAACTCAAAGGAGAAAGTAAGTTATTTCCCACAGAAATCTCCCAACCCTGCATGGTCTTAGTAGAGAGCTGGTTCTTAATTTGGGATTTGGGTGCTTTGAGATCTCTGTTAGAATGATCCCATTTTAAAGATGAGAAAACTGGGATACAGAAAACTGACAATTTTGGCCCAAGGTTGCTCAGCCCATGAAGTGATGCAGCTGGCACTGGAACCCAGGGCTCCTGCCTCCCGGGCTGTGTGAAGATGAGTTCAAGGTCCTCTGTAGGTAGTAGGATCCCCATCACCAGAAGTCATCACATATCAATACTCACATCTCCGAACAGCCACAGGAAAGATTCCTTCAACATGAGTGAAGTGACCTGTCAAGATTTCTCTAAGTACCGTGATTATAATTCTAGATATATCCAACTTTTAAAAAGCCAATCATGAGGACAGTGCCTTCCAACAAATATGTAGAAGTTCAGGGCGCCTGGGTGGCTCAGTGGGTTAAAGCCTCTGCCTTCGGCTCAGGCCCTGATCTCAGGGTCCTGGGATCAAGGCCTGTGTCAGGCTCTCTGCTCAGCAGGGAGCCTGCTTCCTCCTTTCTCTCTGGCTGCCTCTCTGCCTACTTGTGATCTCTCTCTCTGTCAAATAAATAAAATCTTCTTAAAAAAATGTATAGAAGTTCAGAAGAGAAGAAAAAGATCTCATTTACAGTGGAGGGGGAAAAAAGGACAGAACTGAAATAGTGACAGAGATAAACAAACCTTCACAATGTGGAAAGCTCTAAAGGATGATTAAATTTTGTGCCTCCTGCCCCGCCTCCTTCCCGTCAATGGTTATGTCTGCAAGTGTGTGTGCGCATGTGTGTGTGTCTACCCTCTTAACAAATTTTTAAGCATACAATATATTACTATTGACTATAGGTACAATGTTGTACAGCAGATCTCGAGAGCTTATTCATCTTGCTTGACTGAAATAGTACTGTTCACAATAGCCAAGATGTGGAAACTGCACAAATTGTCCCTGGATTGTAAGTGGGGTACATATTTTTTTAAGGAAATGTAAGTGGCACCCTAATCTCTTCAAAACTTTAGAGGTAGGAATGGCTGCTGGCTTCTTTATAGGGAGAGTCCCTCTTCAGAGTCACCAAAAGCCACATAAACAGAGATTTATCATTCTTAATTTTCAGATGAAGAAAGGAGCACTGAGAGGTCAAACAGCTTGCCTCAGGTCAAAAGGCCCTGGGTCTCCAGTTCTCATATGGCCCATCCCGTGGCCATGCCCAGCAGCAGCCAGAGGGCCAAGGGACCCCCTTTCCGGATGTGGTCCCTTTTATCTGAGAGAGGCAGACACCATTCAAATCCAGTCCTCTTCCAACATGCCTTGGCTTTCCAAGCCACCTAATCCCGCTGATATGTGTGTGAGCAAATGGGGGCATCTGGTTCCAGGAATTCACAACAGAGACTACCGACAGCTCCCTGCCTCCTGGTCTTCTGGGAGCAAAAGAGACAACAAAGGACCATTTGAGAAAGGGGCTCTCAGCCCTGGAGGCCTGGAGGAGGAGCGTTTCATGAGTGTGACCAGGAAGGTGATTTTAGGTGAACTCAGCACATCATCAAACTACAAAGAATCAAACAAGAAAGAAGACTTCTCCTCTTACGAAGTCTCTTTACTTTATATTTATTTTAAATATATTATGAAATATTTAACATACACAAAAAGGTGTATGAAATACTGTCACAGTCACTTAGGTACCTACTACTCTGCTTAAGAAATTGAAACTTAGGGGCACCTGGGTGGCTCAGATGGTTAAGTGTCTGCCTTCGGCTCAGGTCATGATCCCAGGGTCCTGGGATTGAGCCCTAAATCGAGCTCCCTGCTCAGTGGGGAGTCTGCTTCTCCCTCTGCCTGCTGTGCCCCCCTGCTCATGCTGTGCTCACTCACTTTCTTTTGCTCTGATACATAAATGCATAAAATCTGAAAGAAAGAAAGAGAGAGAGAGAGAGAGAGAGAGAGAGAGAAGTGAAAAGAAAAGAAAAAGAAAAGGAAAGAAAAGAAAAGAAAAAAGAAAAAAGAAAAATCACACCTTATTAATATGGCTAAAGTCTTCAGGACTCCCTCCCCACTGCATGGCTCTTACCTTACCTCCACCACCCCCTCCAAGACTGAACTGCTATCCTGAACTTGGTATTTACCATTCCCATGAATTTCTTCATATTTTACTGTATACATCTGTGGCCCCAAGCAATATGTATTTCTTGAGGTTCTCCAGAGAAACAAAACCAAGAGGATACATACAGGCATATAGAAAGAGATTTCTTTTGAAGAACTGGTTCCTATGATCATGCAAGCTGAAGGCCCTACAAAGCCAATGGTGTAGTTCTAGTCCAGACTGAAGGCCTAAGAACCAGAGAAGTCAATGGTATTCCCAGTCCAAGTCCAAAGGTCCAAGAAACAGGAGTACTGCTATCCAAGGGCAGGAAAAAGTGGATGTGTCAGCTCAAACAGAGAGAGATTATCTTTCCTCTGCCTTTTTGTTCTATCTCAGAATAATGGATTAGATGATGCCCACCCATACTGATGAGGGTCTTTCTTTACAAGGCCTAACCCATTCAACTGCTAACCTCTTCTGGAAACATCCCCACAGTCACACCCAGAAATAATCTTATACCAGCTCTTTGGGCATCACTTAGGCCAGTCAGGTTGACACATAAAATTAACTGTTAAACGCTATTTGGTAGGGTTTTTTGTAGGTTTTTAAAATAACTTTAGTAAGTGGTATCATACATATATTTTATTCTGCAACTTTTTTTTCCCTCAACCTAAAATTGACAGGGTTCATCCACTTAGATCTATATCACTCTAGTGGATTCATTCTCATTTCTGTGGCTAAATCCAGTTGGCCACCTGTTTTTGTAAGCAAAGTTATTGGAACACACCCACGTTTGTTCACTTAAGTATTGTCTAGGATTGCATGACCACAAAAATGGCAGACCTGAATTGTTATAATAGAGACTGCATGGCCTGCAAAGCCTAAAATATTTTCTCTCTGGCCCTTTAAATAAAAGGTTTCTTGACCGCTACTATAGAGTATTCTATTATCACTTATTCAGCCCATTCATTCATTCTTCTATTGATGGATATGGAGATGTTTTTATCTGATGTCATTACAGAGTGTGGCCGTGAACTTTCTCACACACATCTGTTTGTAAAGTCATGTGAGAGTTCCTCTAGGGTTTATGTCTATAGATGGAAGCACTGGGTTTTAGGGTTTATGCCTGTTAAACTTTTGTAGAAATTCTTTTTTTTTCCTAATTGATTTTACCAATTTACACTCCCAACAAGAATGTAATAAAATAGTATTGTGGTACCAAATTCTCCCCCATGTTTGGTACTGTGGTACATTGTGTTGTTGGTGGTAGTCTGGTGAATATGAAAGATTATCTTAGGACAGTTTTCACTTGCATTCTTACTGATCATTTGTGAGGTAGACCCATATTTGTGTATTAGACATTTGTGCTCTTCTGTCACTTACCTATTCATACCTTTTGCCCACTTTCCCATGATAGTGTCTGTCTTCTTCTAGTTGATTTATGTCCATTCTTTCCATGTTCTGGATACTGATCTTTGTTGGTAATGTTGGTAATATTGTTAGTATCTTCTCCCAGACAATTGGTTCTTCACTTTCAAGAGTGCCTTTTGATAACAGAGGTTTAAAATAAATATTTATGAACAAAAATTACTGATATTTTGTATGGTTTGTGCTTCTTTGTCTTGGGTAAGTGTATATGAATGGTCAAGTTCGGGCAATAAAGACAAAATGTTTTCCAAAGTCTTTATGCCACTAAAGCAATGTCTCTGAAATCCTATGGACCCAGATTCATTTCAATACTAGGTATTTTCATCCTGTTAATTTGTGCCAATTGAGTGGATGAAAATGATATCACCCAGACCACAGATGTTAAAGAAATGTCAAATATCTCTTTGTATGTATACTGGCCTTCTTATATGCCAAGTGTTGAATCACATCTTTAATCTGGTTTTTGGAGTTTTCTTTTTGATCTATAAGATCTATTTTATATTCTTAATACTAATCCATTTCAGGCTGTGCATACTGTAAATATCTCCCCCCAGTTTATAACTTGCTTTCTTCATTTGCTTTAAGGTGTCTATTGAGAAAAAAAGTTCTTCATTTTAATAAAGTCAAATTTACCAATCTTTTCTAAAGTCAATGTATTTTGTATCTTGTTAAGAAATCTTTTCCTACACCTAATGTTACCCAAGATAAATTCTTGCAAATGTGCAACAGGAGACTATGCAAAACTGTTCTGAACAGCATGGTTCATAACAGCAAACATCCTGGAAACAACCAAGTGCCCATCACTGGGAGAGCATATAAACAAACTGGTATACTCACACATGGAATATGATAAAACAATCAAATTAACTATAGTGAAACATACTAATATGAAATATCTTGGCAATATAATATAAAGTGAGTAAAGTCATTCTCAGAAGATCAAAAACACCATGACACCCTTTTTATAAAGTTAAAAACAATTAAATTAAAAACATATAGTTTTAGGAAATTTTTTAAGTAGAATAAAACTGTGTAAAAAGAAAATAAACAGACTAATGAGTATTTGGTATAGAATGATGATTTCCTTGTGCTGCAGAGTCAAAGGGATTGGATGTAGGGAGACCATACTGTTAGATACAGGATATTATCTCAAGGCCCTAGTTTTTGTTTTAGATGGTGTGTTCCTAAGTGCTCACTGCATTATTAATAATAGCAGACTATAACAAATAAAAGCAAGCCAAAATAATGGTGAGAGTATGCCACAAACCAAGGATTATAATTAGCTACAATAATTATAATTATAATTAATTGCAATTCTGTGCACTTAAAATTAAAAAAAAAAAAAAACTATTTCCTCACTGTAGTCATGAAGATATCCTTCTAAATTTTCACCTAAAGATTTTCTTAATTTTGCCTCTTAGGTGTTTAATTCACCTGGGACTTATTTTTGTATATGAGTTAGCAAGTTGCTTGTTTTCCATATATATAATTAATTATCGCCAACCATTCATCTGTTATGTCATCTCTGTCACTAAGAGGAAAGGCTTGGGTAGGTGTGTGTCTGGCTTGTCCATTCCGTTCTGTTCATCTGTTTGTCTATTCCTATAATAATATTACACCTTAATAACTATAGCTTTATAACAAGTCTTGGTGCCTGATAGAGTGAGTCTACTATTATTATTCTCCAAAAGTGCCCTACCTATTCTTAGCCCTTTGTTATTATAGAGCCAATTTAGAATAAGCCTATGATGCTCCACAAATAACCTCTTCAGATTTTTATTGGAATTATATTAAATTTATAAACTAATTTGAAAAGAATCAACATCTACTTTATTTTTTTAAGAAGCATAATTTTTTAAATATAGAGTTTACATATCCTTGAACATGGTATATCTCTGTATTTATTTAATTTTTCTTTCATAGAAATCATATGCAGCCTGCATTATATTTATTCCTAAGCATGTTACTTTTGTGCTCCTATAAACAGTATTTTTAGTGGCTTGTTGGTGATGTACAGAATACAACTGATTTATGTAAATGGATCCTACATCCAGTAAACTTAATAAACTCTCTTATTAATTCTAATTAGTATCTTTAGAATAGCTCTGGTTTTCTCTGTAGATAATCGTAATTGTCCATGAAGAAGGGCAGTTTTATTTCCTCTTTACAGTCCTTACACTTCCTGTTGTATATACTTCCTGCACTATGCTGCCCAAAATTGCCAATGTTGTATTGAAAAGGAAAGGTAAAAATAGACATCCTTGTCTCCTTCTCAATTTTAAGAGAAATGTGTATCTTTTCATTAAGTATGAGGGGATTTTAATAGATTTTTGGATATACATACTTTGTCAGGTTAAAGAAGTTTCCCATCACAAGGGTTGTACAAGTATAGAAGGTAACATGTCTATATTCCCAATTTGCCAAATTTATACCTGTCATCCCAGGATAATTATTAACAATGCCCCTTTCATCCTCTAAAGGGTTTTAGTTTGGACAATAAATTATAAGCGCCCTCTAACAGAAGGGTGACATTATACATGTAATGATAGTGAGGCAATTTAATCTATGATTATGAGAGGAATAAGAGGACCTTGGAGGTTTTTGTCAGCCTAGAGGCTTCAGGATGATTTCTGTCTCACTGGGAAATTTCCAGACTCAAGTAACAAAGCAATAACCACATGCTCCTTCCCTCTGCAAATTCCTAAGGAGAAATGCTCCAGAGATAACCACACTATTGCCTGAGTTGCCATAAAAGAAGCAAGAAATACACACAAAATGAAGTAATTATCTTATCAAAAAACCAGCACAATCGGCAATCTGAGAATGAAGCTGACAACAACCTGGTTTGTCACATGCTCTATTTTGTCACTTACATCCCCAATATAAATGCAAAAATGTGAAACCAAGGGCGAGACTGAATGGCAATGGATCCATTCTGACGCTGGGCATGAGCCACTTATTGAAGACATAAATTATACTGCTGTCACCATCTCCCTTCCTTTTTGCAAATAAATGTTGTCATCTAATTGTATAAGACTTGCAGGTTGTTTAAGAAATTTGTTAAAATTTCTCCAAGTAGGGACTCCCAGCAGCTTGGATTCCCTGGACATCAGATGCTCTCTCTCCACTTTGGTCATCTCTCTGCATGTGGCTCTTCTGTTTTGATGACAGGCATGCACAGAGATCTGATTGTTCCTTGACTGATTCCATCAAAGAATCATTAAGGATGAGAGATGGAGAGAGGCAGGCTCTAGAAAAAGTAGTAAAGGGAGGGTCTTTTTTGATACAAAAGGGACCAGCAAGCACAATCACCAAGGATGGATGATTGATTCTATAGCAGAGAACCCCTTCTTTCCTGCTTTATCATACCAGAAAAAGAAGAACGAACACAAAGACAAAGGACAAAGGTTGAGAACAAGCCCTGGAGTTCCTGGGACTCTTGGCAAGAGGGATGGGGGGGCAGTCCTAAGTCTATAGACGCCCATTTTGCTACCTGTGCACAGGAGACTAACAGGACAAGTGGTAAGGGCAGAGCCACAGCAATGCTGGCTAGGTCCAGTTCATGCATTTATTCATTACCTCACAATGCACTATTGAGCCCTGGCTAGTTTGGGTTCTCCCAGGAGCAGATCTTCCGATAAGAATGTAAGTGCTAGCACTCTGTTTGGGAGATAAAGGAAATACTGAAAAGGAGTTCAAAATTGGTAAGAAAAAGGAGCACGGCCAAGAAGGATGTGTTATCAAGTTCCCCCTATGGTTACCTCTGAGATTTGGCTTGTGGCCTCTGCCTCAGACTTATCCCAGCAGAGAGGGGACAGAGCTGCAGTATTTAACACTCTGGCGTTACTTAAAGGCTGTTTTTCCAGGGGTGTTAATTTCCCCATTCTGGTCTTCCAGATGAAGGTCTACTCTGCCCACTCCGTCAGTGGGTCAGAGAAGGCTTCAGCACCCTCAGAGAGTCCTCAGGCAAAGAAATGTAGACACTGACAGAAGGAAAAAAGGCCAAATGTCTGGGGTTAGGAGCTAGGGACAGGGCACCAAAGTCTGCCACCAGCTCTTACTATTGCCAAGAACTGTGTTACATGCCCTAGCTATAACCATGGACAAGTGAGAGAGGGTCTCAATCATGTGGAGCTTGCTGGAAACAAACAGCAGACTACATGTCACTGCACCTCTTCTTTCCTCTTCCTGGGACAGACAAAAGGCTACCACAAACCTTCGCCTTGTGTGTGTGCCCTGCAGTCACCTCAGCATTGCCTGCACCTTGCACTTCTGCCCTGTCCTGTGTCTTCATTTCCATCCTTCCCTCTCTCAGTCCCTCTCACCCAGACCCTTAAATGTCCCTGTTCCCCTTATTCACATTATCTCATCATAACACTGATGTTACAGTTGCATCAAAAATAATAAAATACCTACGAATAAATTTAACCAAGACGAAAGACCTATATATTGAAAACTATACAAATAAATGGATACTCCAGGCTCCTGGATTGGAAGAATTAATACTGTTGAAATGAACATGCTAACCATAGCAATATACAGATTCAATGCAATCCTGATCAAAATTTCCATGGCATTCTCCACAGATACAGGACAAAAAGTCCTAAAACCTGTATAAAACCATAAAAGAGTGTGAACAACCAAAGCAATCTTGAGAAAGAACAAAGCTGGAGGCATCACACTCTCTGGTTTCAGACAATATTAAAAATCTATAGTAAATCAAACAGTATGGTATTGGCATAAAAACACATAGACCAGTGAACAGAATAGAAAGCCCAGAAATAAACCCACCTATGCAAGGGTAAATTAATTTATGACAAATGAGCCAAGAGTATACAATGGGGAAAGGACAGTCTCTTCAATAAATGGTACTTGGAAAATTAGAGAGCCAAGTGCAAAAGAATGGAATTGGACCATTATCTTATACCATACACAAAAATTAACTCAAAATGGATTACAAACCTGAATGTAAGACCTGAAACTGTAAAAGTTCTAGAAGAAAAGAAGCGGTGAGCTCTTCGACACTGGTCTTGGTGACCCTATTTTGAATCACACCAAAAGCAACAAAAGCAAAAATAAGCAAGTAGGATTAGAGCAAATTACAAAGTTTCTGCACAAAAATAAATAAATAAAAGTTTCTGCTAAAGGAAAGGAATCCACTAACAAAATGAAAAGACAACCTACTGAATAGGAGAAAATGTTTGCAAATCATATATCTGATAAGGGGCTGATATGCAAACTATATTAAGAACTTACACAAGTCAATAGCAAAAAAAATCCAATTAGAATGGGCAGAAGATCCAAATAGATTTTTTTTTCAAAAACAATATAGGGACATGAAAAGATTCTGTACATCATTAATTATCAGGGAAAGGCAAATCAAAACCACGAGATATACCTGTTACAATGGTTATTATCCAAAGGACTAGAAATAACGAGGGCTGGGGAGGACATGGACAAAAAGGGGCCATCATGTACTATTGGTGGGAACATAAATTGGTGCAGCCACTGTGCAAAACAGTATGGAAATTCTTCAAATCAGAAAAATTGAGGCACCGTATGATCCAGCCAATCCACTTTCGTGTATTTATCTGAAGAAAATGAAAACACTAACTCAAAAAGATACATGCACCCTAATATTCACTGCAGCATTATTTACAATAGCCAAGATATGGAAACAACCCCAGTGTCCACCAGTGGATAAAAAGATAAGTTGTGACATATATATACAATGGAATACCATTAATCATCACAAAGAATGACATCTTGCCATTTGCAACAACATAGATGGATCTCAAGAGCATTACACTAAGTGAAATAAGTCAAAGACAAATACCAGATGATCTCTCTCATATGGAATCTAAAACTTAAAAAATTTAATTAAAAAGAAAAACCAAGTTCATAGATACAACAGCAGCTGGAAGCGGTGAAAGCACAGAGCTGAGAGAAATGGCTGAACTGTTTGTTTTTTTTTTTTTAAGTTTAAAATAAATAGAAAAATAAAGAACAGTAATGAATGATACCATTTATTGAGTACATACTATATACTAGTCACTAGGCTAACTTACGGTTATTATCTCACTTAAATTCTCTTAAAAGCTATAGCCTCATGCTCATGCTACTAACTCTGCTCCCATCTCATCCCACTGGCCAGATGGGGCCTCCTTGGAATACAGCATGACCCAAATCAAGTGCAAGGTGCCCCAGGCCCACTGGTCACTCGCCTACCTGGGTGAGCCGGGCAGTGTTTACCCAGGCCTGTCAAGCATGGCCTCTGTGGTCTCCTGCAGCTGGAGTCCCAGTATGGCCTATGTCCTCCAGAAGGCCCTTTCTGCTCCATTCCAGGGACTAGCCCCCCTCCTAAGAGTTGACCATACCCCTCATCCCCCGTTAGGATCCCCAGAGGCAGGAGAATAGACAAAATGGCTTCTGCAGTCCTTGTTAGTTGCTTTAGACAGATGTCACATTTTGCCTCCCCTTCCTCTAGGCTTCTATCTTTGCAGCCAGAGGGGGATGCGACTGAATCAGTGGGCTTCAAAGTCTACTCTCCTAAGTCATGATTCCCCTTCACATGGTTTAATGCATTACCTTGTCTCTGATAATGTATTTTCACAGGGCTTTCTAGACACAGTGCCCTGATGATAATGGGACAGTTTCCATGCTGGGGATCCATGCACAGTGACAAGGTGGTAGGAGACTACTGGAGGGAGGGAGAGGGGTACATTTGGGTGGCCCCCTCATCTGCTGGTGCATCTAAAGAGCCCAGAGTCAGAGCCTGGGAAATTCGGGCCAAGAAGGGTCAATCACAACAGAAGGAAAGATAATCAGTCTCTACTGGGAAAAAAGCAACAAAGGAGGGCCAACCTGCTTATCTTGCATTCTGGCAGAACCGCAGACCACCAACTCAGATACTTCAAAAGACCCCTGGCTGCGCTCCCCAGCCCTTCCCTTGAGATTCCCACAGAGAGAACATCATAATACAACTCCTCATTTTCTTCTGCACTTTTGAAGTTAAAGTGTGGTCTGGTTAATTAGATGTTAGTGGGGGCCTGGGGACACTGGAATCCAAACTCAATAAATTTCATCTCTGAAAGACAAAGAGGTCAGGAGCATATTAAACTTGGGCACTCATTGAGCTCCACCGGGGCATTTATTCAGCCAGGCTCCTTACAGTTTAGACACAGAGAGCATCAGGCAGCTTTTGGAGGCTGGCTGGGTGCAGAGGCAGACCTGGAAGGGTGCCCAACATACATGGTAGAAAAGAGGGGGAAAGTCATTCCAATGTTTTCAACATAAATAGCTCTGTCCCACCATCAGAATTTGAAATTTCTGCCAATATTTGACTCCTTTCAAGAGACTAGCCCAGTAAACATCCTGGCCCTTCCTTTCACTTCCTGCTGAAATCAAACTCACCAGCTCAGCTGTCTCTGTCGGGGAGGCCAGCACAGAGAAGAGCCCATTCCAAGCTGCTCTGAGTCCCAGGGCCAGATGCTGCCTCTTTCCACACTCTGCTGCTTCCCGAGGTATTCTGGGGCCACCAACCACGGAATGGGAGGTTATTTTGCCTCAACTCTATCTCCCCATTTCTTTGGCCCCAACAACAAGGAAACCCAAACACACCAATCCCCAGCTCTGTGGCTGCTGGTCCCATGGCTTTGGGAAACCCAACTCCCATCAAAGGTCCCCACTGCCAGAGTCCTTGGTCCCAGCCAGAAAGCATGGCTGGTTGCAGGTCCAGGCGCCAGGCAGCGAGTCGGTCATCCTGCTCTCTCCACTTCCCAGTGTCCATGGGCACTTCTTTAGGTCTGTCCAACCTCCCTTCAGGGCCAGGATTCTGATCTGCATTCAGCCAACTTGTGAAATGCCATGGGTGACTTTCTCCACACTTTCTAACTTAGCTGTAAGTTTGTAATAAAATGTGTGGAGTTTGAGGCTAAATTCTTAAGGGTACATTTTGAAACATCCCTGTTGCTTTGCTTTGCTTTGTTTGTTTTCTTCTTTCCTTTAGTGTGTTTTGATTGGGGAGCGAAGGTGTTAGTCACGCATGAGGTGTCTGCATTTAGAAAATTACTGATTCGGCAGTTTAATTACATTTGGAGGCCACTAAATAGGACTGTTTCCCGTTATTTAGACAGCCTGAATCTTCTTAGTCATGATTTGGGAATGTGATAATCCAAGTGTTGCTTTATCTTGAAAACTTACCAAGCCATCAGAGCAGTCTCTCCAAGCGAATGAAATGTCACAGTGAGACACCCTAGTTTGGACATCCCTAAAACCCGCTATTTAAAATTTCTTGTCTGGCAAAATCCACAACTGCCTGCTGCAAAGCCGGGTGGGTGGTAACCATCTCTAATTGCAGTTCTCCTGGGCTATTTCCGTAGCTGAGAGTCACGCAGCTAGAATTATTTCTCGCTCCTACACCCTGGGTTTTACACTGTTTTGAGACAGACCCTTTTCTGTTTTAAACAATGAATCTTGGAACACTGAAAGAAGAAAATAATGTAATAAATAAATAAAACAAAATAAAATAAATAAATTCCAGCAACAGGCAGACTGTTATGGTAGGAGAAGTTCTGCTGAACGTAAAGGCCTGGACTCAAGGCCTGCATCTATCACCATCTTCAAAAATCAGAGACCCGGGGTAGGAAATCCCTAAAAGCTGCTTGCAGCTTAACGGCCTAGTATTCTTCATTGAGAAAATTGAAGAAACCATTCCCGGGGATGAACATGGTGGCCTCTATCTGCCTACTTTTTGCTCCTGAAAAATAATCAGCCTGAAATTTCAGAGCTGCATGTGAGAGGGAGGCAAATTAAGAAGAAGGTTCCTGGTCAAAGAAAACCTTTCTTCCCCTAAGGGAGGTGCCAGTGCTCTGGAGAAGCAGGAGCCCAGAAACATGGGAGGAAGGAGAGCCTCAAAGAATCAATGCAATGCCTAAATTCCCACCAAGAGCCTAAGAGGATGGGACTCAGAGCCCAGACCACGCCTCTCCTAACACTGGGTGGGCCCTTTCCACCAGCAACTCCCCCTCCACCAGGATGGAGGCTTCTCTCAGGGTGAGGCTAGGTATTTGGTAGGGTGAGCACTGCACCCAGAAGTGGAACCTTTGATAGGTCCACAGCCTATACCAGGAAGTTCTGTCTTGAACAAGTTTGATTTCCTTTACTAGCATTGGGAGGACTCTATTTCAATGTGTTTAGTACACTAAATCCAAGCAGATTCCCAAGTAGAAAGTCTGCTGTGGGCTTGAATTCCACAGTCATATTTAACTAGTAGAATAAGGGTCACAACTTCAACCCCATTGTCAGCAGAGCCTGGAGCCTCCACCATTGGCTGCTATCTTGCCCTTCACCTCTCCTGTTTCCTCAACTTTCAGGTCCTGACGGTCTGGATTGTTTGGCACTATGTGTGGGTTAAAGGAGGTTCTGCATGATGGCTAGGGACTGGGAAACTGACCTCTAAATCCTCGACAGTCACAGCCACCATCCACCTCACTGGCGTCCCCTGAGGGAGATATGTGCTCAGTGGTTAGAAATCACAAAGATGATTTACACTTCCTACAGGCTCCTGATGGGCCAGACTGGGCCATGAGGACAGCAAACTTTATTTAAGTGAGAGTCAGCAAAGATAGTTAGTGTCCCCTTCCCCTCCGCCACTCACATACCAGCCCTGTACATCTCCACACCTGGGAAAAGGAAGGCCAAGGGAAGCAGGAGAAAGAAGGCATTTTTCTAGTGCCCTCCAAACCAAAAAGTTCTATCTGCTCACCTCATCTCATTTAGTGTCCCTTTGCAGTATGCTTTTGGCTAGATAATATGTTGAGATTTATTCTCCTTTGAAAAAAATTATTTTATTAAATTGTTCTTCAAAAAGTTATTAGAGTTCTTCTGCCAGTCCTAACAAAGTAACTGGAATTAGACTAACCCTCTTACTGTAAGCAACTAGCAAACTGTACAAAACATATAAAACAAGTGTTTTTCTATTATTAGATAATAGAAAATGCAGGTCTGTGATCCATAAAGGAAACATGAACCTATACCTTGCTGTCCAGACCATGGAGAGAAATGGAGCCCAAACAGACCACAGTGGTCTCTGTGAGCTGAAGAGGTAAAGACGAGAGCTGTGCTGAGGCAGCTAGGATCTGTGGGTGAAATCCTGAACAGGAAAGAGTGGCACCAAAAACAGAGCTCCAGAAATATGTATAAATTAGGCCCTCTTAAGTCTTTGGTCAAATACTTCAAATACTAAGCTACATGTGCACAGGGCAAGACACCAAGAGATTAAACAACTACTGAGTAGCTGTGAGTTGAATGGAGATCCCACAGTACTGGGAGACAAAGTGGTCTCAACCAGCCAGAGTTAAGTCCCTGAACACCTCTGTCATACAGGTGAGACTCCAGAGAGAACACACCTTATCACTCTAATTTAGTGGGCTACTTTAAAACCACATTTAGGCTTTTTTTTAAAGCCTAAAATGATTAAGGTATTTTTAAAATATAAATTAACTGCCTGCCAGAAAGAAATCTACACTACTTAGAGGAAAATAATAAAATCTAAAAACTCAACAATGTGCCACCCATAGTATCCCATATATGATCACAAATCACTAGCCATGTGAAAAAGTAACATGTGACCCATAATCAAGAGAAAAATAAGTCAAAAGAAACAGACCCGGCGATTTTGCAGGGGGGTGGACAAAATGGGTGAAGAGGAGTAGGAGGTACAGGTTTCCAGTTATGGAACAAATAAGTCACAAGGATAAAAGGTACAGCATAGGGAATATAGTCAAGGGTACTGTTAATAGCATTATACAGTTGACAAATGGTAGCTACACTTGTGATACAGAAGGTATAACAGGGACTTGGAAGATGGCAGAAGGCCAAGTGACCCCATTTCGGGGAGTCCCCTTAAGTGAGCTCAATTCCTACAAAAAACACTATAGGAACACTGTGAGCAATCATGAAATCAGCCTGAAATGTGATATTTCACACTTCTGGATCACCACGGGGGAAGGAGCATCGGCAAAGAGGTAGAGTGGAGTGAGCGATCAGAGGGATATCCAAAGACAAGGAGCGCGGGGGAGGAAGCCCGCAGAGGCGACCCATTGGAAGGCAATACTCCAGCACAAAAGTGCTCGGTGTTTGGGGAACAATAGCAGATTACAGTCTGATTCAAAGCAAACAGAAACAGAGTGCCTGAGGGGCAGCCGGGGAAACAGGGTCGGCAGAGAGAAAGTGCTCCTGGTGCCCCACGAGGGAAGGCAGCAACACCAGTGGAGCAGAGTCTATTTTTCTGCCGTCTTCCTTTTTTTTTTTTTTTCTTTCCTCCGCTGCTTCTCTCCACCCTGTGGGCCAGGCACAGACCCACCAGGGAAGGCGATTTTGCAGACTTGCGCAGGATGTGCGGGGCCATGGGACCTCAGTCGCTCCTGCCTGGGGGTCACACAGACTCCCTAGGCACAGACAAGGTCACACGACCAAAATCAGTTGCGATTTTCGTGGCTTGGGAGCGAAACGACAAGCGGGGGCTTTGGACAGGAATCAAACCAGCATCTGCGCCCACCCGGCTGTGACAGGCGGCCAAGGGGGAGGCTGTGCGCCCCCCCCATCATCCAGAGGGTTGCTAATTAGGGGCTCTGGGAAGGAGGTCTGGGCACAGACATCTTGCGCTGACCTGACTTCCTCAACAGCTGCAAAAAGCCGTAAAAGAAAAACCCCATCCAGGGACGCCTGGGTGGCTCAGTTGGTTAAGCAACTGCCTTCGGCTCAGGGCATGATCCCGGAGATCCAGGATCGAGTCCCACATCGGGCTCCCTGCTCTGCGGGAGGCCTGCTTCTCCCTCTCTCACTCCCCCTGCTTGTGTTCCCTCTCTGGCTGTGTTTCTCTCTGTCAAATAAATAAAATCTTTAAAAAAAAAAAAAAACCCC